>CM024755.1:134808671-134984038 GCA_014218235.1 Colocasia esculenta
CAATCTAGCTAAACTCTCAACCGATTGCTTCTTCTTCATAGGTAAGAATGCGCAGTCTTCGAGAATCTATCTACAACTACCCAAATCGAGTCATTGTCCCTTCTAGATCGAGGCAAACCCGAAACAAAGTCCATAGTGACAGCTTCCCACTTCCATACTGGGATCTCCATCCTTTGCATAAGGCCAGATGGTCGCTGTCGCTCTGCCTTCACTTGCTGGCATACTAAACACCTGGATACATAATCCGCCACATCCCTTTTCATGCCGGACCACCAAAATGACCTCTTCAAATCCTGGTACATCTTAGTGTTACCCGGATGAATAGAGAATCTCGACCTGTGAGCTTCTGCTAACACATGCACACGGTCATCTACCAAGTCAGGGACACACACTCGGTGATGGAATCTAATCATGCCATCCTCATCACGAGCAATGCCTGCCTTGCCCACTAACTCTAGGAGTCTAGGGTTGGCTTTCTGTTGCTCGATCACCTCATCCAAACCGAGGACCTAAGAGATAACTGAGCTACAAAAGTCTGGCATAGCAATGGCTCTAACTCAGTCAATGCGCAAGCCACATCCTCCAACATCTTCCAGTCCTGCTGGAGAGATGGTCTCTTCCTGCTCAGAGCATCCGCTACGACGTTCGCCTTTCCAGGATGATACTGAAGGTCGAAGTCATAGTATTTAAGAACTCAATCCACCTCCTCTACCTTAGGTTTATTCCTTTTGGGAGAAAAGATACTTCAAGCTCTTGTCGTCGGTAAACACCTCAAATCTGACACCATAAAGATAGTGCCTCCAGATCTTTAGTGCATGAACCACTACTGCAAGCTCCAAATCATGAGTTAGATAGTTCTTCTCATGCTCCTTCAACTGACGAGAAGTATATGCCACTACCCTTCCTTGCTGCATTAGCACACAGCCTAAGCCAATCTGAGATGCATCCGTGTAGATAGCAAAACCCTCTACACCGCTCGCAAGACTAACACCGGAGCTGACGTGAGCTTAGTCTTCAACAATTGAAAAACTCCTCACACTTCTCGGACCAGACAACTTCACTCCCTTTCTGGTGAGCTGTGTCAATGGGGCGGCAATGGATGAAAATCCCTCAATGAATCGCCGATAGTAACCAGCCAAATCCAGAAAACTCGAATCTCCGAAGGGGTCTTGGGAATCTCCCAATCCATAACTGCGTGGACCTTTGCTGGGTCAACTGCTACACCCACTGGAGATAACATGCCCGAGGAAATGAACCTCGCGCAACCAGAAATCGCATTTGCTGAATTAGCAAACAGCTTATGCTCACGAAGAACCTCTAGCACTACCCTCAAATGCTGACGGTGTGTGACCTCGTCCGGAGAGTAGACCAGCACATCATCAATGAACACTACAACAAAGCTATCTAAATAAGGCCTAAACACCCTGTTCATGAGATCCATGAACGCTCCAGGGGCGTTGGTCAATCCGAAGGGAAGGACCAAAAACTCATAATGTCCATAACGGGATCTGAATGCCGTCTTGGACACATCCTCACTCCTAATCCTCAACTGATGATAACCAGATCACAAATCAATCTTAGAAAAGACTGATGCATCTTGCAACTGGTCAAACAAATCATCAATGTGAGGCAAGGGATACCTGTTCTTCACTGTCACTTGGTTGAGCTTCCTATAATCGATGCATAACCTAAGTGATCCATCCTTCTTCTTTACGAATAAGACAGGTGCGCCCCAAGGGGAAGCACTAGGGCGAATAAATCCCTTATCTAGCAACTCTTGCAACTGCCTCCTTAACTCGGCTAACTCCGTAGGTGCCATCCGATATGGAGCCTTTGAGATAGGAGAGGTGCCCGGAAGCAACTCTATGGTGAACTCTATCTCTCTATCCGGTGGCATTCTAGATAAATCATCGAGAAAAATGTCTAGAAAGTTCTGCACTACCTCGATCTCTGCAAGAGTAGGTGACTCATCAGCCTCAGGTACTAACACCACGCTGGCAAGAAAAGCGTCACAACCCTTGTTTACCATGCGCATCGCCTTCATGGCAGAGATGACTAACTTTCCTGCCAAGTTCCTTGGCAAGGGATGAGAGAACTCGTCCTCACCAGGAATGCGGAAGACAATACTCTTCCCACGACAATCTACTAACGCATAGTGCTCCTCTAGCCAATCCAGACCAAGAATAGCATCATACTCCACTCTTTAGCAAGAAGAAACACCCTTCTAGGACTCTATCTTCAATGCACACAGGTAACGACGGAATACACTTCCCAGTCGATACCATACCCGTAGGTTGTGTACAGACAACGGGACTTCTAAATCCTCAGACTCTACGCCTAACTCTAGGGCTAACTGCCTAGCGAAACGCTCGGAAATGAACGAGTGAGTGGAACCCGTATCAAACAAAACCCAAGCGTGCACACCTAGAAGTAAGACCGTACCTTCGGTGACATGCTCCGCCTGCTCGGCATCCTCTCGTGCTAGAGCAAACACTCGAGCTGGGGCTCGAGGCTTCCTGGTCTTCCTGTAGCTAGCGCTGCTGCTGCTATCGCTGCTGGGGCTGGCGCTCCGCGCTGGACTCCCTGCTGAAGTCTCAGACAATCCTTGATCTTGTGGTCGCTGCTTCCGCACTTCAAGCATTCCCCGCAATCATCCAACACTCCGTACCACCATGTGTCTTCCCGCAATGGGGACACTCCTTCTTCACACCAGGGGAACGTTGAGATGGTACCTGTGCACTGCTGGTTGTTACCGGATGCTGCGGTGCCTGGTACACTGCTTTCTCTTGTCCTGCCGCTGGAACGTAGCTGCAGGCCTCTTCTGCGAAGCCTTCTTCTCCTCGAGATACTGCTCCATTTCACCCTCCTGCCTACAAGCAGCGCTAAGGGCCTCGTCCAAGGTACGATGGTCAAACGCCACTAGCCTCATCCTCAGTGATGGCTTCAGGCCCATCACGAACTTCTTTGCTTTCCTGCGCTCATCTATCAAGATATGAGGTGCATATTTAGATAATTCTGTAAACCTGGCCTCATACTCGAGCACAGTCATGGGGCCTTGAGTCAAGGAGAGGAACTCCTGCTCCATCCTGTCCTGGATATGCTCGGGGATGAATTTGGCCCAAAAGAGCCTCACGAACTCGTCCCAAGCAACCTCAATAGCGCCGTCGTCAACCGGGTACGCAGTAATGAAGCCCCCACACACATCAGCTCTCTCCTGTAACATAACCTTCATAAGCACCAACTAAACAACTTCAACTTAACAGGGGATATAAACAAATAAAACTAGCACATACCTGTAGCATATAGGTGGCTAAAGTAACCTTATCATCGTCCGCACACCTAATAGCCCGGAAGATCTTCTCGATCTCCCTCATCCAGCTTTCTGCTAGTAACGAATCGCTCTCCCCCTTAAAAGAGGGTGGAAGCATCCTCTTGAATCTTTCCATGATGGAAGGTCCACCATGGTCCTGAGCTGGAACTTGAGCCTGCTACATCAAACAATAAATAATACACATTCAACATAACATCATACAATTAAATAAAACAGACTACACTTTGATTGATTATGCTAACCTGGGCCTCCAACTGAGCCTGGAGTGCAGCCTGGGTGTGGGCCTGCGTCTGCATGGCCTGCACCAAACCTTGCATGAACACTCCATAATCCACAGGCGGCGGTGGGGGAAGTACATGACACTGTGGTGCCGGGGCCTGCTGCTCTGCCTGCTCCTCACGCCTCTGCTCGCCCTCACGAGTAGGCACACCACCACGTCTACCTCTCGAAGCCATGGCTGCAATAAATTTCAGCCACCATTAGAGCTATGCTATTTAATTTCCTAACCATTTTTCTTATCTATTTTCCACTCATTATTAATGTTTTCTACACATGTGAACATTCCTATGTAGACTTAGCATGTAATGGGGATGATGACTTATATATATATTCATGTGCAATCTCAACCGGTTGCTCTGATACCAATCTCTGCGACGACCCTCCTATACCGGTATGATTATACCAATCCACATCGGTATAGTGAGTCCCGTCACAGTGGGACATTTACCCAACACTAGTACACATGGCTGAGATGCTCATAAATATAGATACAGAGTAGAGGAAGTAAAAGAACTACTTGTCATTTCATTTCATCATCCACATTTAACATACATGGTTCAAATAACAATTTTTAAGAGAACTAAAGTCCACATAAATAAATTACTAAAACCAGATTACATAGCTCGTCCACAATTACATAATAGTTCTGTTACAATGCCTCAATTACATACTATGAAAGCAAAAGTCACAACGTCGACTCCACCAAGCTACTCGCCACGCTCGGAGTCACTCTCCACTGTCTCCTCCAAAGGTGTTGGGTCACCAACTAAACCTGTACGCCGAAGCAAGGAGTGAGTCTAAAAGACTCAGCAAATAACTCCATACACATCATTCATGCATACATCACAGTAGGTTCTACATTCCAATTCACGAAGCAAAACATATAGCATGCTTGAACATTGATAAGAGACAACCTATCATGGTATTTCTACAAAATTTAAAACATATGGTACATGACTTAAGACATTCCAAAATAAATATCCTATCACATGCTTACTACTCATTCAATCACATTAAGCTACAACATGATAGCAACTAACATGGGATTCTCACATGCATAAAATGAAACATTCCTATCATGGTTTCTACACATTCTTGCACATGCACACTATCATTTCATACACTTTAAGGTTGCTGTTATAACATTATTTCACATTAACATATCATGGATCATAATTTCACAATCTAACACATTGGTTTCACATGTTTGCACAATTAATCATTCACATAGTTCTCTTTTTACACATTGCACGTTTACACATATTCACACTACACAATTTACACATATTCACATTCACATTTCACAATTTAGTGCCGTGACACATAGTCCAAACCACCATTAGAAGGACACATCACATACACATAACACATAGACGCCACCTAGGCAACACAGTGACGACTCTTGGACTGCGCAGACCGGAGAACAAGTCTTCACCCTAACCAGTGGTACTTGTCCACCTCCAGGATTTCATCCTAATGCCCTTAGGATCTTAACACATTGAACCTTCCCATGGGGACTTTTCCATGGTACGGTTCCACGACCCTCTATGGAAGCAGTGTCACACATGGCACATTCTTACACATTACACATTCCGATTTTAACACACATATTACACATGATATGCACATGTCTTTACATTCTCTCACTTATACACATGGCTCTATTTTCCTATTCATGATACTACTGCTGACAGAAATCAAACATTCAGTACCTTACACTAATCAGGTTGAAACATACATAATCAACCATGTTCATATTAGCATGCGTTGAACGCTCGTTTTCGCATGGAAATTTCATAAAACACTCTACAGTTATCCAAATAACTTGAGAATTTAACCACTGACTAATTTCAGGTTTATGATCGCACATGCAAATTCTCATATTTTTCTGAGTCATATTACATTTACAGAAATTAAAACATTCAATCTCATGCCATTTATAATTCAATTTATCATGGAACATAACATGAATGTTCAATTTGACCATTCACAGGTCTGTACCTATCATTCATAATGTCACAGAAATTTTCCCCGAATTTTTGCACAACATGCAATTTTCCGAAGTTTTTAAAACAATCTAGGCATGCTCTCTATTTTCTAATATAGAAATTATAACAAGTTTCATAATCATGGGAAAATTCCCAAATTTTTGAGACATGGACTGTCATGCATTTACATCATATGGAAATTTTATGGAAGTCAAATTACATATGGATCATGCAAACAGTAAACTACCATACCCATGATCTTCATTTCACATGCATTTCACATAATTTTAACAACTTAGATAAATCACATAAAAGTATAAAAGTCTCACAAACACATTCCATTAACCATATTACATAACATATAGTGTTTACAATATATCCTCATGCGAAAACACATCGGAAATTTATCATATAGGAGGAGAGAACAGCTCACTGTTCTGTCCTGAAGAACTTAACGGCATAGTCTGGCCGTTAAAGGAGATTAACGGCAACATCGTTGGCCGCTAATCGAAGAGCTTGACGGCAAGGGATCTTGCCATCAAGTTTCGGTCTGGGCAAAAAGACAGACTGAGCTCCAAATACAAGAAGAATGGGGGAATCCAGGACACGATAAAATCTCATAAAAATGATAGAAACCTCCTAGACACATACATAGACGAAGTGGGTGGGTTACTTGCCTCTTGTAAAATCTGCAAAGGGATCAAAGTTGCTGTTGAAGCTCTCCTTGGGCAGTCCCAAGAAGCCTCCAAAACACCTTCTCTCCGTCTTCTGTGGTGTTGTAGCTTCCAGTCCGAGGTCGGGGAAGCCTCCTCCTAAGTCCAAGCTAGCTTCTAGTCGCTGTAGATTGCTGGATGAAGCTCCAAACTGTCGGATCTGAGCTCTCAAAGCTCAAGTTTTCTCACAGGGCTTAGGGTTTCTCTCCTTCTCCTTGCAAAGAGCCAAGAGAAGGTCTTTGGGTTGCAAAGAGTGGTTTGTTTATAGGAGAGAGACCTCTCAACTCACGCAGGGGTTGATGTGAAGGCTTGAGAGCCGTTGGGACGTCTCCCCAATGTTTGAGGTAGCTTGCCCCTGGAATTTCGGGGTCTGCAGCGCATGCATGTCAGTGATATTAACGTCCACATCGATGGCCGTTTATTTAAGTATTAACATCCAACGATATTGACGTTGACTATCATGGACGTTCACCATGTTGACGCCAATTGGCCCTTCGGCCAGAACTTAAAAACATGCAGAAACCATGCGTACGATGTATATATATGTGGTATAGTATACACACCATCACACATGCAAACATACAATATTTATAACCTATTTACACACATGCACACATAAGTATCACTAGCTAATACGTACGTAGATATTTACATACATGCACACACAAGCATGAATTATCCACACATGAAATAAAGCAACAAAATTCGAGGGCCTTACAAAGGACCTGATGTGGTGATGAGGATTTGAAATAACTTCATGGACAGTAACACTGTCCCCATCATAAGGAGTGGCCAGAAGATCTTGAAGAGGCCTGTCACCGAGCCAAGTATCTGACAAGAAATTGATTTGCTTACCATTTCCATGAACCCACCTAGTGTTGTTTTGGACTAGCAGCTTGGCAGTATTCCAGAGATGAGGGGAAATACCCATTCGGCTAAAGCTCTTATCATACTTGTAGTGTCTCCTGGCATACGTAGCCCAAAAGGAAGACCCATGTTGAATGTTCCAGACTGTCTTAATAGCTAAGGCGACCTGAACCTGCTTGACACTTCGAACCCCCAAACCACCTTCATTTTTTGGGACGATTTATAGTTGTCTATGCAATCCAGTGGCGGCACCTTACACCATCCGAGTTGTTCCAAAAGAAAGCTGTGCATGATTTTTCAATGTAGTTCAGGATACTGACCGAGAGAGAGGAAGATGCAGCCAGGTAAACCGGGAGTGAAGCCAGGACCGAATTTATAAGAGTTACTCTCCCAGCTTGAGATATAAGTCTTGGCTTCCATGAAGTCAACTTACCATATAATTTCTGAATAAGGTTGGAGAAATCTGATGCAGGGATCCTGCCAGGTCACAGGGGGACACCCAGGTACATAAGAGGGGCAGATTGGCGTTTGTATCCTGTCAGCTCTTTAATTTAGATAATCTTTTGAGAATTTGCCTTATCAGTTATCATAAAGCAGCTTTTTACAGGATTAACATGTTGTCCCGAGGAAGTTGAATACCTTTTAAGAAAACCCATTAATCTCTGTATGTTGCGAGTTCCCCCATTGAGGAAGACAAGGGTGTCATCCGCGTACAGGAGATGGGATATTGGCTGAATAACTCTGGGGCCAGCATAAGGGTGGAGGTAACCTTGATGTAGCATATCTTTTATTCCTCTGCTTAAAGCCTCTTCCATAATAATGAACAGGGCTGGGGCAATTGGATCTCCTTGTCTTAGACCCCTAGTAGAGTGGAAATATCCAGTAGGGGAGCCATTGAATAGGACCGAAAACCAACAGTTACTAATTAGCATACCAATGTAAGATATAAATATGTGAGAGAAGCCAAATTTTTTCATGACCATAAAGAGAAAATCCCACTCCAAGCTGTCATAAGCTTTTCGGATGTCCAACTTAAGAATAATATTGCGCCCTCTGACCTTTCTATTGATATCCCTGACCAGTTGTCTAGCAAGAGAAATATTATCAAGAATAAGCCTGTCTTTGACAAAAGCTCCTTGCTCCTCTGAAATAATTAGAGGAAGAATGTTGGTAAGCCTATCACAAATAATTCTGGAGACAATCTTGTAGCAAAAATTGCATAAACTGACTGGTCTATAATCCCCAAAGGAAATTGGATTATCAATCTTCAGAATCAAAGCAATTAAAGTAGAAGTCATACCTCGAGGCATAGGAAATCCATTGAAGAAACTGAGCACCGCATTGACTACATCCTTCTGAATGAATATATCCCAGCATGAAGTGAAAAAATGACCTGTGAACCCATCTGGCCCAGGGGCGCTATTAGCATTCAAGTTCCACACCGCCTCTTTAATTTCATTCTCTTTTGGAATAGCAGTAAGATAGCAATTTTGTTCTTCTGTAATCAAAGTAGGAATGACATTAAGAAGCTTGCTTTAAGGACCAACTACTTTGGAGGGTTATTTCCTCATCCTATCTATGGGCCTCCTTTTTTAAGGCTAAATATTTACACAAAGTTCATTATTCTGAAGCTAATTTTGATGTTATGATTGCGGCGGAAAGAAGGTTATGGAAGCAAGCTGCCAGTGTTATTTTCTCCAATCATAGAGTTCTTATCTCTGGTCCTGGGTCAAAGATCAGTTTTTGGTTGGATGTCTGGGCTGGGTCTGTTCCGCTTCGGTCTTTTCTCCCAATGCATGTCTGGCTAAATATCTCTGATAAGTTTTCCTCTGTGCAAAATGTTTTCTCAGATGGTGCTTGTGATCACCTTATCATTGCCCGTCTTTACTGCCCATCAGCGGTTCTGGATGGTGCTATTGTTAATGCAACTGGTGTGGACCGTTGGATCTGGTGTCCTGCTGCTGATGGGGTTTTCACTTCTAGATCTGTGCGTTCTATGCTCCATGGAGTATCTGCGCATAGCTGCTGGTCGTACCTTTGGGGATCGGGTATCCCTCTCAAATGGTCTATCTTTGCCTGGCGTATGGTTCGTGGATGTATTCCCACTGATGATAGAATTGCTCCCTGTGGTATTCCTCTATGCTCCAAATGTTCTTGTTGTCCTCTCCCTCAAAGTGAGACTATTCAGTAATATTGTTCAAAGGAAAAGTCGCTATTGATGTGTGGGATATTGTGCAGGGGTTCCTCAACTTTAATAATCTCCAGATGTCTTTGGTGCCAAGTGATGTGTTAACTTCCTTTCTACTCTCCGACTTTCTACTGTTGGGGCTCTCTATCTAGGTGCCTTTTCTTGGCTATTCTCTGGGAAATTTGGTGTAGTAGGAACCGTGCTCGTTTTGATGCTCAGATGATGTCTGCTCATTGTATCATATATAGAGCAATGACTGTTGTCCGCGATATTGTAGTTGTTTATGGGTTCAAAGGATCTGACGTCTCTTCTGCTCAGCGTTCTTTCCTAAGTCGTTGGAGTGTTCAAGTGTCAGCTAGGACTCCTTTGCCTCCAAGGATTGTTTGTTGGTTTCTGCCTCCCTCTGGCCGTCTCAAGCTAAATGTTGATGGGGCGTTCCAGTCTGGTTCTGGTCTTGCGGCTGGTGGGGGTGTTTTGAGAGATTGTAATGGTAATATTATGTTTGCTTTTGCTGCCAAGTACAAGGATGTTCACTCTAGCCTTCAGTCGGAGGCTCTTGCTCTCAGGGACGGTCTAGCTTTGTGCTATCAAAAAGGATTTACTTCTGTTATGGTTGAGTCTGATTCTCAAGTGCTCGTGCGCATTCTGCAACGCCGTGTGTCCTATCCTTGGAGGCTTCTCTACATTCTCAACGATATTTTGCACCAGTGTACAAGGGTTCAAGCTTCTATCTGCCATGTCTTTAGGGAGGCCAACAAGGTTGCTGATTCTCTAGCAGCCGTTGGTTGCACTATTTCTAATTTCTTTATTGTTTGGTGTTCCTGGGCTGATCTTCCTTCTTCTGTAAGGGGTCCCTATCGCCTTGATAAGATAGGCTGCCCCTCCATCAGGCCCTAGGATTCTTTTGTACTACTTATTTTCGTATTAATAAAATCTCATGCTAGGTGATGGGTGGTGGAGCGACCTACTTCTTTCCCTGAAGAGGGGAGCGCTCTCCTCTCTTCCCTAACAAGTATGCATCTGATTTAAAAAAAAAATGACATTAAGAAGGGATTCATCAATATTATGGTCCGAGGATTGAAGAAGGGATTAAAGAAGTTCGCTGCCTCCTACTTAAGAACATCCTGATCCTCAGACCAGGAACCATCTACCTTCAGTCTATGAATGTGGTTACGCTTTCTTTTCCCTTTAACAACCGCATGATAGAAACCTGTATTTTTATCTCCGTCATCCAACCATTGCATCCTTGCCTTTTGAGCCCAGAAGAGCTCCACACAATTCATAGCCTTCCTGAGGTTGGCATTAGTTGCACCCAAGGTAGATCGATTTGCAGGAGAAGGGTCAGCATCAAAAGCCTCTTGCATGGCCCTAAGCTGCTCTTCATGAAGTTTCAGATTATCATTAATATTACCAAAGGTGTCTTTGTTCCATTTTCTGAGAGCTGTTTTCACTGCCTTAAGCTTCATATGAAGAACAACAAAAGGATTGTAATGCCACTTGATTGGAGCTTCCCAAGCAGTTCTAACAGTATCTTTGAAGGACTCGTGAGAACACCACATAGCTTGAAAGGTGAATCTGGCAGGAGAGATAGTTGTGGGAATAAACGAAAGCAAAAGAGGTGCATGGTCAGATGGCCCTCTGGGAAGATGTTTAACCTGGAGGTTGGCGTATATATCATTGCAATGTGAATTGCATAGAAATCTATCCAGACGAGACCGAATTGAAGCAGATCCAGTGCGATTATTTAACCACGTAAAAGGAGTACCAACATATCCCACATCCATAAGAGATGCTCCAGCGATAAAAGTGTTAAAGTCCATCATGCCATTCAGATTGACAGAGTTGCCACCTTGTTTCTCCAAGGGGAGGGACACACAATTAAAATCCCCTCCAACTAACCAAGGAACGTCCACAGAGTTTGAAAAATTTAGAAGCTCATCAAACAGCTCCGCCTTCTCTCCACATGGCAGCTAGCGTAGACGACATATATAAACATAACAACACTATTTCCCTGCATCAGGGCTACCGTGATTTACTGAGCAGAGCAGTTAACCATATGAAGGGGTATGTTTCTCCACAGCACCCACATCTTTCCATTCTCATTGTCTCTTCCAATAACAGAATCCATGCAAAGATATGTACGAAGCTTGATATCTTTATCTATAGTAACCATCGGTTCTGCAATTGCCACAAGATCCTATTATTTCTTTACTATTCTCTTGAGCGAACATTTGGAGGCAAGGTTCGCGATTCCTCTAACATTCCAATACAAGATAGATGAGTTCATGATTACAAATGCCCCCATGTCCGCCTTTGCCTTGGAGCGAGTTCTTGCACCAACTTTATGAGATTGGCTTTCCATCTTATGAGCACCCATCGCAGGCATGAAATATTTTCCATGTGAGCCAGATTAGCAGCCCTTTGCAGTATAGATTATGTAGGTTTTCCTTTGGAAATTGTTAGATTTGAAGGATTTCCTTCTTCTTCGGCAGATTTCCCGGAGAAGCCCCAACTCCGGCCCCAACGACACTCCTTCAGCAATGTCTTCAGATATTTGATGACGGTGGACGACCATCATGGTCACATGCATGCCATGCACTTGAGTTTGCACGTCCATGACCTTACTGGAGCGCCTGTCTGAGTTTATGATGTTCTTAGAGGCTTGGTTAGATGCCAAGTTCGCCTCCAAATCCCCCCCCATGCATACCATGCAAAGCACTTTCATCAATGTTGTGACAAGCATCCGTCTCCTAGATAGCTGGGAGAGATACCACTGTCGAAGTAGCCAGAAGAGATACCTTCGAAGTAGAGGCTTCTTTGTCAGAGATTGCAGGATTCTTGATCACCATAACTTCATCATTTTTGTAGACCGCCTGAGTACTGCCAACCTCCTTTTGTCTCCAAGTTTTGATAGCCTTCCCCTCCTGTTTCTTCATATGATCTTGTTTGTTAGGTTGCACCTCCGTGTCTTTCATCTTCCTTTGACATTCCGACTTGGCATGTCCGACCTTCTTACAGAAACCACAGATAGCCGACACCCTATAGTAGTTTATTTTCTGCCAGAATCCCTCTTGACCACAGCCAATCCACAGTCTCTCTGGTCTGGGTTTAGCAATGTCGAGTTCTACACAGACAAAAGCCTCTTGAGTTTGAGTAAGAACCTAGGTTGGTTCATGAATCCGTAAAACTTGGCCAATGTTCCCCGCAATAGACTTTAAGAAATCCTGGAAGTAGAAGTTGACAGGGAGCATGGGGAAGCCCACCCATATTGGCATCACCGTTGGGTCACTATTGAAATCAAAATGAGCATCCCACTTAAAGAATCTGAACAGCAGACCTTTATATATAAGCTTCTTCTGAGAATAACTTTCAGGTAATCCTCTTCTTCCTTGAAACGAAGAAGAAGGTGACGCTGGTTTAAGACACTCACAATAAAATCTATTTTCAATCCCAGTCTTTGTGATAAACAACTCCTAAAGTCAGGAATAGAGCACCTACCATACGCACATCTCATAATCACTGCCAGATTTAAAGGGACTATGGATCTACTAACCTCCTCCATGGAAAAGAATACCGCTGGTTCGCCTGCATCAGTAAAAGCAGGAGCTTTGATTCCAATGTTTATCTGTGGTGGTGGCTTGGATTCTGATATGATCTGAGCATAAGAACGCCTCCCCACCAAGGAAGCTTCTTTTCCCGAACTCTGTAAAGCCTCTCCATCATGCACAAATTGTCCTCCATCTGAAGGAGACACCATAGTAGTCCTGCACCACCGGCACAAGGCCAGCGGCCTACCACCACCAGCCGCCTAGACAGGGAACCAAAACCCCAGAGCTTCTCTTTCTAGGATCTAGAGAGAGAAGGTAACTCTAGCTTTTAGACCTTGAGTGAACCAATTTATAAATGTGTTTTATACATGTCAAAACAGCAAGCTACCCATGTTTATAAATGTGTTATGCATGTGAAAATATTTATGGAATCCATGCTAGGAATATCTTTTCCGTTGTGTATAAACTCCGTGCTTTATTTGCTATTGTATAATGACATGAATGTAAGAAATTGTGTCTTGAGTCAGCATGTTAAAGAATATGTAGAAAGCATGTGATAGGTTTACTTTATTGTGAAATAAACATAAACTATGAAACATGTATGATAAACTTGTAGAAGTATCATGTTTAGGCTTTCTTTTAAAGGTTGTCCAATCCATGTTATACGCATTAGTTGTTTTGTTTAGAAGGTAAAATATCCATGTGATGCATGTATGCTTAATGTGAATGGAATTACTTGCTGGGTCTTTTAGACTCACTCTTGATTCAGTGTACAGGTGTGGATATTCCTACTTCTTCCAAGGAGATAGTCAGGAGTGACTCGGAGCGTGAGTAGGAGACCTTCGTGGAGAATTGTACTTTTGTATTTTTTTTCATAAGTATGTAATAAAGGGTGACATGTATGTAAGTTGTGGACAATGTATTTGATTTAAATTTCAGTTATGGGAACTTTAGTTATTTCTTGTACTATATAGACTGTGGAAAAATGTAGATGATGGAATAATAAATTTACATTCAATTCTTTTATTCCACTGTTATGTGTTCATATTTGTGTACGTCTCAGCCTATTGAATGTGTTGGGTAAATGTCCCACTGTGGCGACGCTTTCTATATCGATGTGGGTTGGTACAACCGTACCAGTATAAAGAGGGTTGTTACAGTTGTGCTTGACCCTCAGGCATTTTTTCGGGTTGCTATCGACAACTGTGTGCTCTGTCGGGTTTTTTTGGCGACAGAGTGGGTTGCTGACCAGTGTTTCTCGTGTTGTTATCGGAAACTATGTACTCTATTGGGTTTTGCTGGTGACGAAGTGGGTTGCAGATCGGCGTTTCTCGTGTTGTTGTCACCAACTGCGTCCTCTGTCGGGTTTACTGGCGACAGAGTGGGTTGCTGGTCGGTGGTGGTCCCAATAGTGGGGTCTATTGGTGGCTGCAGTCGTGTGATTTTTAGCTAGCATTTTTTGCTGTTTAGGTCAGTTTTGGCGTTGCTCGGCACCTGTGGGGTGTCGTTCCGTTTGGACAACTCACGTGTGGCTAGAATAAGCCATTGGGCTTTTAGTGGCGTTCTCCCTATGTGTTTGAGGCTCATTGTATGAGCCGTTGGTTTTCCGACTTCGTGTGCACCGTGTACGTTTTTTCGGTGTGGTTGTTGCCACGAGGAGGTCGTGATGAGACTTAGTGGCTCTTCACACCCGCACTTTGTGTTCTCTGTGCATGTTTGGCGGTGTGGTTGTGTAAGGCCCTCAAATTTCCGTCGCATTATTTGTATTTATGTGTGTATATTTGTGCTTGTGTAATTATGTACATATTACGTACGTATTAATTAGTACAAGTACGTGTGCATGTGTTATATTAAATATAAATAATGTATGTATTGCATGGTGATAGTATGGATATAATGCCGTATACATATTGCATGTATATACGCATGGTATGCATGGTTTTCTGCATATTTTAGACTTTTGGCCGAAGGCCATCTTGGCGTCAATCCCTAGCCGTTTAGGAGGTGTCAGTGTCCAGACATGGACGCCAACACTAATCCAGGCGTCCAGTGATATGGACGCAATCTCTCTGGCCTGCATGCTCAGCAGAGCTGCAAGCTTCTGAAGCAAGAAAGCCAACCATTGGGGGACTGTCCCCAACGGCTCTGAAGGCTGTCAAATCAACCTGGTGAGTGGGAGAGAGACTCTCCTTATGTCTGAACCCGAAATGGCCTCTTCCCACTCCTCCCTTCACCTTGCAAGAGGAGAAAAAGAGAGAAGAAAAACCCTAGGAGAAAACTGTGAGAAACCCCATCCTTGCCACCCAAAAATCCACACTTCTGGAGCTTGATCCAGCGTTCCACTGCTTCAAGGAGGTTGCTGGACCGACGAGGAAGGCTTCCCCGACCTCGGCTTGCTGTGGATCTCGCTCAAGAACCCGGAGGAGAGTTCATTTGGAGGCTTCTTGGGACTGCCCAAGGAGGGCTTCACCAACACCCTAGACCCTTTGGAGGAATTTTTAAAAGGCAAGTGACCTAGCCATAATGTCCTGTATGAGTCTAGGTCGGTTTTACTATTTTTATGATTTTCCCTCGAGTCCTAGACCCTCCCATTCACCAAATCTTGAGAGGTGGGGTCTGTGTTTCTGCACAGACCTGCATCGACGGCAAGGTCTTTGGACGCCGATATTATGCTTGGCGTCCATCGGCCATGCCGCTGACCCTGAGTCAGCGGCCAGAGACCGCCGCCAAGTTCCTCTGGACAGAACAGTGAACTGTTCTGCCCTTCCTATACACTAATTTCGGTATGGTTTCCGTGATGAGGATATATGGTAACTTATACTCTATGTATATGGTCAATTGTGGTGTGGGATGAATATGGTGTGTAATGGTGAATGTAGGAAATATTGTATCCCATGAATTGTAAGCATGACTTGTTAATGATCTTGCCAAATTTATGTTTCATGAGTAGGATTGGTCTGAATGCCTTGGTTTTATTAGATCATGAAGGTTAGTGGATCAGCATACATGTACTCAGTTTTGATAAATTGTCCATGCTTGTATGAATTGCTAATAAACTCGGTTTGGTAGAATAAAATAAAAGCATGCAAGAATGGTCTGTGGTGATTGATCTATAGATGTATGATTTAGGGTAGTATGTATTCTCAGATCATGTATGTGACAGAAACCTCTGTTCAACAGTAAGTGGCAACATTTCATGATGTGTTAAACTCCATGTAACTTGAATTGAAATGGCATGCAAAATGAGTGTTTGATTTTATGTAAATTCTATTTAGCTCAGAAAAATCTGAAAATTTGACTGTATGATCTTGAACCCGAAAACAGCATGTGGTTAAAATTTCAGGTCATGAGGATCAGTAAATAAGAGGTTATGTATTTTCATGCGAAATGTGATAATCTACGTATATTATCGTAATGTGGATAGTTATTGTCTAAACCCAACTTGATTAGTGAAAATTTCTGTGTGTTAAATTCCTGAAATCTGTAGTGCCATGTCAGGAAAACAGAGATATTCATGTGAGTGAGAAAGTGAATGTGATGAAAAGTGTGAAGTGTAAAACCATGTGTAAAACGGTAAATGTGTAACTGTGCCAATGTGACACTGCTTCCGTAGAGGGCAGTGGAGCTGTATCAGGGAAAAGTCCCCCTGAGAAAGTTCAATGTGTAAGTGACCCTAAGGGCATTAGGGGGAAATCCTGGAGGTGGACAAGTACCACTGGTTAGGGTGGAGACTTGTTCTCCCGGTCTGCGCAGTCCAAGAGTCGCCATTGGAATGCCTAGATGGCGTCTATGTGTAATGTGATATGTATATGTCCTTCTTTGGTGGTTTGGACTATGTGTCACGGCACCTAAAATGTGAAATGTGTAATGTGAAATGTGTATGTGTTCATGTGTAAATGTGTAAGTGAACAAGTGTGAAATTTGTATGTGTAAAGTGCAACTATGTGAAAGAGGAAACTTGTGTAAAGAAAATGTGAAATTCTAAGTGTGAGAATATGTTGTTGAAACCCATGTGAGACAAATCTGAAATCATGTGAATCAGTAAATTCATGTTATTATCACCATGTTATATGTGCAAAGATGCCTAGAATCCATGTTAGGGATAATGGTAAACACGGGTATAAGATAGCGTGACGGGTTGTTCACATGATATGTTTTACGCAATATTGTAGCTCTCATGTGTAGGTTTTCAGCCATGAAACCATGAGAAATCAGCAACTTAAGCATGTGAAAACGTTTATGTATGTGTTTAAAAACATGTAAGATCCATGCTAGTCGTGTTTTCCTTTCATGTATGTACAATGTTCATGTTGGTAGCTCTCATGTCTTGGTTATTTAAGGACAATGTTTCATGAGTAAATTGAATAGAGAGCATGTGATAGGTAAGTTTTATTTCTTAGAAATCTGAAAACATGATCCATGTATAAAATTGTAGAACTTTCATGATAGGTTGAAACTTGAAATGACTAGCATGCCATGTTTTGAAAATTGTAAATGTGCATGTAGAACCCCTACGACTTATACGTGTATGTTATGGGTAGTGTTGCTTGCTGAGTCTTTGGACTCACTCCTTGCTTCGGCGTACAGGTGTAGTTGGTGACGTGGCACCTTTGGAGGAGGCAGTAGAGACGGACTCCGAGCGCGGGGATTAGCTAGTTTTGGAGTTTCTTGTGACTCGTGTATTCATAGTATGTAATTTGAACATTGTATTAGAATTATCATGAAAAGAATGTATAAGTGTGGACATTATGTATTTTTGTTCAGCAATTTAAATTATGTGACTTTTAGCTCTTTATCGTTAATTGCAAACTTCATGTATGTTAAATGTGGATGATGAATGAATGGAGACAATGGTCTTTTACTTCCGCTACTCTGTTGTATATTCGCGTGTATCTCAGCTGTATGTATCGTTTGGGTAAATGTCCCACTGTGAAGACTCTCGCTATACCGACGTGGGTTGGTATAACCGTACCGGTATAATGAGGGCCGTCACAGAGATTGGTATCAGAGAGACCGGTTGAGATTACACATGAATATACCTAAGTCATCATCCCCATTGCATGCTAAGTATGTCCACATGTGTAGAAAACACTAATGAGAAGTGAAAGATAGATAAGAAAATGGTTAGAAAACTTAGTAACCTAGCTCTAATGGTGGCTGAAATTTTATTACAGCCATGGCTTCGAGAGGTGGTCGTGGTGGAGCGTCGACCCGTGATGACGAGCCGCGAAGTGATGATCAGGCGGAGCAACAGGCCCCAGCACCGCGAGGCCCTGTACTTCCCCCACCGCCGCCAGTGGACTACGGAGTATTCATGCATGGTCTGGTGCAAGCCATGCAGACGCAGGCTCAAACCAGGCAGCACTCCACGCCCAGTTGGAGGCCCAGAGTCGGGCACCAGCTCAGGACCATGGTGGACCATCCATCATGGAGCGATTCAAGAGGATGACCCCACCCTCTTTTAAGGGGGAGAGTGATCCACTAATGGCAGAAAGCTAGTTGAGGGAGACAGAGAAAATCTTCCGAGCCATCAGGTGCCCTGATGAGGATAAGGTGACATTAGCCACCTACATGCTACATGTATGTTTTAGTTTATGCATGTATGTTGTTTGTCAAGTTAGAATTTGTTAGTTGGTACTTATGAATGTGTGTTGCAGGAGAGAGAGGATGTATGGTGGTCCTCCTACTTCGTACACGCTTTGAGGACGGAGCAGTAGACGTGACATGGGACGCGTTCGTGAGGCTCTTTCGAGCCAAGTTCGTCCCAGAGCATATCCAGGACAAGATGGAGCAAGAATTCCTTTCCTTGACGTAAGGATCAATGACCGTCCTGGAATACGAGGCAAGCTTTTCTGAACTTTCTAAATATGCACCGCATATCGTAGAGGATGAGCGCAGGAAGACGAAGAAATTCGTGATGGGTCTCAAACCATCACTGAGGACGAGACTCGTGGCGTTTGACCACCGCACGCTAGACGAGGCCCTCAGTGCTGCCTGCAGACAGGAGGGAGAAATGGAGCAATATCTGGAGGTGAAGAAGGCTTCACAGAAGAGGCCGGCAGCGACATTCCAGCGGTAGGATAAGAGGAAAATGGTGTACCAGACACCGCAGAAATCAGTGGCAGTCAGCAACTCTCAGGTACCTTCTGTACGTTCCCCTGGTGCGAAGAAAGAGTGTCCCCACTGCGGGAACACATGGTGGGTCCGAGTGTTGGTTGGTAGCAGGTAGATGCTTGAAGTGCGGGAGCAGCGACCATAAGATCAAGGATTGCCCAAGACTTCAGCAAGGAGCTCAGCGTGGAGCGCCAGCACTAGCAGTAGCGGCAGCCGCGCTAGCTACAGGACGACCAGGAAGGCCTCGAGCCCCAGCTCGAGTGTTTGCTTTAGCTCGCGAGGACGCCGAGCAGGCGGAGCATGTCACCGAAGGTACAGTTTTGCTTTTCGGTGTGCACGCTCGGGTTTTGTTTGATACGGGTGCTACTCACTCGTTCATTCCGAGCGGTTCGCTAGGCAGTTAGCCCTAGAGTCAGGCATAGAGTCTGAGGAGTTAGAGGTTCCTTTGTCTGTGCACACCCCTGTGGGTACGGTATCGACTAGGAAGTGCATTCCGTCGTTACCTGTGTGCATTGAGGATAGATTCCTAGATGGGTGTTTCTTCTTGCTAAAGATGAAGGACTATGATTGCATTCTTGGTCTGGATTGGCTAGAGGAGCACTATGCGTTAGTGGATTGTCGTCGGAAGAAGATTGTTTTCCGCATTCCTGGTGAGGACGAGTTCTCTCATCCTTGCCAAAGAACTTAGCGGGAAAGTTAGTTATCTCTGCCATGAAGGCGATGCGCATGGTGAACAAGGGTTGTGACGCATTTCTTGCCAGCGTTATGCTAGTACCCGATGCTAGTTCGTCACTGACTCTTGCAGAGATCGATGTGGTGCAAGAATTTCCAGATGTCTTTCCCGATGACTTGTCTGGATTGCCACCGGATAGGGAGATAGAGTTCACTATAGAGTTGCTTCCAGGCACCTCTCCTATCTCGAAGGCCCCATATCGGATGGCCCCTGCAAAATTAGTAGAGTTGAGGAAGCAATTGCAAGAATTGCTTGATAAGGGATTCATTCGCCCTAGTGTTTCCCCTTGGGGCGCACCTGTATTATTCGTCAAGAAGAAAGACGGGTCACTTCGGTTGTGCATTGATTACAGAAAGCTAAACCAAGTGACTGTGAAGAACAGTATCCTTACCTCGGATTGATGATCTGTTTGACCAGTTGCAGGATGCATCAATCTTCTCTAAGATTGACTTGTGATCTGGTTATCATCAGTTGAGGATTAGAGTGAGGATGTGTCCAAGACGGCATTTAGAACCCGTTATGGACATTATGAGTTTTTGGTTCTTCCCTTCGGATTGACCAATGCCCCTGCAGCATTCATGGATCTCATGAACCGGTGTTTTAGTCCGTATTAGATAGCTTTGTTGTTGTGTTTATTGATGACGTGTGGTCTATTCTCCGGATGAGGCCACACATCGTCAGCATTTGAGGTTAGTCTTAGAGGTTCTCCGTGAGCACAGCGTATGCAAAGTTCAGCAAGTGCGAGTTCTGGTTGCGCGAGGTTCACTTTCTCGGGCATGTTATCTCCGGCGCTGGTGTTGCAGTTGATCCAGCAAAGGTCCAGGCATTATGGATTGGGAGATTCCCCAGACTCCTTCGAGATTCGTAGTTTTATTGGGTTAGCTGGTTACTATCGGCGATTTATTGAGGGTTTCTCATCCACGCCGCCCTTTTGACAAAGCTGACCAGAAAGGGTGAAAGTTCGTATGGTCTGGGGCATGTGAGCGTAGCTTTCAGCTATTGAAGGCTAAGCTTACTTTGGTCTGTATTGGTATGCCTAGTTGTCTAGAGGCTTTGCCATTTCACGAGCATCTCATCTTGTTGTTTTAGGCTGTGTACTCATGCAGCGAGAAGGGTAGTGGCTTATGCTTCTCGCAGTTGAAGGAGCATGAGGAACTATCCGCTCATGATTTAGAGCTCGCAGCAGTGTTTCATGCACTAAAGATCTGGAGGCACTATCTTTATGGTGTCAGATTTGAAGTGTTTACCGACCACAGAGCTTGAAGTATCTTTTCTCCAAAGGAATTAACCTGAGGCAGAGAAGATGATTGAGTTCTTGAAGGACTATGACTTCGACCTTCAGTATCATCCTGGAAAGGCGAATGTCGTAGCGGATGCTCTTAGTAAAAGAGGTCTTCGCTCCAGTAGATGGAAGATGTTGGAGGATGCAGCGTGCTCTATGACCGAGTTAGAGCCATCGTTGTGTCAGGTTTGTAGCTCAGCTATCCCTTAGATCCTCGTCTTGGATGAGTGATTGAGCAGCAGAAAGCCGACCCAGATGTTAGAGTAGTGGGTAAGGCGGGCATGCTCGTGATGAGGACGTGTGATTTAGATTTCAGCCCGTGTTTGTGTCCCCGATGTGGTAGAATGTCCGTGAGCATGTGTTGCGGAGGCTCATTGTCGTGATTCTCTATTCTCCGGGTAACACTAAGAGTATCAAGACCTGAAGAGATCATTTTGGTGGTCGGAATGAAAAAGGATGTTGCGGATTATGTGTCTAGATGCCTAGTATGTCAGCAAGTGAAGCCGAGCGGCAGCGAACCATCCTTCCTTATGCAGAAGTATGGATATCCCCTATGGAAGTGGGAACCTGTCACTAGGATTTCGTACGGGTTTGCTTCGATCTAGAAGGGGAAATGCACTTGATTTGGGTAGTTGTAGATAGATTCTCGAAGACTGCTCATTTCTTGCCTATGCAGAAGAAGCAGCCAGTAGAGAGCTTAGCTAGACTGTATGTTTCGGTATCATTAGATTGCATTGTGTTCGAAGTCATCCTTCGGATCGAGATCCGAGATTTTACTTTCGAATTGTGGAATGGTCTTCAGGATGCGTTTAGGTTCGGAGCTTCATCTCAGTTCGGCATTCATCCCCCCCGACCGTGGACAGTCCGAGAGGACATCCAGACGCTCGAGATATGTTGAGAGCATGTGTTCTGTGACGGCCCTCATTATACCGGTACGGTTATACCAACCCACGTCGGTATAGCGAGTGCTGCCAGCCATAGTGGGACATTTACCCAATGATACAAACAGCTGAGATACACGCGAATATATATAACAGAGTAGCGGAAGTAAAAGAGAACTATCTCCATTCATTCATCATCCACATTAAACATACATGCAGTTTACAATTTGCAAAGAGGAACTAAAATTCACATGATTTAATTTGCTGAAATAGAAATACAATGTCCACATATTACATTCTTTTAATGATAATTCTAATACAATTCCAAGTACATACTAAGAAGTACACAATCACAAGATCTCAAAACTGGCTAGTCTCCACGCTCGGAGTCCGTCTCCGCTGCCTCCTCCGAGGGTACTGTGTCACCAACTATACCTGTACGCCGAAGCAAGGAGTGAGTCCAGGGACTCAGCAAGTAACACTATGCATGATATACACGTACAAGTCCTAGTGGTTTCTACACGCACATTACACTTTGCAACACATAGCATGCTAGTCCATTTAAGTTTTCAACCTATCATGAAGGTTCTACAATTTTATACATAACGCATGCTTTCAGATTTCAAAAATAACATTCACCTATCACATGGTCTCTATTCAATTCACTCATGAGACTTTAATCAAAACGTGAGAGCTATTGACATGAACAATTTACATACATGAACGGGGAACATAATTAGCATGGATTCCACATGTTCTTAAGTACATACATAACTTTTTCACATGTTTAGGTTGCTGATCTCACATGGTCCAATGACTATAACCTACACATGAAAGCTACAACGTTGCTTAAACATAACACATGAACAATCCATCATGCCATTTTACTCACATACTCATTTGTTGTTCCTAACATGGATTCTAAACACTTTTGCACACATAAACATGAGAATAATAACATGCATTTTCTGAATTCACTTGGTTTCAGATTTAGTTTCACATGGTTTCTATAACACATTTACATATCTAAGATTTCACATTTTTCTTTACACTAGTTCCTCTTTCACATGTTTCACTTTACACATACACATTCACATATCACTTACACATTTACACATGGTCACATACACTTTACACATTACACTTTACACATATTTTAGTGCCGTGACACATAGTCCAAACCACCAAAGAAGGACACATTCACATCACATCACATAGACGCCATCTAGGCAATACAATGGCGACTCTTGGACTGCGCAGACCGGGAGAACAAGTCTCCACCCTAACCAGTGGTACTTGTCCACCTCCAGGATTTCCCCCTAATGCCCTTAGGGTCACTTAACACAATGAACTTTCTCAGGGGGACTTTTCCCTGATACGGCTCCACTGCCTTCTCGGAAGCAGTATCACATTGGCACAGTTTACACTTTTACACATTTACCGTTTTACACATGGTTTTACACTTGACACTCTTCATCTCATTCACTTTCTTACTCACATGAACACCTCTGTTTTTCCTAACATGGTACTACAGAGTTTTCAAGATTCAACACATAGTAAACACCCAATCATGCTGGGTTTAAACAAAATCTAATCACGTTCGATCATATGTACGAATTATTCATATTTCACATGAAAACACATAACTTTTTATTTACTGTTCCAATTGACCTGAAATTTTAACCACATGCTGTTTTCGGGTTCCAAATCATACCCTCAATTTTTCAGATTTTTCTGAGCTAAATGGGATTTACAGAAAATCAAACACCTAATTAGCATATTATTCACAACTTAAGCTAACATGGAATTTACACATCATGCAATTTACCACTTGCTGTTTAACCATAAGCTACCAACATATGCATGAAATTAGAGTACAAAATTTCCCTAATTCATACATCTATGGATTTAACACTACGAATCATTTTTACATACTTCTATTTTATCGAACCGAAACTATTACAAATTGCACAATCATGGATAAGTTTCCTAAATTTGCAAACACACATGCTGACCCACAATCTTCATGATTAGACCGAAATCAAGGCATTCACATTAATTCTAGTCATGGAACATGGGTTTGCAAAATTATCTACAAGTCATGCTCACAAGTTTAAAGACACCATTTTCCACATTCACCATCACACACACCACAATGATAACCTACGTAGCGTATAGGAATACCATATATCCTCATCACGGAAATCATAACGAAATTAACGTATAAGAGGGACAGAACAGCTCACTGTTCTGTCCTGAAGAACTAGACGGCGGTCTCTGGCCGCTGACTCAGAGTCAGCGGCATGGTCGATGGACGCCAAGGATGAACTGGGCGTCCAGGGACCTTGCCGTTTACTCAGGTCTGTGCAGAAACACAGACCCGAGCTCTGAAATTTGGGTGAAATGGAGGGTCTAGGACTCGAGGAAAATTTCATAAAAATCATAAAAACCTCCTAGACTCATACGGGGACACCATAGATAGGTCACTTGCCTCTCTAAAAATCCTCCAAGAGATTTATGGCTCGAAGAAGACCTCCTTGGGCAGTTCCAAGAAGTTGCAGAAGTGCCTCAAGATTGCCTTCCTCCGAGCTCCTGGTGATCTCCACGCCGAGGGGATGATGGGGAGGCCTTCCCCTATGCTTCAGCTTCCTCCTTGATGCAGAAGATCTTCAAATGAACCTCCAAGGGGTCGGATTTGGGGTTCAAAAATGGGTTTTTCTCACAGCTCACTAGGGTTTTTCTTTCTCACTTCTCTCCTCTTGCAAGGGTGAAGGGAAGAATGGGGAGAGCCATTTCGGGTTCAGACCTAAAGAGGGTCTTTCTCCCTCACTAGGGTGATGGGACACCCTCAGAGCCGTTGGGGGACATCCCCCCAATGGTTGCCATGCCTTGCTTCAGAAGACAGCAGCTCTGCTGCGCATGCAGGCCAGAGAAGTCGACGTCCAGATCGCTAGACGCCGGAATTAGGGTTGGCGTCCAGGGCTGGACGCTAACACCACCTCAACGGCCTGGGGATTGACGCCAAAAGGGCCTTCGGCCAGAACCCTAATTTATGCAGAAAACTGCATACCAAGCTTCTATACATGCAATAAGTACATGGTATTATATTCACACTATCATCATGCAATACATACATTATTTACGTTTAATATAAACACATGTACACGTAATTATACTATTTTAATACTACGTAAATACGTACATACATACTCCACACATATACACATAATACAAAAAAAAAATACGACGGAAAATTCGAGGGTCTTACACCCTCTCCCCCTTAAAGAAAACTTCGTCCTCGAAGTTAGAACGACACTACTCAAACAAAAGGGGATACTTCTTCTTCATCGCATCCTCAAGTTCCCACGTAGCCTCCTCACGTGAGAAGTTCCGCCATAGAACTTTCACCGACGCGATACTCTTGTTCCGGAGATGCTGAACCTTCCGGTCAAGAATGGCTACTGCTGCTCGACATACGAAAGATCTGGCTGGATCTCCACTGGCTCATGACTAATCACATGAGACGGATCTCGGACATACTTCCTGAGCATAGATACGTGGAATACAGGGTGAACGCTAGCCAAAGCTGGGGTAAAGCTAGCTCGTACGCCACGTTGCCCAAACGTCTGAGAATCTCATATGGGCCAATGAACCTAGGGCTTAGCTTGCTATGCCTGCCAAATCTGACAACTCCACGAGTAGGCGATATCTTCAAGAAGACATGATCGCCAACCTCGAACTCCAAATCCTTTCTCCTGTTGTCGGCATAACTCTTCTGCCTATCCTGTGCCGCAACAAGCCTTTCCTAATAAGCTGAATCTTATCCGAAGTTTCCTGAACCAACTCCGGTCCGATCAACTGCCTATCACCAGTCTCCTCCCAACATAAAGGAGATCTGCAGGGCCTACCATACAACGCCTCGAATGGAGCCATTCCAATACTAGCATGAAAGCTGTTGTTGTATGCGAACTCCACAAGAGGTAAATGACGCTCCCAATCATCCTTCCAATCCAGAACACACGCTCTCAACATGTCCTCGAGCGTCTGGATAGTCCTCTCGGACTGTCCATCAGTCTGGGGATGAAACGCCGAACTGAGCTTAAGCTCCGAACCTAACGCATCCTGAAGACCCTTCCACAATCTCGAAGTAAATCTCGGATCTCGATCCGAAATGATCGACTTCGGCACACCATGCAACTAACGATACCGCTAACATACAATCTAGCTAAGCTCTCTACTGACTGCTTCTTCTTCATAGGCAAGAAATGAGCAGTCTTCGAGAATCTATCTACAACTACCCAAATCGAGTCATTGCCCCTTCTAGATCGAGGCAAACCCGATACGAAATCCATAGTGACAGCTTCCCACTTCCATACGGGAATATCCATCCTCTGCATAAGGCCGGATGGTCGCTGCCGCTCGGCTTTCACCTGCTGACATACTAGACATCTAGACATAATCCGCAACATCCTTCTTCATGCCGAACCACCAAAATGATCTCTTCAGGTCTTGATACATCTTAGTGTTACCCGGATGAATAGAAAATCGCGATCTATGAGCCTCCGCTAACACATGCTCACGGACATCCACTACATCGGGGACACAAACGCGGTGCTGAAATCTAATCACACCGTCCTCATCACGAGCAATGCCCGCCTTACCCACTAACTCTAACAATCTAGGATCGGCTTTCTGCTGCTCAATCACCTCATCCAAGACTGAGGATCTAAGGGACAGCTGAGCTACAAAAGCCTGACACAACGATGGCTCTAACTCGGTCATAGAGCACGCTGCATCCTCCAACATCTTCCAATCCTGCTGGAGCGAAGACCTCTTCCTACTAAGAGCATCCGCTACGACGTTCGCCTTTCCAGGATGATACTGAAGGTCGAAGTCATAGTCCTTCAAGAACTCAATCCATCTTCTCTGCCTCAGTTTAATTCCTTTTGGGAGAAAAGATACCTCAAGCTCTTGTGGTCGGTAAACACCTCAAATCTGACACCATAAAGATAGTGCCTCCAGATCTTTAGTGCATGAACCACAGCTGCTAGCTCTAAATCATGAGTCGGATAGTTCCTCTCATGCTCCTTCAACTGACGAGAAGCATAGCTACTACCCTCTCTTGCTGCATGAGCACACAGCCTAAACCAATCTGAGATGCATCCGTATAAATGGCAAAGCCTTCTAGACCACTGGGCAATACCAATACCGGAGCAGAAGTAAGCTTAGCCTTCAATAGCTGAAAGCTGCGCTCACATGCCTCAGACCATACAAACTTCTCACCTTTTCTGGTCAGCTTTGTCATAGGGGCGGCGATGGATGAGAAACCCTCAATGAATCGCCGATAGTAACCAGCTAACCCAAGGAAACTACGAATCTCCGAAGGAGTCTTGGGAACATCCCAATCCATAACTGCCTGGATCTTTGCTGGATCAACAGCTACACCAGCGCCGGAGATAACATGCCCGAGAAAGTGAACCTCGCGCAACCAGAACTCGCACTTGCTGTACTTTGCATACAGTTTGTGCTCACGGAGAACCTCTAAGACTAACCTCAAATGCTGACGATGTGTGGCCTCATCCGGAGAATAGACCAACACGTCATCAATAAACACAACAACAAAGCTATCTAAATACGGACTAAACACCCGGTTCATGAGATCCATGAACGCTGCAGGGGCGTTGGTCAATCCGAAAGGAAGAACCAAAAACTCATAATGTCCATAACGGGTTCTAAATGCCGTCTTGGACACATCCTCACTCCTAATCTTCAACTGATGATAACCAGATCGCAAGTCAATCTTGGAAAAGACTGATGCCTCTCGCAACTGGTCAAACAGATCATCAATCCGAGGTAAGGGATACCTGTTCTTCCACCGTCACCTGGTTTAGCTTTCTATAATCGATGCACAACCGAAGTGACCCGTCTTTCTTCTTGACGAATAATACAGGTGCGCCCCAAGGGGAAACACTGGGGCGAATAAATCCCTTATCGAGCAATTCTTGCAATTGCTTCCTCAACTCGGCTAATTCTGCAGGGGCCATCCGATATGGGGCCTTCGAGATAGGAGAGGTGCCTGGAAGCAACTCTATAGTGAACTCTATCTCCCTATCCGTGGCAATCCAGACAAGTCATCGGGAAAGACATCTGGAAAGTCCTGCACCACATCGATCTCTGCAAGAGTCAGTGACGAACCAGCATCGGGTACTAGCATAACGCTGGCAAGAAATGCGTCACAACCCTTGTTCACCATACGCATCGCCTTCATGGCAGAGATGACTAACTTTCCCGCTAAGTTCTTTGGCAAGGGATGAGAGAACTCATCCTCACCAGGAATGCGGAAAACAATCTTCTTCTTCTACGACAATCCACTAACGCATAGTGCTCCTCTAGCCAATCCAGACCAAGAATACAATCATAGTCCTTCATCTTTAGCAAGAAGAAACACCCATCTAGGAACCTATCCTCAATGCACACAGGTAACGACGGAATGCACTTCCTAGTCGATACCGTACCCGCAGGGGTGTGCACAGACAAGGGAACCTCTAACTCCTCAGACTCTATGCCTGACTCTAGGGCTAACTGCCTAGCGAACCGCTCGGAAATGAACGAGTGAGTAGCACCCGTATCAAACAAAACCCGAGCGTGCACACCGAAAAGTAAAACTGTACCTTCGGTGACATGCTCCGCCTGCTCGGCGTCCTCGCGAGCTAACGCAAACACTCGAGCTGGGGCTCGAGGCCTTCCTGGTCGTCCTGTAGCTGGCGCGGCTGCCGCTACTGCTGGTACTGGCGCTCCTCGCTGAGCTTCCTGCTGAAGCCTCGGGCAATCCTTGATCTTGTGGTCGCTGCTCCCACACTTTAGGCATCTACCCGCTACTAACCAACACTCCGAACCTCCATGGGTCTTCCCACAATGGGGACACTCCTTCTTCGCACCGGGGGAACGTACAGAGGGTACCTGATAGTTGCTGACTGCCACTTGTTTCTCTGCGGTGTCTGGTACACCGTCTTCCTCTTGTCTTGCCGCTGGAAAGTCGTCGCCGGCCTCTTCTGCGAAGCCTTCTTCTCCTCTAGATACTGCTCCATTTCTCCCTCCTGTCTGCAGGCTGCGCTGAGGGCCTCGTCTAGCGTGCGGTGGTCGAACGCCACGAGCCTCGTCCTCAGTGATGGTTTGAGACCCATCACGAACTTCTTGGTCTTCCTGCGCTCATCCTCTACTATGTGCGGTGCATATTTAGAGAGTTCAGAAAACCTTGCCTCGTATTCTAGGACGGTCATCGATCCTTGCGTCAGGGAAAGGAATTCTTGCTCCATCTTGTCCTGGATGTGCTCTGGGACGAACTTGGCTCGGAAGAGCCTCACGAACGCGTCCCACGCCACATCTACTGCTCCGTCCTCGAAGCGCGTACGCAGTAGGGAGGACCACCATACATCAGCTCTCTCCTGCAACACACCTTCATAAGCTCTAACTAACAAATAACAACCAACATTCAAGCATAATCTAAAGCATACCTGTAGCATGTAGGTGGCTAAGGTCACCTTGTCCTCGTCAGGACACCTGATAGCTCGGAAGATTTTCTCGATCTCCCTCATCCAGCTTTCTGCCAAAAGCGGATCACTCTCCCCCTTAAAAGAGGGTGGGGTCATCCTCTTGAATCGCTCCATGATGGAAGGTCCACCATGGTCCTGAGCTGGGGCCTGAGCCTGCTACATTAAACAACAAGCAATATACAATAAACACAATATCATACAATTCAATAGCAGACTACTTAGTTTTTTATCATTTTACCTGGGCCTCCAACTGGGCCTGGAGTGCTGCCTGAGTGTGTGCCTGGGTCTGCATGGCTTGCACCAGACCTTGCATGAACACTCCATAATCCACTGGCGGTGGTGGGGGAAGCACAGGACCCTGTGGGGCCGGGGCCTGCTGCTCCGCCCGCTCCTCACGCCTCTGCTCGTCGTCGCGAGCTGGCGCACCTCCACGTCGTCCACGGGAAGCCATGGCTGTAAAATTTCAGCCACCATTAGAGCTAGGTTACTAAGTTTTCTAACCATTTTCTTATCTATTTTTCACTTCTTATTATGTTTTCTACACATGTGGACATACTTAGCATGCAATGGGGATGATGACTTAGTTATATTCATGTGTAATCTCAACCGGTCGCTCTCTGATACCAATCTCTGTGACGGCCCTCATTATACCGGTACGGTTATACCAACCCACGTCGGTATAGCGAGTGCTGCCAGCCACAGTGGGACATTTACCCAACGATACAAACAGCTGAGATACACGCGAATATATATAAAGAGTAGCGGAAGTAAAAGAGAACTATCTCCATTCATTCATCATCCACATTAAACATACATGCAGTTTACAATTTGCAAAAAGGAACTAAAATTCACATGATTTAATTTGCTGAAATAGAAATACAATGTCCACATATTACATTCTTTTAATGATAATTCTAATACAATGTCCAAGTACATACTAAGAAGTACACAATCACAAGATCTCAAAACTGGCTAGTCTCCACGCTCGGAGTCCGTCTCCGCTGCCTCCTCCGAGGGTACTGTGTCACCAACTATACCTGTACGCCGAAGCAAGGAGTGAGTCCAGGGACTCAGCAAGTAACACTATGCATGATATACACGTACAAGTCCTAGTGGTTTCTACACGCACATTACACTTTGCAACACATAGCATGCTAGTCCATTAAGTTTTCAACCTATCATGAAGGTTCTACAATTTTATACATAACGCATGCTTTCAGATTTCAAAAATAACATTCACCTATCACATGGTCTCTATTCAATTCACTCATGAGACTTTAATCAAAACGTGAGAGCTATTGACATGAACAATTTACATACATGAACGGGGAACATAATTAGCATGGATTCCACATGTTCTTAAGTACATACATAACTTTTTATCATGCTTTAGGTTGCTGATCTCACATGGTCCAATGACTATAACCCTACACATGAAAGCTACAACGTTGCTTAAACATAACACATGAACAATCCATCATGCCATTTTACTCACATACTCATTTGTTGTTCCTAACATGGATTCTAAACACTTTTGCACACACAAACATGAGAATAATAACATGCATTTTCTGAATTCACTTGGTTTCAGATTTAGTTTCACATGGTTTCTATAACACATTTACATATCTAAGATTTCACATTTTTCTTTACACTAGTTCCTCTTTTCACATGGTTCACTTTACACATACACATTCACATATCACTTACACATTTACACATGGTCACATACACTTTACACATTACACTTTACACATATTTTAGTGCCGTGACACATAGTCCAAACCACCAAAGAAGGACACATTCACATCACATAACACATAGACGCCATCTAGGCAATACAATGGCGACTCTTGGACTGCGCAGACCGGGAGAACAAGTCTCCACCCTAACCAGTGGTACTTGTCCACCTCCAGGATTTCCCCCTAATGCCCTTAGGGTCACTTAACACAATGAACTTTCTCAGGGGGACTTTTCCCTGATACGGCTCCACTGCCTTCTCGGAAGCAGTATCACATTGGCACAGTTTACACTTTTACACATTTACCGTTTTACACATGGTTTTACACTTGACACTCTTCATCTCATTCACTTTCTTACTCACATGAACACCTCTGTTTTTCCTAACATGGTACTACAGAGTTTTCAAGATTCAACACATAGTAAACACACCAATCATGCTGGGTTTTAACAAAATCTAATCACGTTTCGATCATATGTACGAATTATTCATATTTCACATGAAAACACATAACTTTTTATTTACTGTTCCAATTGAACTGAAATTTTAACCACATGCTGTTTTCGGGTTCCAAATCATACCCTCAATTTTTCAGATTTTTCTGAGCTAAATGGGATTTACAGAAAATCAAACACCTAATTAGCATATTATTCACAACTTAAGCTAACATGGATTTACACATCATGCAATTTACCACTTGCTGTTTAACCATAAGCTACCAACATATGCATGAAATTAGAGTACAAAATTTCCTAATTCATACATCTATGGATTTAACACTACGAATCATTTTTACATACTTCTATTTTATCGAACCGAAACTATTCACAAATTGCACAATCATGGATAAGTTTCCTAAATTTGCAAACACACATGCTGACCCACAATCTTCATGATTAGACCGAAATCAAGGCATTCACATTAATTCTAGTCATGGAACATGGGTTTGCAAAATTATCTACAAGTCATGCTCACAAGTTTAAAGACACGATTTTCCACATTCACCATCACACACACCACAAATGATAACCTACGTAGCGTATAGGAATACCATATATCCTCATCACGGAAATCATAACGAAATTAACGTATAAGAGGGACAGAACAGCTCACTGTTCTGTCCTGAAGAACTAGACGGCGGTCTCTGGCCGCTGACTCAGAGTCAGCGGCATGGTCGATGGACGCCAAGGATGAACTGGGCGTCCAGGGACCTTGCCGTTTACTCAGGTCTGTGCAGAAACACAGACCCGAGCTCTGAAATTTGGGTGAAATGGAGGGTCTAGGACTCGAGGAAAATTTCATAAAAATCATAAAAACCTCCTAGACTCATACGGGGACACCATAGATAGGTCACTTGCCTCTCTAAAAATCCTCCAAGAGATTTATGGCTCGAAGAAGACCTCCTTGGGCAGTTCCAAGAAGTTGCAGAAGTGCCTCCAAGATTGCCTTCCTCCGAGCTCCTGGTGATCTCCACGCCGAGGGGATGATGGGGAGGCCTTCCCCTATGCTTCAGCTCCTCCTTGATGCAGAAGATCTTCAAATGAACCTCCAAGGGGTCGGATTTGGGGTTCAAAAATGGGTTTTTCTCACAGCTCGCCTAGGGTTTTTCTTTCTCACTTCTCTCCTCTTGCAAGGGTGAAGGGAAAGAATGGGGAGAGCCATTTCGGGTTCAGACCTAAAGGGGTCTTCTCCCCACTCACTAGGGTGATGGGACACCCTCAGAGCCGTTGGGGGACATCCCCCCATGGTTGCCATGCCTTGCTTCAGAAGACAGCAGCTCTGCTGCGCATGCAGGCCAGAGAAGTCGACGTCCAGATCGCTAGACGCCGGAATTAGGGTTGGCGTCCAGGGCTGGACGCTAACACCACCTCAACGGCCTGGGGATTGACGCCAAAAGGGCCTTCGGCCAGAACCCTAATTTATGCAGAAAACCATGCATACCAAGCTTCTATACATGCAATAGTACATGGTATTATATTCACACTATCATCATGCAATACATATATTTACGTTTAATATAAACACATGTACACGTAATTATACTATTTTATACCTACGTAAATACGTACATACATACTCCACACAATATACACACATAAATACGAAAAAAAAATACGACGGAAAATTCGAGGGTCTTACAGTTCTGGATTGGAAGGATGATTGGGAGCGTCATTTACCTCTTGTGGAGGTTCGCATACAACACAACAACTTCATGCTAGTATGGTATGGCTCCATTCGAGGCGTTGTTTGGTAGCCCTGCAGATCTCCTTTATGTTGGGAGGAGACTGGTGATAGGCAGTTGATCGGACCGGAGTTAGTTCAGAAACTTCGGATAAAATTCAGCTTATCAGGAAAAAGCTTGCTGCGCACAGGATAGGCAGAAGAGTTATGCCGACAACAGAAGAAAGGATTTGGAGTTCGAGTTTGCGATCATGCCTTCTTGAAGATATCGCCTACTCGAGGTGTTGTCAGATTTGCAGGCATAGCAAGCTAAGCCCTAGATTCATTGGCCCATATGAGATTCTCAGACGTTTGGCAGCGTGGCGTATGAGCTAGCATTACCCCCAGCTTTGGCTAGCGTTCACCCGGTATTCCACGTATCTATGCTCAAGAAGTATGTCCGAGATCCGTCTCATGTGATTAGTCATGAGCCAGAAGAGATTCAGCCAGATCTTTCGTATGTCGAGCAACCAGTAGCCATTCTTGACCGGAAGGTTCAGCATCTCCGGAACAAGAGTATTGCGTCGGTGAAGGTTCTATGGCGGAACTTCTCAAGTGAGGAGGCTACGTGGGAGCTTGAGGATGCGATGAAGAAGAAATATCCCCTTTTGTTTGAGTAGTGTCGTTCTAACTTCGAGGACGAAGTTTCTTTAAGGGGGAGAGGGTGTGAGGCCCTCGAATTTCCATCGCATTATTTGTATTTATGTGTGTATATTTGTGCTTGTGTAAGTATGTACATATTTATGTACGTATTAATTAGTACAAGTACGTGTGCATGTGTTTATATTAAATATAAATAATGTATGTATTGCATGGTGATAGTATGGATATAATGCCGTATACATATTGCATGTATATACGCATGGTATGCATGGTTTTCTACATATTTTAGACTTCTGGCCGAAGGCCATCTTGGCGTCAATCCCTAGCCGTTTAGGAGGTGTCAGCGTCCAGACATGGACGCCAACACTAATCCTGGCGTCCAGCGATATGAACGCCAATCTCTCTGGCCTGCATGCGCAGCAGAGCTGCAAGCTTCTGAAGCAAGAAAGCCAACCATTGGGGGACTGTCCCCAACGGCTCTGAAGGCTGTCAAATCAACCTGGTGAGTGGGAGAGAGACTCTCCTTATGTCTGAACCCGAAATGGCCTCTTCCCACTTCTCCCTTCACCTTGCAAGAGGAGAAAAAGAGAGAAGAAAAACCCTAGGAGAAAACTGTGAGAAACCCCATCCTTGCCACCCAAAAATCCACACTTCTGGAGCTTGATCCGGCGTTCCACTGCTTCAAGGAGGTTGCTGGACCGACGAGGAAGGCTTCCCCGACCTCGGCTTGCTGTGGATCTCGCTCAAGAACCCGGAGGAGAGTTCATTTGGAGGCTTCTTGGGACTGCCCAAGGAGGGCTTCACCAACACCCTAGACCCTTTGGAGGAATTTTTAAAAGGCAAGTGACCTAGCCATAATGTCCCCGTATGAGTCTAGGTCAGTTTTACTATTTTTATGAATTTTCCCTCGAGTCCTAGACCCTCCCATTCACCAAATCTTGAGAGGTCGGGTCTGTGTTTCTGCACATACCTGCATCGACGGCAAGGTCTTTGGACGCCGATATTATGCTTGGCGTCCATCGGCCATGCCGCTGACCTTGAGTCAGCGGCCAGAGACCGCCGCCAAGTTCCTCTGGACAGAACAGTGAACTGTTCTGCCCTTCCTATACACTAATTTCGGTATGGTTTCCGTGATGAGGATATATGGTAACTTATACTCTATGTATATGGTCAATTGTGGTGTGTGGATGAATATGGTGTGTAATGGTGAATGTAGAAATATTGTATCCATGAATTGTAAGCATGACTTGTTAATGATCTTGCCAAATTTATGTTTCATGAGTAGGATTGGTCTGAATGCCTTGGTTTTATTAGATCATGAAGGTTAGTGGATCAGCATACATGTACTCAGTTTTGATAAATTGTCCATGCTTGTATGAATTGCTAATAAACTCGGTTCGGTAGAATAGAATAAAAACATGCAAGAATGGTCTGTGGTGAGATCTATAGATGTATGATTTAGGGTAGATTATGTATTCTCAGATCATGTATGTGACAGAAACCTCTGTTCAACAGTAAGTGGCAACATTTCATGATGTGTTAAACTCCATGTAACTTGAATTGTGAATGGCATGCAAAATGAGTGTTTGATTTTCTGTAAATTCTATTTAGCTCAGAAAAATCTGAAAATTTGAGTGTATGATCTTGAACCCGAAAACAGCATGTGGTTAAAATTTCAGGTCATTAGGATCAGTAAATAAGAGGTTATGTATTTTCATGTGAAATGTGGTAATCTACGTATATTATCGTAATGTGGATAGTTATTGTCTAAACCCAACTTGATTAGTGAAAATTTCTGTGTGTTAAATTCCTAAAATCTGTAGTGCCATGTCAAAAAACAGAGATATTCATGTGAGTGAGAAAGTGAATGTGATGAAAGTGTGAAGTGTAAAACCATGTGTAAAACGGTAAATGTGTAAATGTGTAACTGTGCCAATGTGACACTGCTTCCGTAGAGGGCAGTGGAGCTATATCAGGAAAAGTCCCCTGAGAAAGTTCAATGTGTAAGTGGCCCTAAGGGCATTAGGGGGAAATCCTGGAGGTGGACAAGTACCACTGGTAGGGTGGAGACTTGTTCTCCCGGTCTGCGCAGTCCAAGAGTTGCCATTGGAATGCCTAGATGGCGTCTATGTGTAATGTGATGTGTATATGTCCTTCTTTGGTGGTTTGGACTATGTGTCACGACACCTAAAATGTGAAATGTGTAATGTGAAATGTGTATGTGTTCATGTGTAAATGTGTAAGTGAACAAGTGTGAAATTTGTATGTGTAAAGTGCAACTATGTGAAAGAGGAAACTTGTGTAAAGAAAATGTGAAATTCTAAGTGTGAGAATATGTTGTTGAAACCCATGTGAGACAAATCTGAAATCATGTGAATCAGTAAATTCATGTTATTATCACCATGTTTATATGTGCAAAGATGCCTAGAATCCATGTTAGGGATAATTGGTAAAACGGGTACAAGATAGCGTGACGGGTTGTTCACATGATATGTTTTACGCAATATTGTAGCTCTCATGTGTAGTTTTCAGCCGTGAAACCATGAGAAATCAGCAACTTAAGCATGTGAAAATGTTTATGTATGTGTTTAAAAATATGTAAGATCCATGCTAGTCGTGTTTTCTTTCATGTATGTACAATGTTCATGTTGGTAGCTCTCATGTCTTGGTTCTTTAAGGACAATGTTTCATGAGTAAATTGAATAGAGAGCATGTGATAGGTAAGTTTTATTTCTTAGAAATCTGAAAACATGATCCATGTATAAAATTGTAGAACTTTCATGATAGGTTGAAACCTTGAAATGACTAGCATGCCATGTTTTGAAAATTGTAAATGTGCATGTAGAACCCCTACGACTTATACGTGTATGTTATGGGTAGTGTTGCTTGCTGAGTCTTTGGACTCACTCCTTGCTTCGGTGTACAGGTGTAGTTGGTGACGTGGCACCTTTGGAGGAGGCAGCAGAGACGGACTCCGAGCGCGGGGATTAGCTAGTTTTGGAGTTTCTTGTGACTCGTGTATTCATAGTATGTAATTTGAACATTGTATTAGAATTATCATGAAAAGAATGTATAAGTGTGGACATTATGTATTTTTATTTCAGCAATTTAAATTATGTGACTTTTAGCTCTTTATCGTTAATTGCAAACTTCATGTATGTTAAATGTGGATGATGAATGAATGGAGACAATGGTCTTTTACTTCCGCTACTCTAATGTATATTCGCGTGTATCTCAGCTGTATGTATCGTTTGGGTAAATGTCCCACTGTGAAGACTCTCGCTATACCGACGTGGGTTGGTATAACCGTACCGGTATAATGAGGTCCGTCACAGGTTGTTTCTACGAGGAGGTCGTGATTGTTGAGCCACTCTATATTTTACCCTTATATTTTGGTGATAACAAAATTTATGATTAATTAAAAGTTATTAAATATATTCAATATTATGTTTTTCTTAATAAATATAAATTTATGTGATTAATTAAATATTAAATATATTTAATACCATGTTTTTCTAATAAATATAATTTTATGACATTATTGATGTGTGATTTACACTAAAAAGCTAAATCGATGTCCATTCAATATACATCGATTTCTGTTCACAAAGTGCCACATCGATTTGCTTGAAAATATCGATTTGCTCTCACATTGATTTGATCTCATAAGGATTTGATAAGTGAAACATCGATTTGGTCTCATAAGGATTTGATAAGTGAAATATGGATTTGCTCTCACATCGATTTGCTCTCATAAGGATTTGATAAGTGAAACATGGATTTGCTCTCACATCGATTTGCTCTCATAAGGATTTGATAAGTGAAACATGGATTTGCTCTCACATCGATTTGCTCTCACATCGATTTGCTCTCATAAGGATTTGATAAGTGAAACATGGATTCGCTTGTAAAACATGGATTTCAACATAGATTCACTTAAACATCAATTTCCTTATATTTCAAAATGCTTTTGGCATCTAGTGAAAAGTTAAATATATTTCTGACAGAAGATCTCTTTTATCTTTCCAAATCTCTTCTCTCTTGTCAGAACAAAAAGAGCTTACCTACCACTTCTGGATGACAGTATAAACATAGAGGTATGAGCCTTTTTGACAAAAAAACACTCTTTTATCTAAACACTTGCTTCTATGCTTGCAGACCTCGTAGACCACAGAATATTAGAAGAAAGAGAAGATGAGCAACGGCTAGAACTCCAACGAATTTATTCAAAGCTGCTCATATAAAAGATGAAGCAAGGCTGAAGAAGACAGAAAGCTTTCTTGAAGATCTTAAAAAGAGTGTACATCCAGTGAAGAACCAAAAAACTCCACATACACTCAAAGGAAAAGAGAGAAAGAGCCCAAGCCCAAGAAGAAGTGTTCAAGCATTTGAAGCCCTCAAGCTTCAAGCTCCTTCTTCTCTCTTCACTCTCTCTGTGTGCATTTTTGTAATCTGGGGAGAGAGTCTTTTCGCTGAGAGTTTTCTTGTAGTTGGTGTTCATCTGTTCCAACTCTCAGCTTTGTTCTTTCTTTTCTAAGAAAGATTTGTGTCTAGCTGTAGGACTGTATACAGTGTAGAACCTAGCTAGGGGTTTGTGTCTAGCAGAACCACACTGGGGTTTGTACTAGGAGGTTGGCTTCTTGACCTGTAAAAGAAGTGGGCTGCCTTCTTGCCGGGGAAAGAGAAGAAGACCAGCTGGGGTGCTGGGTGTTGTATTGTCCTTGAGGGGGACTGTACCCTTGGTTAGTAAAATCCCAAGAGGTTGCTTGGGGACTGGACATAGGACTTCCATGTGGGAAGGGCCGAACCAGGATAAATTCCTTGTGTCCTCTATGTGATTGTTTATTTGCTTCCGCACTGCTACTTTAAACTAACCAAACTTTCAAGTGATAATTTTCTGTGTTTAAGCTTCTATTTCAGATTTCAGAAAAGCCTATTCACCCCCCCTCTAGGTTAGCTTGCTGCTATACCAAAAGGGCCAATAAGTGGTATCAGAGAGAGGTTCTCTGATTAATCAAGAAGATCCAACGATCTTAGAGAAGATCCATGGCAGCTCAAGGATTTGTTGAAGGTCAATCAGTCATCAGACCTCCACTCTTTAACGGACAAGATTACCAATATGGAAAATGAGAATGGAATGCTTCATTCGAGGCACAAACTTTGATCTGTGGCAGGTAATAGAGGTGGTGATTTTGTTGTTGTTTTTGCTGCAGGTACTATTGCTATTACAGCAGCTGATAAGAATAAACAATCTTTAAACTTTAAGGCTAAGAACTACTTATGTTGTGCCTTATCTAAAAAGGAATTTAGTAGAGTATTCGCTTGTAAATCTGCTAAAGAAATGTGGGATAAACTGCAGATAACTTATGAAGGAACACAAACTAGCATAGATATTCTTGTTTCACAATACGAACAATTTAAAATGCTTCCAACGAAAACATTACTACTATGTATAATAGATTTTCAAGTATAGTAGTAGGTTTAAATTATCTTGGTAAAACTCTTTCTAATGAGGAAACCGTTAGAAAGATACTTAGGTCTTTAACTCTTTCATGGACACCTAAAGTAACTGCTATTGAAGAAGCCCATGACTTAACCAAACTTTCTATTAATAACTTAATAGGTTCTCTCATGGCACATGAAATTAATATGGAGTGACTATCTGAAAGCTCATCAAAGAAAAAATGTACTAATGCTCTTAAAGTTGCAACTGCTCCTTCCACTTCTTCTTCTAGTTCCAAAAATGTAGATTCTGAAGACAGTGACGTAGATGATGTGCTGTCCAAGCTTCAGAAAATTCTCAAGAAGAATAAAAATTGATCAAGAAGGATTCAAAAGAAAGAGAAAAAGGAGAAAGAACCAGTCTGCTATGAATGCAGAAAACCTGGACATCTAAGACCAGACTGTCCTAGACTAAAGAAGACTGGTCAACCAGAAAAGTCCAAGAAGCAGCACAAGAAATTCAAAAGAAAAGCCATGGCGGCTGCTTGGGAAAATGAAGAAGCCACAACTTCAGAATCATCTAGCTCAGATTCCGAAAAAGAGCAGGAAAGTCTAGCCCTCAAGGTAGGACTAGATGAGGTACATTCTATCTCATTTTTTGATTCATGCACAGATTCAGGGTCAGAGTCTGAAGACTTGGAAGAAGTCTTTAATGAACTATATGAAAAACATAAAGGTGTTGTAAAAGAATTAAAAAATCTAAAAAACAACATCACTTGCTTAGATAACACCAATTCTGATCTTAAATCCGAAATGAAACAATTAGAAAAACAATTAAAGGAAAGTAAAGATATAATTATATTTTAAATGAAGATCGGAAAAGCAAGAATAATGAGAAGTTAGAGTTAGAAGAAAAATTAAAAACTCTAACTGAAGAAAATCTCTATTTAAAAGAATCTGTTAGAAAATTAACTAGAGGGAAAACATCTTTAGCCCTTTGCTTAAAAGGGTCAAAACTTGGAAATAATAAACAAGGGCTTGGATACATACCTCCAGAAAAAGGAAAACAAACCATAATTCCAGGAAAATATCCTTTGCCAAAATTTGTAAAAGAAACCAAAATGCCTCAGAAAAAGGCCTCTGAAATGAACAAGCTTTATCAAATGAAAAAGGTTTCTAAAGATCGTGTTCTAAAGAGATATCACAAAGATAATAAGAACTGCAAAACAAATTATATTCATTGCTGCTCTCATTGCAATAAATTAGGACACACAGTAAACACCTGCACAACAAGGCACATAGTATGGATTCTGAAAGGACATTTTTATGCATCTAATCATCAAGGACCCAAAAAGATTTGGGTACCTGCTTCTGAATAAGTTGTTTGCAGGATAGCCTTGGAGCATCAGGAACAAAGGATGCTTAAGGCACTGGTGACTGCCAGCTCTTCATCCAACTCATCATTAATTTATTTTTAAATTTCAGTATTACTAACAACTATTTGCAAGTCTCATTCAGGTGGAGTCTCTCATTCATGGGGAGCACAGACTAAGGGGGAGTTATTCATTAATGTCAATCATTGTCGAACCCCTCAATGGTAAGAAATTTTCAAAGGGAATTGATGCATGGTAAGATCCTTCCTTTTTGGTTAGTCACAAAAAGGGGGAGAGTATGCATTATCTATGAAATTTTTGTATTTTTATGCTTTAAATTTTTTTGTCAGAAAATTCTCATAAACTTTGTCATCACCAAAAAGGGAGAGATTGTTGAACCACTCTATATTTTACCCTTATATTTTGGTGATAACAAAATTTATGATTAATTAAATTTATTAAATATATTCAATATTATGTTTTTCTTAATAAATATAAATTTATGTGATTAATTAAATATTAAATATATTTAATACCACGTTTTTCTAATAAAAAATTAAATATCATGTTTTTCTAATAAATATAATTTTATGACATTATTGATGTGTGATTTGCACTAAAAAGCTAAATCGATGTCCATTCAATATACATCGATTTTTGTTCACAAAGTGCCACATCGATTTGCTTGAAAACATGGATTTGCTCTCACATCGATTTGCTCTCATAAGGATTTGATAAGTAAAACATCGATTTGGTCTCATAAGGATTTGATAAGTGAAACAAGGATTTTCTCTCACATCGATTTGCACTCACATCGATTTGCTCTCATAAGGATTTGATAAGTGAAACATGGATTTGCTCTCACATTGATTTGCTCTCATAAGGATTTGATAAGTGAAATATCGATTTGGTCGCATAAGGATTTGATACGTGAAACATGGATTTGCTCTCACATCGATTTGCTCTCACATCGATTTGCTCTCATAAGGATTTGATAATTGAAACATGGATTCGCTTGTAAAACATGGATTTCAACATGGATTTCACTTAAACATCAATTTCCTTATATTTCAAAATGCTTTTGGCATCTAGTGAAAAGTCAAATATTTTTGACAGAAGATCTCTTTTATCTTTCCATATCTCTTCTCTCTTGTCAGAACAAAAAGAGCTTACCTACCACTTCTGGATGACAGTAGAAACATAGAGGTATGAGCCTTTTTGACAGAAATACTCTTTTATCTAAACACTTTCTTCTATGCTTGCAGACCTCGTAGACCACAAAATATCAGAAGAAAGAGAAGATGAGCAACGGCTAGAACTCTAACGGATTTATTCAAAGCTGCTCATATAAAAGATGAAGCAAGGCTGAAGAAGACAGAGAGCTTTCCTGAAGATCTTAAAAAGAGTGTACATCCAGTGAAGAACCAAAAAACTCCACATGCACTCAAAGGAAAAGAGAAAAAGAGCCCGAGCCCAAGAATAAGTGTTCAAGCATCTGAAGCCCTCAAGCTTCAAGCTCCTTCTCCTCTCTTCACTCTCTCTGTGTGCATTTTTGTAATCTGGGGAGAGAGTCTTTTCGCTGAAAGTTTTCTTATAGTTGGTGTTCATCTATTCCAACTCTCAGGTTTGTTCTTTCTTTTCTAAGAAAGATTTTTGTCCAACTGTAGGACTATATACAGTGTAGAACCTAGCTAGGGGTTTGTGTCTAGCAGAACCACACTGGGGTTTGTACCAGGAGGTTGGCTTCTTGACATGTAAAAGAAGTGGGCTGCCTTCTTGCCCGGGAAAGAGAAGAAGACCAGCTGGGGTGTTGGGTGTTGTATTGTCCTTGAGGGGGACTGTACCCTTGGTTAGTAAAATCCCAAAAGGTTGCTTGGGGACTGGACGTAAGACTTTCATGTGGGAAGGGCCGAATCAGGATAAATTCCTTCTGTCCTCTGTGTGATTATTTATTTGCTTCCGTACTGCTACTTTAAACTAACTAAACTTTCAAGTGATAATTTTTTGTGTTTAAGCTTCTATTTTAGATTTCTGAAAAGCCTATTCACCCTCCTTTAGGTTAGCTTGCTGCCGTACCAAAAGGACCAATAGTGATGAGACTTAGTGGCTCTTCGCACCCACGTTTGTGTGCTCCGTGCGTGTTTGGTGGTGTGGTTGTTGCCACAAGGAGGTCTTGATAAGACTTAGTGGCTCTTCACACCCACGTTTTGTGTGCTCAGTGTGTTTGGCGGTGTGGTTGTTGCCACGAGGAGGTCATAGTGAGACTTAGTGGCTTCTCCTCCCCTGCACTCGCGTTAGCTCACGTGTTCCATTTTGTCCCTCGGAATCTCTTGGGCTTGTCCAAATTTTGAGGATGAAATTGTTTTAAGGGGGGTAGAATGTAATATCTGGCTTCCTGGATTTTCGTCTGGTCTCTTGGATGACTGGTCACTAACGCGTTTGGGTTGGGTGACGCGTTAGTGTCACGTCGTGAGTGTCTGATGCGATAGTCATCCTAGTAGCGACCAGCTTGTGCATCGCGTTCTTGTTGCGCCCTACTTTCCCTTCGCATCTTCTTGTCAAGCTCGGTCAACGGGTCGCGATAGTGTTCTGTCACTTCGGTTGTCTGATGCCTATCAGGGTGGCAGGCGTGTCAGTACGACTTGTCGGGTTGTCACGGCAACCCTGGGGGATGTGTACTTGTCGCAGTGCATTGACCCATCGCATTAAGGTCCTTAACGCGATGAGTTGTCCCGTCGTGACTTGGGTGCTGAAGGCTTAAGGCCTTGGCTGGTGACCCCTTCTCCCTTTTCCTCCTTCCCCTCTCTTCTCCTCCCCCTCTGGTGGTGCTCCGCCTCACTCTCTCCCCTTTGTGCATTTTAGGTGAGGAGGAGTGTCGTGCTCGTGTCCCTGGCATTGTGGAGCTTGCGTGGAGCGAGGAGGAGGTGGCCAATCCGATGTGAAGGGCCCTTATGGGTTCGTTTCTGCGTTTAAGGTAGGGATTGTTTCTACCCTTCTCGTTCGGAGTGGATTGGGAGCCCCTCATAGTTTGTAGATAGCATTTATTGCTTTTCCATGCTTCCCTCACCCATGTGGTGTGTTTGTAGTGTGTGGGTGACCCCGGGATGGAGCATCCCGTGGGTCTGCCTCTCTGTTGGTGTCGTGACTGCGGTGCACATCGTGACACCAAAAGAGGCATCTGCCTGGTAAGACGCGACCTTGTCACGATGCCTTGCCCCTACGTTCACCTTCCCACGATGGAGGAAACCACTTACCACAATTACACAGACAAGAGCATGACAGCTCCAACACACCTTTGAGTACGATGACTCAAAGCACACCGGGAAATAGGCACGACGACCTACTCCACAACCACTTGTGAGCACGTCGACTCAAAAGCACCTGAGCTCAATGGCTCAGAACCTCTAAGCACAACGGCTTAGAAAAACTGAGCACGATCACTCAAAACCCCTAAGCACGACGGCTTAGAAAACCTGAGCACGACGGCTCAAAAACTTGAGCACACAGTGCTCAACCCCTTGGAATACTACGGATCCAAGTACAGTTAGAACAAGCTTAACAAGGGAGTAGATCCTCTATCACAATCTATTCAAGTACAATTGTGAAGATAAAATAGAAACAACTAGGTGATCTACATAGAATGCTCATACAGATCACACACAATGAATTTGTTCTAAAAATACAAAATAGAAAGAAGGAAGAAATCTTCTCTTTAGCTCTGGATCTGATCTTCACAATCTCGGATCCAATCTCCTTCTTCCTGGTTGTTGCCTCTACTTGATCTACCTTTTGATTTCTTGTCCTTCTTCTTCCTTTGATCAGCAACGCATCTGCTGCTCCTGCTTGCTCTACTGCTCTTCCTCTCCTTCTTCCCTTCTTCTTTCTGGTGGCGGCTTCTCTTGTCCTCTTTCTGGACTCTGTTTTTCCCACCTCTTTCCGCACTTCTAGGCGCTCACTTTTTGCCGCACTTTTCACTGCACTTTTCACAAATGACAAGGGCATATTATAGCCAGATGCCCAAATGTCATACCTGGGAGTGCGTGAGCACATACTTTAGGGTTGTCTATACACCCTTTAAGTTGTCACGTGCTCCATTTGTCCTGCACACAGAAATCATGAAAGTTAATGAACTATTTATGAAATGTAATTCAAATTCATCTAACTTTATGACAAGTGTCACACCACTGTGGTACAAAAATATCCACACATTTAATAAATACACGTGTCACATTCCCATTGAACAACATATGTTGAATTTAACAATTAAAAGCAATATATAACTTCGAATGTCAACAACAACACATGAACGGTTGAAGTGAGCACTTCGACCGACAAAGACTAAAACAGGACATCTGAAGTCATAGAGCTTTGATCGGCAAAGATTAACACATAAATATCCAAAGTTCTAGCACTTCGACTGACTAAGACTAAATCATGACATCTAAAGTCAAGGTGCTTCGGATGACAACGACCAAAATAGAAACATACGAAGTGCCTTTCTTCGACTGACCAAGAGTAAATGTGAGCATCCGAAGTCAGAGTGTTAAATTTGTCTTGATCAGTTGAATTGACTTCGTCACATCCGAAGTCTAATTTCATATATGACGAAGTTCCACTTCGACTGACAAGGAACAAATGAGAACATCCGAGCAAGTTGATGTCTGACTCTTATTTGATTTGATTGCTTATTTTTGGCTTTTTTGATTTGATTTGATTTGACAATCAGAAGTTATCCTTGTATTGACATCAGGGTCAATAATATGTACATCGAATTTGATTTTGCAAATCTAGTGCATCTTATGCTTCTAACCATATTGTGTGATAAATTGTTTTGATCCAACTATTTGAAATCAAAACAGGTGCACTATACATTGGTGTTGGTTTGACATATCTGATATCTGGATATTCTAAGCTTTTGGATCTCTAATTTGATTTTCTGAAACATCATCTGATCTATTTGATTTGATTCAAATTTTTTTATTGTGATCATTATGTGTGCTTCATTGCTCATTGATCAGATTTGATTGTCTCTAGACCTAATTATCAAAAGTTAATCTATCACAATGGCAAATCTCTTTAACTTGCATGAATTTCCTGCTATAGTTTCAAAGAAGTTCTCAAGCTCACAATTACAATCTAACTTGCAGGACTTCGTCATGAAGGCTGGAAGGAAAGGAAAGAAAATTTCAAACAAGTGTTTAATGGCTCAGAAAAGCTCCTCTAGCTCAGAAAGTTCAAGAAACATTCATAGCGAGAAATCTTGCTCAAACTCATTTGATTTCTCAAAGTCTAATTCTGATTCAGAGGACGAAATGTCATATAATGAATTGTTTGGATTCTATCAACATGTATGCAAGAGAAACAAGACAAAGAAGTTTGAAAATAAAAATTTCAAAAATAGACTCAAAGTGCTTCAGAACAATGGTAAAAATCTTTCATAAGAAAATGAGGATTTAAAAAATGAAGTTCAAAAACTGAATTCTGAAAAGAAAAAAAAAGTCTGAAAGATGAAATCAAAATTTGTAAAAACAAATTGAGTGGATTAAAAGATAACCATGAGCTATTCAGATCTAAAGTCATTAATCTGGAAAATGAAAATAAAAATTTGATTGATCTTAATGAGAACTTCAAATTTGACAATGATCAATTAAACAAACAGATTTCCAACATGGCTCATGATCATCAGATAAAAGAAAAATGCAAACAATTGGTTGAGGAAAATAGTCATCTGAAAAAGAAGATTGAATAAATGTTGCATGACAAACCATTGGACAATGATTAGAGTAATTTAAGTAACAAAATTACTAATTTGGAAAAATAAATTGTAGAATTTGACAATGAGAAGAATAAGATGAAAAATAGTTTGGATGTCATACTAAACAAATTTGAAATTTCAGGAAAAAAAATTGTTGCATTAAGAGCTAAAAAACAAAAGCTTCAAAATGAATTTAAGACTACTACAAACACAAGTCTTTCTTCCGTGAAAAATAAGAAAAATGAAAACAAAACAAAAATAACATTTGTTAAAGCTGCTGCGAGCAAGAACTCTGCTATCTTTATTGAAAAACTAGTGAAAGCTCTTGTTCAAAAAAATGTTCAAAAAGAAAATGATAAAAAGGATAAAAATGCTGCTCAGAAGAAGAATCATGTTTCTGTGAGAAACCAGAAAATGAAAACAAAAACCATTGTGCAAGGTTCCTTCATTTTTTCCACACTTCAGAAGTACTCCAAGGCAAGTTCCAACTCCACATCATGTTAGGAGCTACCAAAAGGTAAAGCCTCCACAAAGAAAAAGAGGCTTCCAGCATATCTACCTAACCAAAGGTAAGTACCAAGTAAGAAATTCTCTTATTTGCTTTCATTGCAATAAATCTGGTCATTTTGCCAAATATTGTTGGTTTAGAAATAAAAAAGTACATAAACATGCTAAATCAGTCTAGTGTCACATCTCTAGGGACTGTTGGCATAAAATTGATAGCTTTATGCATGCTCCAAAGTTCCATTCTAATGCATATGTTCATACACATAGGAATAAACATCATGTTCATATTGAAAGAGTTCAGAAATTCCATGTGTACAAGAAGAAAATTGCTGCACAAAAGAAGTCTTCTGCTTATTATAATATAAAAAAAAGAAAACTTTATGAAAATTTAGATGCATTGAACAAAACTGAGAAAAAGTATGGAACTAATGCTGCTCATAGTTCCATTAATGAAAGAAATGCATCTATATCAAAACTAAAATCATTTTGGATTCAGAAATCATTGTTGCATCCTAACATTGATTTCATTGCAGGATCCAAATAAGTATGGGTCCCAAAGCCAGCTTTATCGGCAAGCTAATGAGCCTTGTAGCCATACCCTTCCATCTAGAATCAAGGCAATGGCTATGCAAGGAAAGAAAAATTGAAGACCAAAGGTAAAATCCTTGAAAACAAAATAAAGACCGCTCAGGTAAACTCTCTTATCTTTTCACAATTGTGTTGATTGTGTTAGAACAAACTCTTAGAGTTTTATCTGAGAAATAAATGAAAAATAAAAACAAAATTTGCCATGTTTGTTATGCTGCTGCCCCCAAAGACTATTTGCTTTAACAATTGGAATCATGTTGTGTCATCATGCTAGCATAACTGTGCCCATGATTCCTGTGAATAATCATGTTTGAATTACTTGCAAATTTTTTATACCATGCACATACTAAGGGGGAGTAATGTTTAGAAAGAGAAAAATGATCTTTGAAAAGGCTGTTAATTAAAGTTAAAACTTGTTGGAACTAGAAAAACACAGAAAATTTTGACTTTGATCATAATCAGGTCGACACACAATTGAACATGTGTCGACACTAATTGTTTTTTATCATCATTAGGTCGACACACATTTGTTGTGTTGAGTGTGTATTGGAATTTCTTAAAGATGAATTTTTAATGATGACCAATAGATATCACTCATACTTTGATTTTGATGATGACATATTGAACATATTGTGCATATTGAATATATTACAATAATGCTCGAACAACATGTTCTTGATATTTAATATCTCATATCTTACTGTTAATAACATATTTTGATGGTCTACTCTTCATTCATATAGATTTACTAAGTTTTTGTCAAAGTAGAGTTGACTCTAGTTGATAGACAGGTCAACCCTAACAGTCTGCCCAGCAAAGCTCTTGAAGAAAAAGTCATAGTAGTGTCAACTCCAGTTGATAGACAGGTCGACTCTTAAAGGCTGCCCAGCAAGTTTCTGAAGAGCAAATGTCAGTAGTGTCGACTTTAGCTGAAAGTGAGGTCGACACTAGCATCCATCCAGTGAACCTGATTTGGTGGAATACACAGGAGGTCGACTCTATCTGTTGATCAGGTCGACTCTACCTGGTGATCAGGTCGACACTAGTGGTCTGTCAGGTTGACACTAGTGTTTTGCCAGTAAGAAGAAATTGGTTTCTGGTCATTAGTGTCGACTCTATTGGAAACATGAGTCGACTCTCTTTCTGTGCAAACCCAGAATCATGCAGAAGATAATATCCGATGGATGTGATTTCATTCTGAGATCTTTATGGGAGATGATATAATTACCAAATTGCCCTTTCATCCAAGTAGCAATGAGGTAAAGGTCTTTTGGACACGTGGCAGCCCAGGGTGCACTCTAGGTTTCTGTGCACATCTTCTTCACGTAAAGGGACTTCACAGAGGCTATAAAAGCTCTTATCTCTATTCTGAAAAAAAAAAAAAAAAAAGAGCCCCAAGAGAGCCCGCGAGCCTCCAGCCTCCCAACAATCTCATCTAAAGGGACATGGTGATCCAGGCCAAGCTGTGATGTGCTAAAAAAGGGAGTAGATCGAGTAGGAGAGTAGCAGAAGAAGAAGAAGTTCTGGCAATTCAGATGCCATTGGAGCAGAGCATCGTGAATTGAAGAGGATCTCCATCAAATTCCTTCAAGGGTCTTCAATTCAAGCTTCTGCAAGACTTCTTCCTCGAGGAATATCCAATTTATTTTTCCTTCACTTAAATCTTGGAGTGTTCATCTCATTTCTGTTTGTGAGATCTGTACATGAAGTTCTATGCAGATTTCTGTATTTGTTGAGTCTGTGAATCAGATCATTGCTAGATGATCTGATTTTGTGTGGATTTGATCTAGCTTGTGTTGTTTGAGCCGTCATGCTCAGTTTGTGAGACGTCGAACTCACAGTTGTGTGTTTTAAGCCATCGTTCTCATAGTTGTGTGTTGAGCCGTCATGCTCAAGGTGTTTTGGAGTCTTCGTGCTCCGTTTGTGTGTTGAGCCATCATGCTCAAGGGTATTTGGAGTTGTCATGCTCCAGTGTGTGTTGTACTCGGGTTTGAGTAGTGTGGCCTCACTGTGTGAGGGGTGGATGTAGGAATCACTGGTGTGATTTTCGAACCACCTAAAAATCCTTTGTGCAATGGTTTGATTTCTTGTCTCTGTGCTAGATGCTTACATAGGATTTCGCATTCACACTCTCTTTCTAATTGCTTCACACATCATATACACACGATCACACATTCTCACATCAGATTAGTTAGATTGCTTGCTTAAATGGACCTCTAATTCGAAGTAATTTTAAATTACTTAAGCTTCCGCATTAATTCGTTATAGGTCTATTCAACACCCCCCCCTCTAGATCTGTTCATCCTCTCCATTCGATCCTACAATATCTGCTCATATGTCGACACCAATTACTTTTGATCATCATCAGGTCGACACACATCTGTTTATGTGTCGACACCAATGGTCTTCTATTGCTTTCTATTTGAGAATTCATGCTCATATGTCAACACACTGAGAATTCTGTGTCGACACACCATCTTCTAATTTTTGTAAAACTTCATATATTCAGAGGGAGCTGATTTTTTTCTTGGAACATCATGATAACACTCACTCTAATTCTTGCTTGAAAATCTGTTTCCACTCATTTCATAATTCAATATCCTTGGCATTCCAATGTATGAATCTATTGTGGTGTCTTGTTGATGCAAATCAATCATATTCAATCTCTTGAATCTTTCTCATCAGCATCTTTATTGAAATTTGATATAATACTTTCATGCTTGTGCTCTTAGTTGAAACAAAACTCACATTTCTCTCTGTGTGTTAAGTTTCTCAATCTCTCCAATCTGTTTAGAACCATCTCAGGTTTTAAAAATTCTCGACTTATCAATTGACCTCTTCATGTTTCGTGAATCCATTCAAAGTTCCATAGATATTCTTATATGAGAAATAAAATTTTAAATATCTAGAATATTTGTGCTCTTGGATTAAACATGAAGATGAAAAATAAGATCTAGAGTCATGTGTCTATTTTTATCCTCAAATGTTATTTTAGACTTTATTGCAAAACACTTTAATCAGACATATGAGTAGCCTTGAGTTTTATATCACAAGAAATATTGAAGTTTTGTTTTTAACAAATGCTAAGAATAAAATTTTAACAACTCAAGACCATGATCTATTAAGGTAAAAAGCTACCTGTCACTTAAAAGAAAATTCTTTAAAAAATGAAAAAAAATATTTCAGGAAAAAGTACTTTTTAAGGAAAATTACAGAGCAATGATTAGTACATTGAGTAATCAGGTTATTCCACCTGAGACGTGGTTGTTCTTGAGTTAAAAGGTGTTGCCAAGTTATCTCTGTTCAAAAAAAAGTAAGCAAATGTTTAGCATGCCTAGTAGTCAAGCACTCCTGTACTGGGTAAGTGTGTGTATTTGCACAGAAAAGTATGAATTAAATCTTCTTTGCTAAATTTCCTGAAATATCTCAAATGAAAGAAATAGAAAGAAAAAGACAAAGGTGTATAGAGTGCAGCTAACCTAAAATAGAATTCATGTTGTTCAAGAATGTTAAATTGTTATTCTACATTGTGTTAAGATCAAAACCTTGATTTTCTGATGATATGCACTCTTGACAGCTCAATTTAGGTCACAAAAATTTTGTCACGTTTGTAAATAAAATTAATGAAGTGATTTTTTATGATAAAGAATTGACATATGAACTCAATCAAAAATCATCTTTATTTTTAATCCTTGTTGCACATTATGAAAGGTACTATTATATTATTTCTCATATACTAAAATCAATATGTACCTTGATATCTTCACACTCCTTGAAAATCAAATTGCTCATGCTCCTTGCAATACAATCTCATATTCAGGGGGAGCAACCTTATTGTTGATCTCTGATTTTTTGCCCCAATCAATTGGTTTCATCACTACTATTGGTTTCACATCAGTTCTTTTGGTCCCCATTTAGTTGGCGGTGGACAACTCCAATACTGTCAAAAGGGGAGAGTTGTTTTTAGGGGGAGAATTCAGTATATCTGTGTGTTTTGTGAGACCTCTATTATTACTCTTGATTTTAGGGGAATTTGTTTAAATAGTAGAAAATTTGCAAAGGGGAGAAATTCATAGTATCTTGCATGTTCATCTCATTCTTTTTGATGTTGTCAAAAAGTGGGAGCAATTCTGTTATTATGTGAAAGAATGTTGTTATGTTTTGTCATTATAAAAAATGGGGAGATTGTTGAGTTTTGTGTTTTGATGATGACATATTGTACACAATTTGATGATGTCATATTGTACATAGGTGGGAGATTGTTGTGTTGTGTATTTGGATGATGACATGTTGTACACATCTTCTATTATATATATAATTGTAGACACCCGATTCTGGCCTATAAGTCGAACCATTATTCTTGTTCTCTTAATGAGCCCCAAGTTGGTCATTCATCTTGAGCCCATTCATTAGCCATGTTGTGATCCCATTAAAGCCCAATTTTCACATTATCCCGTCCAATTATCTTTTTAAAGAGCCCATAAGCCCCATTATTGATTATTCCTCCAATTAATTGGCCAATATTGTGAGAATAATCGATTTTCCATAACGCGACGGGTCGTGGTGTCGCGTTATCCTTGTCGCGCCCCCCTTGGCCGTCGTGACAGCCCATGCATATCCATGCACGTGCTCTTGGGGTCGCGACCATCATGGTCGTCGCAATTATCCTTGTTGCGCCCCTACGACCCGTCGCGACAACAGCCGCGTGTAGTGGCCTCCGCAACCACCTCCACATTATCCTCTATTGGCCTTATCTCTATCCTAGGCAACCTCCCAACCCCCCTGGCCACAGTTTGAGGTTCCAAGACCCTTGGGGACCGCCCTAGGACTCTCCCATCCAGATTTATTAGGGTTTATCACTTCATTTTGAGCCATTATCACTTAATGACGAGATAATATCTCTCATTTTCTATATAAGGACCCCTTCTTCTTCAGAGAGAGGAGAGCCCGGTTTTTGCCACGAAGTGCTGCCGAAATCTCTTTAGACATGACACTTAGCTCGTGGCACAACCTTCTCCACCCATTTTCTCTTATTCTCCTCACCAAGTCAAGTGATCTTCCTCATTCAAGGAGCTTGGTGGCTAAGGAGGCGACTTCAGGAGCTTCTGCATCAACCGAGGACACCATCAGTAGCTAGGGAGTCGCCCCATTGGTGCTCTTTCTTCCTCTCCCTCTCCCATTCTCCTTTCATGCATTTTTTTTTTTTTTTTTAGATAGGAACGCATCTTTCTTCCTATTCCCACGTTTTACACACCCAAGGGGTTTTAAAACCACCCCCAGGTTCGTTCCCTCAATGCTCTCCCTCCTTACTTCATTTTTTGGATAGATACTACACATAAACATGGTCTAACATGGTTATTTTTGGGAGCCACCTCTTGAGCCTGTGGGGGCCACCTCTAGAATCCTGCCTGCCTGGGGTTTGATTGTGTGCTATATGTAAATAGCGACGAGGACATCGCTTATATAAGAGGGGTAGATTATAACACCCCATGTTAGAATATGTTAAATGGACTAAATCAGTAGACTACCAACAACCCGGACTAGTCATTTTCAGAGCTCGAGCAAGAAAGCGTGTGACGACCCAACCAGCAAACTGGCCCAACAACCGTGCCAGTTGGTAGACTTCCCAGGAAGGTCACCCATCCCGGGACTACTCCCAACTGAGCACGCTTAACTTCAGAGTTTTTTTCCTACTCGGTATATTTGTGACGACCCAACTAGCAAACTGGCCCAACAACCGTGCCAGTTGGTAGACTTCCCAGGAAGGTCACCCATCTTGGGACTACTCCCAACTGAGCACACTTAACTTCAGAGTTCTTTTCCTACTCGAGCTCTGAAAATGACTAGTCCGGGTTGTTGGTAGTCTGCTGATTTAGTCCATTTAACATATTCTTATATGGGGTGTTACAATCTACCCCTCTTATATAAGCGACGTCCTCGTCGCTGCTCACATATAGCACACAATCAAACCCCAGGCAGGCAGGATTCTAGAGGTGGCCCCCACAGGCTCAAGAGGTGGCTCCCACTATGTAGCACTTTGCGTCATTATGGCCTCAAGAGGTGGCTCCCATAGCGTAGCACTTTGCCCTGTGTGGCACTTAGTTCCTACACTTCCGACTGGACAAGTCTCTGATACCATTTGTGACGACCCAACCAGCAAACTGGCCCAACAACCGTGCTAGTTGGTAGACTTCCCAGGAAGGTCACCCATCCTGGGACTACTCCCAACTGAGCACGCTTAACTTCAGAGTTCTTTTCCTGCTCGAGCTCTGAAAATGACTAGTCCGGGTTGTTAGTAGTCTGCTGATTTAGTCCATTTAACATATTCTTATATGGGGTGTTACACCTATTAGGGTCCATTTTGACCGAGTGTAATCTCATTAATTAATCAATCCATTAAAGGTCAAGTGAACCCTAAAATTTGGATGGTAATCATGACAACTTGAGTGCTTGTTTGGTACACCCCTTCTCATCTTACAGTCCTTTCTTGTTGTGTTAGAGTCTAGGGGTTGTTTGATAGTTGTGTTGTCCCCCCTAATTATTTGGGGGTTGTGTATACGTCATTGTCTAGGTCGTTCGAGTCAGTCCCCTCCAACTGTTGTACTATATTACAATCCTCTATTCGGTATGGATCACTTCCATGTCCTTACCGGTGACTCTTTGCACATTAGGCTCCTCGAGGATGTGGCCCAGCCTTCCACGGCCGCCCTCTCAGGGCATATCCAGCCCCCCACTATTGTTGATGGTCAGTCACGCCCCCCTTCTCCTCCTGGGGTGGATGACCCACATGCTCAGTTCAGTCAACTCCTCCCACACTTGAGCTTGGATCAAGTTCGGGAATTTCTGGCCGCTGCCAAAGGCAAGCGTCCCCTATCCCCGCCATCACATCATTCAGCCCAGCAAGCAGCCTCCTCTGCCCCTACTGTCTCTGTGCCACATGTCCCTTCCACTATGGCGGATCCTACTCCCTTGCGTCCATGGGCTATTCACTTTTCGGAGCCCAACTACCTTACGACATGGGAGCTTCGGCCCAAGTCCCCTCCGATCTCTACATTCTATCAGGCCGAACCTACTCCTTTTCTCTGTGAGAGGTCCTGCTCTTTGGAGCAATCCAGCTCCCTCGTTCCCACTCACCATGCCACGTCCTCCTTCGACTTCCTTGTGGAGTGGACGTCTATGAAGAGGGAGCTTCATGACCTCCGGAGACAATTGGACCCGCGGAAGGCCGTTGATATTCCCCTTCCTTCCTTCCAACACCTCCGGGTCCCACCCCAGTCGGAACTCCCTGTCTACCGGCGATATTCAGAGGTAGGTGACCCCTATGTGCATTTGAAAGATTTTGCGTATGAATCAGCTCCACACAAGTACGACCGCCACCTTATGGCGTACTTGTTCTGCAAGTCATTGGATGGGTCGGCCCTCGAGTGGTTTTATTCTTTGCCCCCCAAGGAAGCCGAGGATTTCCAAATTGTCCAAGAAATATTCCTGCAGTAGTTTCAAGATCGGGTCGGGCCCGAGTATTCTTTTGTTGATTTAGTGGCTGAAAAGATGAAGTCTGATGAGGAATTTGCAGTCTATGCCGATAGGTGGCATGCCCTAGCTTCAAAGGTCCGCTGCCCAATGCCTGAGGAGGAGAAGGTTAAGTTGATCATTCCCAATGCCACACTGACCTACCAAGCCATTTTAGCCATGAATGACATCACCTCCCTGCACCAGCTTTATAGTCAGGCTCGCTTCATCCATACCCAACTTAAGCACTCGCCTATCCACTCTATGTTTGAAACCCCGAAGTCCCGATATCTTAAGAAACCTCAAGGTCCTATCACCGAAGGAGTCCAAACCAATAAGCAGGTAGGTGCAGTCAACAATCCTCAGGGTCTGGTAGGTAGGTCCCCCTATAACCAACAACTTCAGCAACCATGGAACAATAGACAGCCACCTCCCCAAGCCCAGAATCCCCAACAAGACCAACGCCAATACAATCAGGTCCCTCCACCCCAAAATGGCTATCCTCCTAGGAAGCCTAATGGACCCAAGAGAGCTCAATACCCTCCCCTTCCAGAGAATCTAGCTGACATTTTTGCAGCCCTCATGTCCCTTAATGCCCTTAGATTACCTCCCGAGAAGGCAAATTGGAACATGGCAGCGGATCAGACGAAGTATTGTGTGTACCACCGTCATCCGGGCCACAATGTGTCAGATTGCTTCTAATTAAGAGATATTATATATGACCTCCACGAGCAAAATCAAATTGATTGGGCTGAAATGAAGAGGCTAATTCAAACATTGAGGGATCAATAGGGGCAGAAGCAGCAATAGCAGCAGCAAAGGCGACAGCAGCCACAACAATTCCAGCAGCAACAGCAGCAATTCTAGCAACAACAACAACAGTTCCAACCATTCCAACAGCAACCACAATAGCCACATCAACTAGCAAATGACCTCGGCATAATTTACAATCCTATGCCACAACACCAATCCGCTCCGAATCCCCAACTTGCTCCGCTACCTCCTCCACCTGCTCAAGTCAACCCTGTCATCCACCATCCACCACCCGCAGCTACTTGGGCGTACGATGATGAGCATGAAGTAGGCCAACTTCTGGCTATTTCCCATACCACACCTACCTCCACCACACCCACCATTGCCACCACTACCTCACCACTCTACAATACCCCCGCCATACCACCCATCATCCCCTCACCACTTAATATCCCATTTTCCCCTACACCAGCACCCCTAATAGCCAATCCCTCCATTATCGACACCACCCCACCTCCACTTCACCACAACCTCGCCCTACAGAGTGAGCGGATGTTCCACCAGATGTACCCTAACACATCCGTGTCTATGCCAGGTCAGTCGACCCAAAATTCCAGCAACAACAATCAGCAGCACCAACAAGATGCCGAGGAGATGGATCCAGTCCTGGGGACCCAATATGACATACTAAAGCATCTGGACCAGACTCCAGCCAAAATATCTATCCTCGAGTTGATCAAGAGGTCACAGACCCACCAAGATGCCTTAAAGGCTTTTCTGCAGAGGGTTATGGTAAATGAAGATATGAACCCTAACAATCTGCCCTCGGTCCTATCCATTGTTAACAAAGGGCCGACAATTACTTTCACAGATAGTGAGCTAGCTCCCCCGAAGGCCAGGAGGATGCCTCTATGTGTGACCCTGACAATAAACAAAGTGGTTGTCGATGCTGCCTTGGTTGACACAGGGGCATCTATAAATGTGTGCCCCCTAAGCACTCTGCGGTCTTGCAACATCTCTGGGCGCCGCTTGCAGCCGACTCCCACTACTATAGCGGCTTATGACAATTCCCGGCGGGCCTATCACGGTGTTCTCTCCCTACAGGCGGAACTAGGCCCGCTCGTGATGACCGTAGACTTCTATGTGCTTGACATCGATCCGACCTTCAAAGCTATCCTAGGTCGACCTTGGATCGAGGCATTAGGGGCAGTCCCCTCCACCGCACACCAATGTCTGAAGTTTCCGTTCCAAGGACGCATAGTTAAGGTCAAAAGTGCAGCAACTACCCATATTGTGGAGGCCATTGAGAAAATCATGTCGGTGGTCTGGCCGTCTAATAAGCCCATTATTTCGGTACTTGATGTAAATTATCCATGGGCTTACACCTTCTCCTCCAGCCACCAAACTGTGTCCCCATCATTGGCTGCTATCAGAAAGGGTATCCTGTCAGACACCAAGGGCTGGAATATCATGATCAAAATTGGCTATCAACTCGGAAAAGGTCTTGGAGCTCACCTCCAGGGGAGAACTCAGGTCATTGGTAATTCCAAAAAAATCACAAGGCGTGGCCTAGAATACAGGGAAGAGCTTAAGCCATGAGTAGCACATTCAAAAACAAACCACGAACCTCTCACCTAGACAATATATGATCACTTTGTCAGGGGACCCATACAGCCAGGATACAACACTGTCAGGATAGAGGCTTCCACATCTGCATATCAAGTTCTAGAGGCCCAGAGGCCCGGCAAGAAGAAGAAGGCCGACGAAGTGGAGGCGGAAGAGTCAAGCTTAGAAGACCTAATCTCAGCACTTAGTCTTTTGTTCCGAGATGGTGATCTCACAAAGCCCCCGGTAGTGATAGAATCAGCAGCATCAGCATCAGCATCCACCTCCAAGCGATAGTTGCTTGAGTATGGTGAGGATTTTGAAGTTTTGAACCCCATCAATCCGGTAGACGAGTTCTGGCCAGGGCATCCCCGACCTTCTAGTTATTCTGTGTTTTCAATCTTTGTTTCTAAATTCTCCTTCATCCCTCTTCCTCCTCCTCTTATTCTCCAACTCTCCCCTGACGCTCTTGAAGCATTAGCTGCTTCCTCACCCCATTTCATCCTTTCTTTTAATGGCACCATTCTCTCTTTCTCCTGATGCCTTCAAATGTAGGGTAGTTTGTTTTCCTTCTTAGGTTAGTATGTTGTGCTTAATCCAAAAAAAAAAAAAAACTTTCTTTCCACTCCTCACTCCCCCTAGCAATCGGACGACGATCCCCGTCTTTCCTCCCCTTTCTTCGGATGGCAATCCCCATCTTTCCCTTTTCTCTTCTTCGGATGGCGATCCCTGTTTTTCCTTCCTCTTCAAGCACCAATCCCCCACTTCCATTCTTGACGGTGATCTCCGTCACTCCCCGCTTTTAGCTTTCAGACGACAATCCCCGCTCTTGACGGCGATCCCCGTCATTCCCCGCTTTAAACTCTCAGACAGAGATCCCCATCCTTGTGTTCCCCTGCTCTTGACGGCGGTCCCCGTCATCCAGGTGCTCTTCCTCCTTCGGCGGTGATCCCCGCCCTTCTTTCCTCCTCCTTCTGCTTGAGTGGCAATCCCCGCTAGCCGATCAGCATGGTCACCTTGGGTGATTTGGGTGAGGGGCCTTCTGTTCCTCTGCACCCCAACTCTGCTGCAGGCACCCTGAGCTCGGGTGGCCTGCCCTTTCCTCCAGACCCATAAGAGGACTCCCGCGGCCGTGCCGCACCCCTTCCTTTCCCTTCCAATAATCCTCTGGACACTTCTCCAGAGTCCTCTGTAAATATCAACCCTAGTTTAAGTTCAAGGGTAGAATCTAGCAAGTCCCCGTCCCCGTCTAGGAAGAATAAGGGTCATGGCATACCCTGTAGATATTTAATGGATTTGGTGCAAAGGTGTGGCACTCTTCTAGCTGTTGAAGAGTTCGTCCAGGAAGCTATCATTCTAAACATAGAAGCTCAGCACGAAGAGGAGGGGCTAGATGACGGATTTGGAGTATACGAAATCTTAACTGAGGAGGACCTAGCAAATGAAGAAGACGGTGAGATAGAGGACGCTGCCGAGATGTATGCCAGTGGCATGAGGAGATTTGATGAACCTACATCGACAGTGGACGAACCCACCAAGGAGGTGAACATTGGGACAGAATAAGAACCCAGGCTCTTGACTATAGCGGCTAATCTCCCTCCCGAGGAAGAAGAGGTACTTATAGAGATGCTAAGGGAGTACAAGGATTCTTTTGCCTGGTCGTATGATGACATGCCCCGCATTGACCCCAAATTAGTGGAACATAGGTTAATTCTAAAACCAGGGGCAATAGTCGTTAAGCAAAAATTAAGACAATTCCACCCCCACATTGCTTTGATGATAAAGGAGGAGATCGATAAACTACACAAGGCCAAGTTCATCCGTGTAGTCCTCTATCCTTTATGGGTGGCTAATATAGTCCCGGTGATGAAGAAGGACGGAAGAGTGCGAATCTGCATAGACTTTCGGGACTTGAATAGGGCATGTCCAAAGGAAAACTTCCCATTACCTCACTTGGATGTTTTAATTGATAACACCGTTGGGTTCGAAACCCTCTCATTCATGGATGGTTACTAGGGATATAATCAAATCCATCTAGCCCCGGAGGACTAAGAGAAAACCTCCTTCACCACACCCTGGGTAACTTATTTGTAACATCTCGGGCTTTTTGGATTTTCGTTTGTGTGTGGGATGACTGGCCACTAACGCGTCTGGCCTTGGCGACACGTTAGTGTCGCGACGGTGCTGCCCATCGCGACAGTCATCCAGGTCGCGACCAGTGGTTGCGTCGCATTCTTATTGTGCCTGGTTAGCGGGTCGCGACAGGATTCCGCTTTTGGTCTTCTGACAGGTGTCTGCCACCTGTCAGGGTGGCAGGCGGGTTAGAGCGACCTGTCAGGCTATCGCGGCGCCCTAGAAAGGCGCATTCTGGTCGCAGTGGGGGCGACCATCGCGTTAAGGTTGATAATGCGACGCCCCGCCCCATCACGTTCTGGGGGTCGGAGGCTAAAAAGCCTTGGCCAGTTTCCCCTTTCCCTTTCTTTCCCTTCCTCCCTTCCCTCCTCCTCTCCGAGGTAGGGAAGCTTTCCCCTTTGTTCTCTCCGGCGTTCGGAGCGTGGCGGAGTGGCAGCGGCTCATGGTGGAGCTGGAGCGACATCGTGAGAGCGAGGATGAGGCAGCCGTGCATCATGAAGGCCGTTGGTTGGGTTCGGTTCTTCCAAAATCTGTAGGGATTCTTGTACCCCTTTCCATTCCGGGTGTTTGGAGGTCCTTGTGTGTGATTGCATGTTCTACAGCTTTCACCATGCTCCCCTCCCCATCGTGTGTTTGGTTGTAGCGTGTGGGGGACCTCGGGATGTAGCATCTCGGTGGTCGGCCTTTCTGCTGATGTCGCGACCGCCGAGCACTTCGTGACATCAGAGAAGGCATCGCCTCGGTCCTTCGCGACAAGCAGTTGTCGCGACGCCCTGCCCTGTCGTGACAAGGGTTGTCGCAACGTGCGGCCCTGTCGCAACTTGGTTCTTGTCGCGGTTGCCCTGGCCGTCGCGATGCCATCGCGACGGCTCAGGAGGGCGCGATAAGACCTATGTTTCCGTGGGTGTTTTCGTGGCCCATTTGGCATGTCGACTTGTGCCCCAGGGCAGGGTTGCCCTTCGGACCTTCTGGTGAGGAACGCGGTAGGTTGGCTTGCTGCGTTCAGTGACAGAAGGAGACACCTTCGTGGCCGTGTCCTAGCGGCTGTGCTAGGAGGCTCGCGTCTGTCTAATAATTGATTGTCTGTTTGTCAATCGATTATTAGAAGAGTAGTGGTTTCTGTTTTGTCTGTAGTGTTACGGTTTCTTGGGCCATGCCTTATGTGTCGGCATTGGCCGACGGCCCTTCTAGAGGTTTCCGGAAGGGGTGCCGTGCGTGCCTGTGCCTGCTGGGCTTGTCGTGGTTACAAGCCAACTGTATCGGTTTCTGTGGTGGTTGCCCCGCCAGTTCTCTGTTCGCCCGGTGCTAGGCACTTGAGGTCTTGTCCGTGAGATAGGTTGTTACCGTTACCTGGGACCCCAAGCCCCGCGCGTCTGTGTCAGAGGGAGTTTCTCTGGGCGGCGGGCGTGCTCAAGTCTCAGACTTGGAACAGAGAAGGAAAACGGTGGGGACAGTGGCGTGAGTCATTTGTAGAGCTCTCTTAGCTGGTCTGGGTCTCCGAGGTGGTTGAGGTGCTCTTCCGATGTGGACCAGCTAGTCTTTCTCACTGCCTCTCTCTGCTTTGGCTCCGGAGCCGCGTAGGGAGGTCAGGCATGGGGCCGCAGCTCGGCCGGGCTGCAGTGGTTTGTGGTTGTGTTCTTGGCTGCGGCTCGCTAGCCTCACTTTACCTAGGGAGGTTGTAGGTAGGAGTCGGTGGCCGGCGTGCTGGAGGTGTGGACGGTGTGTCCTCCTCTTAGCTGCCTATGGCGATGGCTTGGTTGTTCTTGTTGTGACGGCGGTTCACATTGTTTCCGAGAATGTGTCCTCGTTGCCCTAGCCTACACGGTGGTTGTAGCCTAGACGTGTCTAGCTTCCGTGGACTCTGTTGGTTTGGCCTTGTGGGCCGTGTTTAGTGGCTTCTGCTCTGCGGGTTCTCTCGGGGTGTCTTATGTAGACACCCGACCATTGGTTCGGTAACCCGTTCCTTGGTGCCATCCGTGGTGGCACCGGAGTGTGTAGTTTCCTGACCTCGTGGCGTGTCCGAGGTGCAGGGTGGTTCTGCTTGTTGGCCCTCAACCTTGTGGAGGTCTGAGGTGGCCGTGCCTATGGTGAGATGGTGCTTCTCACGTGGTTGCTCGATGTCTCTCGTGGTGACACCTGGTTGTTCCTTCCCAACCTCGTGGACGTCCGGGATGTTGATGCTTGTGTCGTGAGACTCTGGTCTCATGTGGTTGCTCCGGTGTTCTGTGAGCTTCTTTATCTCGGCGGGTGTGTGCCGAGGGTTGCTTCCGCATTGTGTTTGACTCCGCTGATTCTGCGGGAGTCGTGTTTGGCCCGACCCTGGTTGGTGGTCGTGGCATTTCTCTATTCCGCTGCTTTGTAGTACTCTGTGGTAGGCGTTTCTCGCTTTACTGCTTTCTAGAGTAGTCTTGCTTCCGCTTTTGTTGGAGTTCCTGCTGCTCTGGCTGGTAAGGGACTGGTTATCCCTACTGAGCCTTGTTCGCGAGGCTCACCCCCTACTCTCTTCATGTAGGGACTCGCTATCGCAAGAGTTCATTGTCGGACGGTCATGGTGGCGGCTTGTTTGCCGTGCGTTGCCAGCAGTGTGAGTTGTGATCGTGAGAGCTCTTGTACCGTGAGTTGAGAGTGGCCTTTTTGCAAGTCCTCGGGGTATGCCCCTTAAGGACTGCACCTTTCTTTCTGTACCTATACTTTTATTTGGGACATGTTGTACACATTTTCTTTATTAATGTACGAACCTTCTTGTTATAGTTATTTGAATTCATTGCTTATCTCACTGGACTAAATTCTAACCCTTCTGGGTCTTCGGATCCGGGGGTGACGGTGCAACCTTCGGGGTCCCTGGCGGGGGTCGGGAGGTCGGGTCGTTACAATGGTGTCAGAGCTCAGGGGTCTAATGAGATTTGTAATGAGTTGATAACTATGGCTGTCCTAAAGAAAGGTACTAGTACGATGCTGGCCCATCCATGTATAGTTGCTGTTAAGTGAGCATTTGGCTCTTTGTTGTAGGTGGCTAGCTTTCCAGCAGGGTCCGAGTGTGAGCTGCAGGAGAGTGTTGTTGCTGTTGCTGGGTGCGCGTGCTGCGAACGTGGTTGCTGTTTTCGCTCATGCTGCGGTTGGGTTCGTCCTCGACCTGCGTGTCTGTGTGGGTGTGTCGTGAAGGCTGAGAGAGCCTGCGTGTGGTGTGGCCTTCACCGGTGCAGGGTTGTTGCCTGTGGATCCGGTAGAAGGTAGTTGCCTTGTGGATGTCCCCTTGTTGTTGGGGGTGTCCTTGTTGGATGTCCCCCCTTGTTGCTGGGGTGTGTGTTGTGTTGGCTGTGCATTTGGCCTTGTGTGCATGTGCTCCGTTGGGCGCTGTGCTCTGCTCAGTCAGCATCTTTGCTCGAGCTAAGCAGATACTTGTGTGTCGTGTTGCACCGCTGGTTGAGCGCTGTGACCCCTGTCTGTGGTTGTTGTCGGCCTTGTGCTGGCTAGTTGTGAACTCTGGTGAGGTGCTCCCAGAGTTCTTCTCTGTTGGTTCTAGTGGAGGTGAGGTTTCCCAGAACTGTGCTGTGCTCGTTTCTGGTTGTTGAGGCATTGCCCTCTGGGTTGAGGTGCATCGCTTGGCTGCTTGTGTTCTGATGATGTTTTCCTATAACTGTTTTGTGTTGTCCTAGTGAGAGTTCCTCTCCCTCTGGGACTACTTCTGTACTCGTTAAAGTCTTCCATTGTGTTACCTCTTTGGTTTGAGGTCTCTGTTGTTTGGTTGTGCCGTTGCATTGCCCTCGGGTTGAGGTGCATCGCTTGGCTGCTTGTGTTCTGATGATGTTTCCTATAACTGTTTTGTGTTGTCCTAGTGAGAGTTCCTCTCCCTCTGGGACTACTTCTGTACTCGTTAAAGTCTTCCATTGTGTTACCTCTTGGTTTGAGGTCTCTGTTGTCTGGTGGTTGCCGTTGCATTGCCCTCGAGTTGAGGTGCATCGCTTGGTTGCCCTGTGTTCTGGTGCAGTTTCCTAGAACTGTTGGTTGTTGTCCTGGTAAGGTTCGCTCTCAGGACTGTTCCGGGCTTGTTTCGGCCAGTTGTTGTGCTACATTAGGGTTGAGGTATGCTGCTGTTGTGTTGGCCGTTGTGTTCTAGTGGGTTTTTTCCAGAACGGCGCCTTGGTGGTTCTGGTGGGCGTTCTCCCATAACCAGTTTGTGTTGCTTCTGCTGTCTGCTATGTTCTCTCTGCTGTCCGTTTGTTTGGGCTGCATTCTGGTGATGTTTTCCCAGAATGGCTCTTGGCGCTTTGGGTAGAGGTCCTCCCCAAGCTGCCTTGTGTTGTTTTTATTTGTCGCTGCTCTCTGTCTATGGTGATGAGCTGTTGCTGTTGCCAGTGGGACTATCCGTGTTACAGTCTACCTGGGTGTTGTTGGTCAAGGTGTGGTGCCTTTGACCGTGTGTCTGGCCGTGGTGCTGGCTAGATTGTCTTCCTGATCATTTTTCGGGTTTCCCGACTGCGCTGGTGGGACTTCGTGTGTCCCCATAGTCCGGAGGTTTGCTTCGTTTCTCACACCCTATGTGCTCTGCCAGATGGTAGTATAGTGAGTGTCGTGGGTGTCTGGTTGTTTGTGCTTCTGTGGGAGTGCCGATCTCGCTTAGTGGTTTCCCCTTGCGTATGGAAGAGACTCGTTGTGAGGGTCTCCTTCCCCTGCTTTCCGTTGGTTGCTCGGGGTGATGTTGCTCCACTGTGGTGTTGTGTCACCAGGGTGCGCATTGTTGCGACCTTCTGGTGGAGTCATCTTCCCTTCGGTTGGACTGTTGCATGCAGTCCGCTCGTCTACTTTTGGTCAAGGTGGTGGACCTTGACCTTGTGTGTGGCCCTGTATTTGGCCAGTTCGTCGTGATTGTTCGGCTGGCTGTGTCTCCTATGGGAGTGCTAGCCTTGCGTTGTTGTTTCCTCTTTTGTGTGAGGAGGAGGCCTGTTGTGTGCCTTCTTCCTCTTCTTTTCGTGGGTTGCTCAGGGTGGTGGTGCTTTCACATGGCATTTGGTGCCATGTCGCGCACCGTGGCGACCTTTGTGGCGAAGGTCCCTCCCCTTGTGCTGTCTTGAGGTTGAACTAGTTGCTCCCCTCGTGCGCGTGGTTTTCCTTGTGGTGCGATAGGTTGTGGTGACCTATTGTCCTGTCTCTTACTGTGCTGGTTTCTTGTCGCCTGACTGAACGATGTAGAGCAGCGTGCCCTGTGTTCAGTGTGAGGTGGCACTGGGTGTTCTTCTGTTTGGCTTGCTTGAGCAGGCATTGTTCGGTGTGTGTTTTGCTTGTGCCTCAGCTATGCTTGGAGGTGCTTGTCATTGTTTGGTGTGTGGCCCTCTCCTCCTGCGTGGTGGGAGCGGTGCCTTGTGTGGTGGGCTTCTAAGAGCTGATGTGTGGTCGCGCTCTTGAAGCTGTTAGTTCTCCGCGTGTTTTGCTTGTGTGGGTCTCTGGTGGAGAGTCCCTTTCGGTTAGCCTTGGGTCATTTCGACTGTTGGTGTGGTTATGAACTGCACCTTGAGCGTGTTTCCTTTTTGATGCTTCATGTTTTTGTGCCTTGAGGGTTCTCGGCAGGTGTGGCCTGTTCTGCCCTTTCAGGCCGGTGGCTTCTTGCTCTTGGCTTTTGGTAGGTCTCTTTTGGAGAGTCCTTTCTATTAGCCATGTTGTTTTGGTTGTTGGTGCAACTGTGTTGCATCTTTCCGAGTTTTGGTGCTTGTGGTGGCACCCTCTGCTCATGCTCGAGTGGTTTGTTTTCATGCCATCTAGAGCCTGGTGCATTGTGTTATAATTTGGGTGGCTCCTGGTGCTTGTGTTGGCACCGTGTGGTGTGTCGTGTGTCCTGATCGTAGAATTCATACGTCGTTTTAGGAGTTTGCTTGGTGTTGGAGGCGTTGAGCTTTCTGCCTCTAGGACACTTCGTGCTGGCCGTGCCTTGTGGCTGTACCGTTACTGCTGTGGGGTGGCTGCTTTGCCTTGTCTAGGTAGCCCTATCGGTGGTACGCCAGGTCTTGGCCGTGGCCTGTGTCCGAGTTTCCCCTCTTGCGTTGGGGAGCGAGTGTGTTTAGTTGTGGTTCCCTGCTTCGGTTTGGGTCCCTTTGAGGTCGACATGCTGTCTCGACCTCTGCAGTGGTTCGTTTCCCGTGCAGTTTGCCGACGTCTTGAGTTGTCTAGCCTTGCCAACCTCAGACGTCTTTCTTGGTTTTGCCTCTACGCGTGTGCCTATGGAGCGTGTGGTTTAGCTTTCTGTGGCTCCACAGTCGTTGTGTGTCCTTGTCGGACCACGAGGACGATCTGGGTGAGATCTAGTGGTGCCGACAGACACTGTCTTGCTCACTGTGGGTTCTCCACGTGTGCGTGTTTTCCGCTTGGTTTTGGGTCATCATTAAGAAACTCTCGTTTGGCCTTGCCGTAGGTTCTGTTGAAGTTCCTGCTGCTCTGGCTGGTAAGGGACTAGTTATCCCTACTGAGCCTTGTTCGCGAGGCTCACCCCCCTACTCTCTTCGGGTAGGGACTCACTGTCATAGGAGTTCGATGTCAGACGGTCGTGGTGGTGGCTTGTTCGTCGTGCGTTGCCAGCAGTGTGAGTTATGAGCGTGAGAGCTCTTGTACCATGAGTTGAGAGTGGCCTTTTTGCAAGTCCTCGGGGTATGGCCCTTAAGGACTGCACCTTTCTTTCTATACCTGTACTTTTATTTGGGACATGTTGCACACATTTTCTTTATTAATGTACAAACCTTCTTGTTATAGTTATTTGAATTCATTGCTTATCTCACTGGACTAAATTCTAACCCTTCTGGGTCTTCGGATCTGTGGGTGGAGGTGCGACCTTCGAGGTCCCTGGCGGGGGTCCGGGAGGTCGGGTCGTTACATTATTGCTATGTGGTCATGTCGTTTGGACTAAAGAATGTCAGTGCCACTTATTAAAGGGCAATGTTAGCAATCTTCCACGATATGATTCATATTGATGTCGAGGTTTACGTGGATGATATTCTGGTGAAGTCTCGAACTCGAAGTGAACACTCCTCCGTGCTTGCCAGGGTGTTTCAGTGCGCACAAGAGTACCAATTGAAGATGAATCCAAAGAAGTGCATATTTGGGGTTTCCTCAAGCAAGCTATTAGGTTTCAGAGTCAGCAAGCGGGGAATTCAAATAGACCCAAACAAGGCCAAGGCAATAAATGAGATGCCTCCTCCTAAGAACACATCTGAGCTTCGAGGACTGATTGGTCGGCTACAGTTCATAAGGAGATTCATATCTCAGCATTCTCAAAGGTGTCATTCTTTCTATGAACTGTTGAAAGGAGGAGCCAAATTCGAATGGAATAATAAGTGCCAAGAAGCCTTTGATGAGCTCAAGAGTTATCTTATGAATTTGCCTGTGCTGCAAACACCTGTCCCAGGAAAACCCCTTATCCTATATCTGTCGACTATTGAGGACTCCCTAGGAGCTGTCCTTACTCAACATGATGATTCTGGAAAAGAAAGGGCAGTCTACTACCTATCTAGGCTCTTCAATCCCTCCGAGCTCAAGCTCACTACAATGGAGAAAACATGTGCAGCACTAGTATGGGTAGTGCAGAAATTGAAGCACTACTTCCTAGCCCATCAGGTGAGCTTGATTTCTAGAATGGACCCTATTAGGTATCTTCTGGAGAAGCCAGTCCTCGCCGACAGATTGGCACGTTGGCAGAGCTTCTTGTCTCAATTCACATGAAATTTCTAGAAATTTAACTAATTCCATACAATTTATTGGCGAATTTAAACTGATATTGCATGCTCACCGTTTTACAGTTCAAAAAATATAACTATTTACACAAACATCAGAAATTTGCCCAATTTCCATAGCATGACCTGATACTGGTGCACATATTACAGAAATTTCATAGTATCTAAATTCAACACGGATCCATATCAACAGTATTTTTACAAGATTTAAACCTGTATGACAGATAATTCAGGGATTTTAATAAATAACACATTCAACGAAAAATTCATAAAAATTGCTCAACATGATCCACTAAAGGTATTACATAACATATAATTTTTACAGTATATCCTCATGCGTAGAAATCTGGAAAATAGATTATTAAGGGTAGACAGACAAACAGTCCTTGCTTGAAGAACTCAACGGCAAGGGGGTGATCGCCTATCTGGTTAACGGCAACAAAGGCCATTGCCAACTTTGGATCTTAACTGTATATATATATACAACAATACATCACCTAGTTATATATGCATATCTACACACACACAAACATAAGTTCTTCACACAATCAAACACCTCCATAAGAGGATAAAATTCAAGGGCCTTACACCCTCTCCCCCTTAAAGAAACTTCGTCCTCGAAGTTAGATCGATATTACTCAAACAACTGAGGATACTTCCTCTTCATTGCATCCTCAAGCTCCCAAGTAGCCTCCTCTCGCGAGAAGTTGCGCCATAACACCTTCACCGACGCAATGTTCTTGTTTCGGAGATGCTGAACCTTCCGGTCAAGAATAGCTACCGGTTGCTCCACATAAGATAGATCTGGCTGGATCTCCACTGGCTCGTGACTAATAACATGAGATGGATCTCTGACATACCTCTTGAGCATAGATACGTGGAAAACAGGATGAACACTAGCTAATGCTGGGGGTAAAGCTAGCTCATATGCCACGTTGCCCAATCGTCTGAGAATCTCATACGGGCCAATAAATCTAGGACTTAACTTACCATGCCTGCCAAATCTAACTACACCACGAGTAGGCAAAATCTTCAAGAAGACATGCTCACCTACCTCGAACTCCAAATCCTTCTTCCTATTGTCGGCATAGCTCTTCTGCCTATCTTGTGCCGCAACAAGCCTCTTCCTGATAAGCTGGACCTTATCCGAAGTCTCTTGGACTAACTCCGGACCGATCAGCTGCCTATCACCTGTCTCCTCCCAACATAAAGGAGATCTACAAGGCCTACCATACAATGCCTCAAATAGAGCCATACCAATGCTCGCATGGAAACTGTTGTTATATGCAAACTCCACAAGAGGCAAATGGCGCTCCCAATCATCCTTCCAATCCAGAACACACGCCCTCAACATATCCTCGAGCGTCTGGATAGTCCACTCGGACTGTCCATCGATCTGGGGATGGAACGCCGAACTGAGCTTCAGCTCCAAACCTAACACATCCTGAAGACCCTTCCACAGCCTCGAAGTAAATCTCGGATCTCGATCCGAAATGATCGACTTCGGCACACCATGCAATCTAATAATACTACTAATATACAATCTAGCTAAGCTCTCTACTGACTGCTTCTTCTTCATAGGTAAGAAATGCGCAGTCTTCGAGAATCTATCTACTACTACCCAAATCGAGTCATTACCCCATCTAGATCGAGGCAAATCCGTAACAAAATCCATAGTGATGGCTTCCCACTTCTATACAGGGATCTCCATCTTCTGCATAAGACCAGATGGTCTCTGCCGCTTGGCCTTCACTTGCTGGCATACAAGACACCTACACACATATTCTGCTACATCCTTCTTCATGCCGGACCACCAAAAAGATCTCTTCAAATCCTGGTACATCTTAGTGTTACCCGGATGAATAGAGAATCTTGACCTATGAGCTTCTACTAAAACATGCTCACGGACATCTATACTGTCGGGAACACAAACACGGTAATGGAATCTAATCACACCATCCTCATCACGAGCAATGCCTGCCTTGCCCACTAAGTCTTGGAGTCTAGGGTCGGCTTTCTGTTGCTCGATCACCTCATCCAACACCGAAGACCTAATGGACAACTGAGCTACAAAAGCCTGACACAATGATGGCTCTAACTTAGTCATCGCACATGCCGCATCCTCCAATATCTTCCGATCCTGCTGGAGTGATGACCGCTTCCTACTAAGGGCATCCGCTATGACATTCGCCTTTCCAGGATGATACTGGAGGTCGAAGTCATAGTCTTTTAGGAACTCAATCCATCTTCTCTACCTAAGGTTTAATTCCTTTTGGGAGAAAAGATACCTCAAGCTCTTATGGTCAGTGAACACCTCAAATCTGACACCATAAAGATAGTGTCTCTAGATCTTCAGTGCATGAACCACTGCCGCAAGCTCCAAATCATGAGTCGGATAGTTACGCTCATGCTCCTTCAATTTCCGAGAAGCATATGCTACTACCCTTCCTTACTGCATTAATACACAGCCAAGGCCAATCCGAGATGCATCCGTATAAATGACAAAACCTTCATCACCACTAGGTAATACCAATACTGGAGTGGAAGTAAGCTTAGCCTTCAATAATTGAAAGCTACTCTCACATTCCTCGGACCAAACAAACTTCTCACCTTTCCTGGTTAGCTTGGTCAATGGGGCGGCGAGAGATGAAAATCCTGTAGGATCGAGAAATGATGTGGACAAGATCTAGAAGGGGGGGTGAATAGATCTGGCCAACTATTGCGAAGCTTAGCCAATTTTGAAAACTCTTTGAATCAAAGACAATTTGAAACAAATTTCACAGATCTGAAGAGAAATTAGTGAGTTGTGCAAAAAGAGTGCGTGAACAAGTTAATTAGATGTGAATTCGAAAGATCCTATGCATGCATCCAACGCAAGGTAAATTCAAACCACAATCAGACCACTGCACAGAGATTTTTAGGTGGTTCGGAAATCACACCATGTGATTCCTACATCCACCCCTCACACAGTGAGAATCCACTATCAACTTGGATACACCACACACACAGGATCCTGACAACTCCAACACAGAGTTTTACAACTCACACAACCTCTAGAGCAAGACTACTCTAGAACCTGAGCACAATTGCTCAACCACAACTGAGTACGACGACTCAATACTGAGCACACAGGCTCACAACCACTTGCTAGATCACAACACAAAGATTCAGATCCTCTAGCAATGATCTGATCTCAAAAGGTTCATTCAAGAGAATTGATGCAATAGACACTGCACAATCTCTAGAACAACCAAGAAGACACAAGGGGAATGAGAATGTATTGAAAAGTCCTTGTTCTTCAGAAGACTCCCTTGTAGATGTCGAATTGTGAAGAGGCTTGATCTCTGGAAGTCCCTGGGCGATGCTCTGTAATTTGATCTTCAGGATCTTCCTCGAATTCTCCACAAATGACTGCTTCTACTTGATCTGCTCCTTGGAAGTTGATCCTACTGCTCCATCTTGGATCGATCTTCCTTCTTGTGCTGGAGATGATGAATTGGAAAGAAGAAGCACAAGAGGATGCACGAACAGGGAGGAGAACAACCTTGCCGCCGAAAAGCTTCTGGAGAAGTCTTGGAGGCTCTCTTCTGCTCTCTTTGTTGGTTGGATGGCCATTGGGGACTATTTATAGTCCAAGATACCAAAAGTACCCTTGGGGGTCGTGGGCACATGATCCAAGGCCGATCCACCAAATCCCTAGGGTGCCACATGTCCAGGAGAAACTTTAAGTCACAAACTTTCCAGAGTGTGTCGACCTGACTTGATCTAGTGTCGACACACTATCCCAGACTGGCAGACTAACTTCCTTGGGAGAGGTCTCTAGTGTCGACACCACTTCATCTCGTGTCGACACACTGGAGAGTACTGTAAAACAGGCCTTCTGGGAGAGGTCTCTAGTGTCGACACCATCTGGTTTAGTGTCGACACACTATCCAGGCTTGTTGACAGGGCTCACTGGGAACTGGGTCTAGTGTCGACCTGACTTGATCTTGTGTCGACACTACTTGACCATTTCTTCATCTTCCTTTTGGCTTAGGCTTGGAGCATTGTGTTGACACCAGTATGGGGTGTGTCGACACTACCCTTGAAGGAATTGTATGTCCCTGAGAAATAAACATATAAATCATTAGTCCATTGATTTATCATGAATATAAGTAATAATGTGTTTGAAAACATGCTTTTTAATGTGGTCATAACATGTGTGGTGCATCTAACATGTTCCAATTATTGTGCAATAAAATCACACCTTGTCATCATCAAAATTGTCTTCACACTCAACCCAACAATCTCCCCCTTTTTGATGATGGCAACATTAAGTACAGATGAAAATTTGAAGTTTCAATAAAATGTGATTTTAAGCTTTTAGTTACTCAATCACTCAATTTGAAAGACATTGATAGACATTGAGCTATGTTTCATTTCCTTTTTATTCACACTTGTCAAAGACTTTTGAAAATATTTTAGTAACATTTGAATTTGCACACATTAGAGACACAATGTTACTAATGATGAACTATTTTCACAAAAGCCAAGCAGCTTAACAGCATCCATTCATTCACAATCACATTCATGACATCATTCAAATTCAATCACATTCAAGAAAAAGATGTTTCTTTTCATTTCAACAAAAATGTCATTTCATTCACAAAGAAGGAGACATTTCAGAAAATCTTTACAATCAACCAAAAGAAAACATCATTCAAAAGAAACTTTCTATCTTTCTCCCCTTTGACATCATCAAAATAAGATACATTAAGCAGCAGGAGGAGGAGGAATGGGAAGGAGAATGGCTTCGATGGACCTAAGTCTGGAGTCCATAGCATGAAGGCTTGTATGAAGTTGCTTCTGCATGGTCGATAGTCTAGTGTGAACAATTCTCTTCCAGCCGTTGACTATTATCAGCATGGTGTACTGAAGTGAAGACAAGTCAACTGAAGAAGGTTGTGCACTAGAAGATGAACTGCCAAGTCCATACTTGTTGATGTTCTTCAACTCCTTCTTGAGGTCAGTCATTTCACTGTCAATGTGAGCTGACAGATTTTTCATGCTTTCCAGGTCATCAACCAATGAGCAAAGGATAATCTTGTCTTGGAAATCTGGGTCAGTGTTTCCTTGGTGTTGAACACATCAGGCTGGGAATTTGCCAAAATTCCCTGAAGAACCCTTTCCAACTTATCTTGATGCTGCTTCAGCTCAACAGAAGCATCTACTAAGGTTCCAATCAACCTATTAAACCTTTGTACTGCATGGTCTGAAGCTGCTTTTGCTCAATGAATTTTGCAGACATTGTATTCTCCAACCTCTAGACCTTCAATTCAAAACTCTCTGTCATTTGCAGAATGGAAGAGTTGAAGGCATCAAAATTTTCATTCAGAAAGGAGTATAATCTGGTGGTACAGAAGGTCCACCAAAGCATAGGAGGTTTGAGTTTGAGGTTGGGGAGTGAAGGTATGAGTATCCTTGGCAAGATGAGTGGGTGAAGAGTTGTGAAATGGAGGAGTGAGAGGGTGCATCCTGGGGTAGTTGAAGTTCAGGTTCAATGTGAGGCTGATCCTCAGGAGCTAGAGGCTGTTCCTCTGGAATGAGGCTGGTCCTCATTAGCTAGATGCTCCTCATGAGGGGGTATCATCACTGCCTCTGGAGCCTCAGGAACTTGGGCCTCAACAACTACTGGCCCTCTCCTCACTTGGTCACCCTCAAGCCTGAATCCCATAAACTTTTGAACATGCTTGAAGCAGAGTAGATGTTGATTTAGGAATTGACTGAGATTTCTCATTATCTAGAGACACACCAAAATGCTTAAAGACAGAGTCATGTGAGCAGCATAGGGAAGAGACCTATGAGATCTTTCCTGGTTGTCTTAGAAATGATTTGGTACATAATTACATGGAGATTGACCTTGATGTTCTTTTTCATGCAATAAATCACAAACCGCTGATATCCGTGAGTCTATCCCTGCCACCACCTTGAGGTGTGATGATAGTGGTGAGAATGTGATGGATAAGTCTCAACACATGTGGAAAGGTGTTTGTGTTGAACTTGGTGACATGTGTTTGCTGGGATCAGACTCATCAGCTTGCAATCCAGTCAAAATAGTGTAAGCTTCATGAAGATCAAACTCAAAACTGTGGTAATCGGCTCCTTCATCTGGAATTTTAAATAGGGTGGCTACTAAGCTGTGGGCATATCAATCACAACACCTTTGACCTCAGACTTATAACCGTCATCAGTGCATTCCAATTCATGTAGAATCTTGTACAAGACGAGGATAAATGATCCGAATTCAGAGATAAAAGGTAACCAAGTCTGGAATGAGAAGAAACTGTGAATTTCTGGAAATGCAGCTGCTAATTGAGTATCGCCAAATCAACTGCCCTAGGTTTCAAAATCATCTTCCCTTCACTAACCGACTTGGAAGGGGTGGCCTCAGAAGATGAAGAGGACGATTCCTCAGAAGCGTCAGGAGAAGAAACCAAAATCCTTCGTCTAGGTTTGCGGACCCCCTACCTCGAATAGAGGATGTCCTACCTCTCTTGGCAGAAGAAGAGATGCAGAGGAAGCCCTGGCTGCTCCGCAGGGTCATGGCGTCTCTTGCTTCTCCTCTCAGTAGGAGGTGCTTCTTCCGCCGGAATGGGCCTAGCTGTGGCCCTGACCTTGCTCCACGGCGAGGGGCTTGCTTGGGTGCCATGGAAGCAAGAGAGAGTGGAAGAGCAGAGGATGGAGAGGAAGGAATGAAAGGAAGAAGGACAAGGATGGGTTGAGGAGGGAAGAAGGTGGAATGGTTGCCGTATTCAAAGGTGGAAGGAGGCCATGGGGTCGACCTTGCATAGAAAAAGAGTTTCGAAGGTACAATGTCCCGCAGGAACAAGAATACCCTTAACCGGCGCCCACGACTTGAATCACCCTAGCAAGGGTATGTGTCGACACTAGAAGAGGTTAGTGTCGACCTCGGCTGAAGAGTGTGTCGACACTAGATGGGGGTAGTGTCGACCTGGCCTGATGAAAAGTTGAGATGTGAGAATGGGAAAATTTGGTGAGCTTGGGGACACCTTTAAAATGATAAACAATGGGTGGAATTAACATTTCAAATATTTTTAAGAGGCTAAAAAATTCATTTGTCATTTTTGCAGAAATTCAACACAATTGAAGTTTTACACAACATCCAATAGGATATGATCATTCAGAGACTTGAGCCATTAAAATGATAATTTGAGGGATGTAATACATCCAACAATCAACTACAAACTACCATATTCTTCAAATCCAAAGAAATAAAAAATCTTTTAGAGTGAAATCAGTGTGTTGAAAGTAAACAAGTTTTGTAAAAACAACTTGATGATGGATAGGATGATTCTTTTAAACAATTCTCCTTTGATAGACATTTTTGTTTTTGAAATCAAACTATCAAATGTGATAAATCTTGTTCACTCAAGAACTAATGCTTTTTACACACTATAGTCCCTGAATACTAAGATTTACCTATTATCAAGTCTCAAGGGAAATGATGACCTTTTGACATGAAAATATACGTTTATCAAACGCCAATATTTCCAGTTACTCAGTCATCATCAAAAAGCAATTTTTTTTTAAGTATTTTGATTTTGAACCCCTTTGAACAGAGATAGCAGTAATGCCTCATGACATACATGGCACTTCATTCATTGTGAAGGTGTGTAGTTTCTCAGCATATGTGCCATTGCTCTGTTGAATTATCATCTTTGGAGAGTTTTGTAAGATTGAAATCATTTATATCCAACATCAGTTGCAAACAAAGAAATGTTTAAATTCAGATACACATTATCTTTCAGTCTTTGAAAGAAATTTGAATTTCTGTAGTTTTGAAGAATATAGATGAGAGTTGACAAAAAAAATAGTAGATCACTCAAAGAATCATTTTGAGACTCTAGACACCTAAATGAGGACATCATGCAAGGAAATTGATGTAATTCAAGAAGAGTGTTGAATTTTTCAAAGAAATGACTTGTGAATTCTCTAGCTCCCCCTGAGATGAGGATTCCAACCACTTTTCATCAAACTAAAGATATGCAAGTATTTTGAAATCAGAAATGATTCTCTTTGAACAACAAAAGCTCCCCCTCAACAATTGCATTTTCATTTCTTGGTACTTGGCAGAGACATATACTCTCGCATAGTGAAAGTGTCCAGACAAGCATAACTTGTCCTTCTCCAAGTCACCATTTGATATACCAAGAAATTCAACACAATGTGAGTTGAAGAATCCATTGTCAAAAAGAAATGGAAGTGAAATTGGAGAGAGATAACAATATGAATCAAGAGAGCAAAGATAATGATGATGCAAAGAACTCCCCCTCAGAAAATGCCTAACACTCAACCCAAACCCAATGAGAGAGATCAGAAAAATGGACATTTACAAAGCCAAGCTCTCTCCTCAAGATGAGAATCTACTGTCAGGAAGAGGTTTGGTGAAGATGTCAGCAATTTGTTTTTCAGTTTCTATGAAGTGGAGTTCAAAGGATTTCTTTGCTACTTCTCCCAAGAAATGATGCCTAATTTCAATATGTTTTGTTCTTGAATGCTGAATTGGGTTTTTAGACAGATTTATGGCACTTGTGTTATCACATAGAATGGAACACAACCTAACTCTTGGTTATAATCAAGAAGTTGATGTTTCACCCAAGAATTTGAGTTCCACATCTACCTGCTGCAACATACTCAGCTCTGCAGTTGATAGAGCAACTGAGTGTTGCTTCTTAGAAGCCCAAGAGATTAGGCACCCACCTAAGTATAAACACAAGCCACTTGTGCTTTTTCTATCTAATTTACATCCAGCATAATCAGCATCATAATAGCAATCAAATCTAACTTGCAACCAGCAGGATACCAAATTCCAATATCACATGTTCCAACAAGATAATTGAAAATTCTTTAACAGCTAACATGTGACTTTCCTTAGGGTTTGATTGAAATCTAGCACACAAACACACTAAACTGAATATCAGGTTAGAAGTTGTAAGATAGAGTAGAGAGCCAATCATACTCTGTATGTCTTTGGTCTACTGACTTACCAAGTGAGTCTTCTTCTAGCTTAGCATTAATTGCAATGGGTGTGCTTGAATACTTGAGGTTCTGGAAGTCAAACCTTTTCAGAAGTTCTTGACATACTTGGTTTGACTTATGAAGATCCCCTCATGTGTTTGGTTAACCTGCAATCCCAAGAAAAACTGTAAGTCTCCCATTAAGCTCATTTCAATTCAGTTTTCATTTGATTTGAAAATTTAGTACACAGGCTTATATTGGTTGATCCAAATATTATGTCATCAACATAAATTGGACTGCAATTATTTGTTTATTAACTGTTTTTGTGAACATGTTTGATCAACATTTCCTCTAGAATATCATTTTTCAAGCAAAAAGGAACTCAACGGTCATACCAAGCTCTTGGAGCTTGTTTAAGACCATAGAGAGCCTTATGAAGCTTGAAAACATGATTAGGATGTTTTTCATTTTCAAATCCTGGAGGTTGTTCAACAAAAACTTTTTCCTTTTATGTATCCATTTAGAAAAGCACTTTGACATCCATTTGATAAACTTAAATTTCATGGAGGATGCAAAGGCAAGGAAAATTCTAACAGCTTCTAGTCTAGCTACAGGGGCATATGATTCTTCAAAGTCAATCCCAAATTCTTGATTGTACCCCTTTGCAACTAGTCTAGCTTTATTTCTAATGACTTGACCATTTTCATTCAATTTATTTCTGAAAACCCATCTAGTGCCAATGACTATTTGGTCACTAGGTCTAGGTACTAATTCCCATACTTGATTTCTTTCAAATTGATGAAGTTCATCATGCATTGCATTGATCCAATCAGAACTTAATAAAGCTTCATCAATTGACTTTGGTTCAATTTGGGAAATTAGAGCTAGTGGGTCTTCATCAATAACATGCAGGAATGATGATCTAGTCCTAACTCTATCATGCAAATTGCCAACCATATTTTCCAATGGGTGATCTTTCAAAAATCTATGCTCAGAAATTACCTGTTGAGGGGTACTTAAATCTGGAACAACATTACCTGATCCACTTGAAGATGGTGACTGGATGTTCAAGTTCTCACCAATGTCTTCAAGTTCCTCAACAGTTGGTGAAGAGTCCACAATGAAATCGTCCTCTTCACTGTCTTGACTTTCCCTATAAGATTTAGAATTATTAGTTGAAAAGGAATTTTCATTAAAGATAACATGTGGAGACTCTTCAACAGTTTTGTTTTTGAGAATGTACATTCTGAAAGCTCTTGACACTTCTGAATAGCCAAGAAAGATGGCTTCTTGACTTTTAGCATCAAACTTGTCAAGATTTTCTTTATTATTGTTGTGTACAAAACATTTACACCCAAAGATTTTGAAGTAAGACACAATTGACTTTTTATCTTTCAACAATTCATAGGGGTTTTCCTGATTTTGGTCTGACCAATACTCTATTGAGAATATAGTTTGCTGTATTTACAGCTTCAGCCCAGAAGGATTTGGGCAAATTGCTTTCAAGAGCATGGATGTAGCCATTTCCACAAGAGTTCTATTCTTTCTTTCCACAACTCCATTTTGTTCTGGAGTTCTTGGTGAAGAAAACTTGTGAAATATGTGAAGTTCACCACATAAATCAGAAATGGATTTGTTTTCAAACTCACCCCCATGATCAGTCAAAATGTTTTTGATTTTATATGGAAAATTTGTTAAGGCAGTGGTACATAAATTCCTGAACTCAAGGCAGGTATCACTTTTGTGAGACAAGAAGATAACCCATGTAAATCTGGTAAAATCATCAATGATCACAAACCCATATCTCTTGCCACTTAGACTTAGAATTCTTGTTGGGCCAAAGAGGTCCATGTGAGTAATTCTAGTGGCCTAGATGTGAGTACCTCATTGAAGTTTTAAAAGATTTCCTAGTTTGTTTTTCTTGGGCACAATCCCACAAACTTGATTTTCAATATTAGAAAAAGATTCAGGAAGACCCTTAACCAAATTCAGCCTTAACAATTTATTCATTGTTCTGAAACTTGCATGGCCAAGTCTTTTGTGCCAAGTCCATGCAATTTCATCTTTATTGGCAACAAAGCAAAGATTTTCAGAAAAGTTTTTATTGAGGTTGATCATGTAACATTGTTTTCCCTTTTTCCAAAGAATTTTATTTTATCAGTTGATGAATCAATTATCTTACAGAAATCAGATTCAAACACAACTTTGTGACCTTTGTCACATAGTTGGCTAATACTCAGCAAATTGTAATTTAACCCATCAACTAATAAAAATTATCAACAGAGTTTGAGGAAGATTGACCAACCTTTCCAGATCCAATGATCTTTCCTTTATTTTTACCTCCAAAAGTTACTGAACCTCCCTCTTTCTCAATCAGGAATGAAAATTTGGCTTTGTCTCCAGTCATGTGTCGTGAACACCCGCTATCAAGAAACCATACATTTGAATTGGGTGCACGACCTTCCTGCAAAATCAATCAGTGGAGAGAAGATTTTGGTACCCAAACAGCATTGGGACCATCAGAATGTTTGAACACAGTCATCAAATCTTTTCTCACCCAAATCTGATTTGTTTTTGATTTTTGTGTTGTTCAGTGGTGTTCTTTGTCTTTTTCAATTTATTCTTTCCCTTAGGAATGAAAACACCAGTGTTCTTGGTTTCAGTAGGAGGGGAGTTTTTCATTTGAACATGAGAGTTTAGATGAGAGGTGGAATCCAAGGGTTTTGTTGGTACATTAAAAAATTTGGATAGAAGAATTGGGGATGATACCAACATGGGTTGTGATACCATTGGTTCCAAGAATTGGTCCATTCAGCTTGATATGCTATCTTGGAGGTCCAAGGTTTTTTATGAATGACTTCCTTTGAATTTTTCTTATTTTTCAATTTTTATTTGAATTTTTGTTTTTGTGGTTTGTGTTTGTTGATGTGAGCAGGTCGACCTTCCTTGACTGGTGTCGACACAGCAGTCACATAATCCTTCTTCTTGTGGACTGGTGTCGACCTGTCAGGTAATTGTGTCAATCTGGTTGACTTCTTTTGTTTTGAGTTTTTGAATTTTTGTTGTTTTGCTTGATGTTTGCTTGATTTCAGTGTTCTCAAACTAGGACCTTTGACAAATTTAATCAATGGTGCTTTATCTCTTTTCTCACCAGATTTGTCTTTCTTAGGTTTTTGTTTATTGAATCCTAGTCCATGAGAAATTGATTTCATTTTAGCTCCCAGCAAGGCCTCTAATTGTCTTTACCTTTTGTGAAGGTTTCAATGACTTCATCTTTTCTTTTAGCTGTTTTCTAAGGTTTTGATTTCTTCAACCTTTTGTTGTTTATCTTTGTTTTCCATTTCCAGCTTTTCAGACAGTTCTTTAAATTCATGGTGGCCTTTTGAGAGGCAATCTTAAGCTCATCAATTAAGTTCAGGAAATTTTCCTTTTCTTCATTAAGTTCAGCTACCTCATTTTCTAATCACAAATTCTTTTGTTTGAGGAATAGTTATTCATGATGTTTTCCATTTCCTTTTTGAGATGCTTGTTTTCTTTCCTTATTACAGAGTATTTTTCAACAAGCTTAGCATATGCATCTTGCCAGTCCTCAATTGAATAGTCTTCGAAGGATGTACTTACCTTTCCATCTGAACTATTCGCCATGAAGTAGATTTCCTCACTTTCAGAACTTGAGGATTTTTCTTCTTCTTCCTTTTCACTTGAGTCTTCATCAACCAAGTGGCTACCATGGCCTTTGGCTTCTTGAACTTGTGAATCTTTTTGTATTTTTCCTTCTTGTTTTAAGGACATTCTCCCTTCATATGTCCTGGCTTGTTGCACCTGTAACAAATGACAATTTTGTCAGATTTTTTATTCTTATTGAAATTAAAATTAGAAAAGGAAGTGTTTTTTTTACCTGATGAAAATTTCTTTTTCCCAGAAAATTTTCCTTTTCTATATTTTAAGAATTTTCTGAATTGCTTGGTCATGAGGGCAAGCTCATCCTCATTGGACTCAGACTCCTCAGAACTGGTTTTCCTCCTGATTCTTGTCTTTGTTACTGGAAGAGGCCTTTAGTGCTACTGCTTGGTTTTAATTATATGTTCTTCATTTCTTTTTAGATTAATTTCATAAGTCATTAAGGATCCTATCAATTCATCCAAAGAGATTTTGGACAGATCTTTAGAATCTTCAATGATTGTGGCCTTTGTGTGCCAATTGAAGAGAGAGAGCGTAGAATTTTCCTTACCAAGTCAGCATCTGTATAATCCTTACCTAAAGCCTTCAGTCCATTGACAATGATCATAAACCTGGCAAACATTTTAGAAATTGTCTCATTAGATTTCATCATAAACAATTCATCTCAGAGACAAGAATGTTAGCTTTGGTTTCTTTCACTTGGGATGTTCCCTTATAGAGTAACTCAAGTTTATCCCCATCTCTTTGGCAGATTTGCACATTGAGATTCTTGAGTACTCCTTAGGGTGGACTGCACATTGGATCATGTTCATGGCACTATAATTCAAAGTGGCCCTCCTAATCTGTTCCCTAGTCCAGGTCTCTCCTCCCCCTGATTCTCATAGTGTCACGCCCCGACGCGGAATATCAGAGCGCGAAGGCAGTTGCAAGTGAACGGGTATAGAGCAATACTAGACATCAAACCATTGCACAATGAATATACTAAAACAAATTCTTTTCATTAATACATTTCGATGCCTAGTTACAACCACTAATATCAGAGCCAATCTAGAGGCCCAATTACATTGAAAGAAAGTAAAAGACTAAACTTCAAACCTAACTACTACAATGCTAAATAGCAATAGGACGCTAGGGTACTCAAGACATCACTCCAGGTCATTCCCGTCCTCTTGAGTGTATGGTTCATCCTCGGTCTCACCTGAGAACACAACGACAAATAACGCAGGGTGAGCGATAACGCCCAGTAGGACATAAATCTCAGGATCAAGCATGCTTAAATGTTTAATGTCTTGTAAAGCAGGATAACTAGAGAGAGTAATGAGAAACATATAGAAAGTACTGGTACACGATAACGAGAAACAATAGCACAATGCACGAGAGGATAGCACGACAAGTGTTGATATTGGATTGGCCGTATAACAAGATAACAAGTAAAGTTGCACAACAGTGCACAAGTCACGATAGCAAGTGTTGGTCGATATTCTTTCAACCACGAGATTCAAGTAAACCAATAATTGACTGTTTGATTAATTGATTGCCATAGATCAAATCTTGCATGTTCATGCGTTAGGTGTATGCCATCACCCAGATCATTAGACCCCCGCGAGTTATAGCCTTTCAGGTGCTCCTCCCAAGGACCAGACCGGGCCCTTATAATGTTGCCTAGCATAGTCATGTTTTTATCATAGACAATCAATTCAATGGCTAAATAGAGTACCAAGAAATAGATGAGAGTACTAGATGAATAGACGAGATAGTAGAGTGACGTGAATAGATGAGCGAGTAGAGTATAGATGAGAGCTAGTGGACATTGTACGTAAAGCGATGAGTAAATAGGCGATAGTAACAGTTGCACAACACGCGCACGTCGTATTGGCAGTCAGGTGGAATTCACGATCTTCCCGCTGGCCATATTATGCACAAGTTTAGAGGTCCGACGTGATTCAAGGTAAGAGCGAACTTCTAATAGCCGTTTGGATCATATCGATCCCTAAAAGTGTAATGGGTTTTAGGGTACAACCGGCTCGTCGACCATGTGGGAATCCATGATCAGAGGAGACTTACGGAGGCCTTGTGCAAGGGTTCACTAGTCCGGCGAAAGGAATATCCGACGGAGAGTTCACCACAAGCCAAGTAAAGTGTGTTTATAAAACAGGTGCTCGACTTTCTAGAGGAATTCTAGGACAGTGGAGCGTCGATATCGGAATATAAAGAACGCAAGAAACGATTACAAGTCCTTTAAAATAGGTCAATTAATGTACTTATTTCAATAAATTACCAGTACATTATGAGATATTTTCTGCAAGATTTCAGCCATAAATGGATGGTTTATGTGTGTGCAAGTGCAAGAGAATCATAGATGGAAATAAGTCTTGAAGATGTATTTAAAATCAATATTGCTCCATTTTTAGGGAAGGTTTTGACCGGGGGTATAACTGTAAATAGGCGTAAGGATTATTTAGAAAGTGACAGAAATATTTTTATGGGTTTTTCACCAAAAGTTCTGTGAAGGTGACATAGGCCAGTGAGGATCGCGACAGGGGTATGATGGAACGCGATAGGGTCCTGTACGGGTCGCGACAGGGCTACAGATCGGGTACTGGGAACGCGACGGTACACCTGTCGCCTTCTTGATTGCGACAGGTAGGCTGTCGCAATCGGAGCCCAGAAACGACATGTCGAGGCGTCACCTTCTGGTTGTCTGCGCCTGACTCTGACAGGAGTCAGAGCAAACATTGGATTGCGGACCAGGATATCAATTCTTGATATAGGGTTGTTCAGAATATCCTAACTAATTATATATGCGATGAAAAATCATGAAACCAGTGGCAAATGAAACTAGACATATGAGAGTACTTCCAGTAAATAGGGATTCGAGAGAGATAGGGTTGAACATGGTTTGAGAACGAACAAGGACGAGTAACATAGAACATGACACAGGGAGCAAGATGCATTTAATTCGAGTAACATGCTCAACAAAAATTAGGGCTTTCAGGGTCAAAAGATCCCGAACAAGATCAAGTATTTACAATAAAAATTTCATAGCATGGGATCAAGTATACGAGGAGATATGGATTTAACATGATGTCTCGGGGTTATCATGTTGCAGAACTTCAAAAATTAAGAACAAAAGATAGGATGGATGGAAAAATATGAAACTTGGGGGTTTCGTTTAAGAGGGTTGAAGAACCTACATACGAAAATTCAGAATTTTAGCTTGTGAGAATGCCTACCTTTGGATTTATTTGTCTTCTAGGGTGAAACTCCCAAAACGAGGAAGAAGCTTCAAGAACACCTTCTTCCACGAGATCCTCTCCTCCTTGACCTCTTCCCCACGTCCAGCAACCTTTGGCAACGAGCTAGGGTCGGCCAAGAGGGTGATGAGGTGTATTTATGCATGCATGAATTCCTATTCCTATTTCTCCTCTAATTGCTCTTAATACGAGATTTCCTAACTCCAACCTTTCTTCCTTGCTTTCCAATCTCTATTTAGGCTAGGAGAGATCCAAATTCGTGCTAAACCATATGGGGTAGGTTTAGGAATCCAATTCCAACTCTAACTTCCTATTTAATGCATTAAATACCCCTTTCTATTTAGGTAATAATTTAGTTACGAATTTAGGTATTTTTCCTATTATTCTCCCTTTGTAAATTCATATTTTTGACCCAATAAATTCTAGAGGATCCATTAAGCAAAGCCCATTACTCTTTTCCATTTAATGGGTTTTATTTAATGCTATTTTCATTTAAATATCCATTTAGCTAGGTTTTAAATTCTTTATTTAAATTTTTATTTTTCTTAAAAATTCAGGTTGCTACATCCTCCCCTCCTTAAAAGAATTTGGTCCCCAAATTCATATGACCTTATAGGAGATAATGGCTTACCGAATAGATCCGGGTAGTTGCGTCTGATAATTCCTTCTGGTTCCCATGTGGCTTCTTCCACTCCGCGGTTATTTCTTATGACCTTCACCACGTGAATGGGACAATTTCTAAGTTGTTGTACCTTCCGGTCCAATATCTTGATCGGCTTCTCTTCATACGTCATGTCCTTGTTTAACACTAGATCATCATGGCGAATGACATGTGTAGGATCGTACACATACTTTCTAAGCATGGAGACATGGAAGACATTGTGCACACTTGCCAAATTTGGCGGCAAGGCCAGTCTGTAAGCAACTTCACCAATCCTTTCTAGTACTTCGAAAGGACCAATGAATCTTGGACTAAGTTTCCTTTCACTCCGAATCTTTGAATACCCCGGGTAGGAGATACCTTTAATAGCACATGATCTCCTATTTGAAATTCCAGATCCCGTCTTCTCTTATCGGCATAGCTCTTCTGTCTAGACTGAGCAATCTTGAGTCGATCTCGTATCATCTGTATATCTCGGTTGTACTTTGTACCATGTCAGGTCCTAACCATTGTTGTTCTCCCACTTCATTCCAGCACACAGGAGATCTACAATTCCTGCCATAAAGTGCTTCAAATGGTGCCATCTTAATACTCGCCTGGTAACTGTTGTTATAGGCGAACTCAATCAAGGGTAAGTGTTCATTCCAATAACCCTTGAAATCTATAATGCAGGCTCTTAACATGTCTTCTACAATTTGATTTGTCCTCTCAGTTTGCCCATCAGTCTGCGGGTGAAAGGTAGTACTAAAATTTAGCTTCGTACCAAGGGCAGTTTGCAGACCTTTCCAAAAATGATAGGTGAACCTTGGATCTCGATCTGAGATAATAGATGACGGAATACCGTGCAACCGCACGATCTCCTTGACATATAATGCAGCTAGCACCTCCATAGACCATGTACTCTTTATGGGTAGAAAGTGTGCAGATTTGGTCAACCGGTCAATGATGACCCATATGGCGTCAAGTCCACCACGAGTTCTGGGTAAACCCATGATGAAATCCATGCCAATGCTTTCCCACTTCCATTCTGGGATATCTAGCGGTCGGAGTACACCGGCAGGGCGCAGGTGTTCCGCTTTTACTTGCTGACATGTGAGGCAATGAGCTACATGCTCGGCTACTTCCCTCTTCATATTCGCCACCAAAATGTTCTTTTCATGTCTTGATACATTTTGGTACCTCCCGGATGAATAGTGTACTTAGTTTGATGAGCTTCATCCATTAGTTTCCTTTTTAGGGCTTCGTCGTCTGGGACACAAGTTCTCCCTTGGAATACTAACCTTCCATCTTCAGTCATGGCAAAATCCAGTCTGTCCGCTAAGGTTTCCTTGACACGAACCAAGAATGGATCGTTGTCCTGTTGCATCTTGATTTCTTCCAGTAGATCGGATTGGATTTTGAGATTGGCAATCAAAACATGATCATCCCTATGTTCAATATTTAAGTCTAGTCTCGCGAATTGTTCAAGTAATTGCATCTCGCCAAGGACTAGACTTGAGATAGATGCCATTGGCTTTCTACTAAGAGCGTCAGCCACGGCGTTTCCCTTACCTGGATGGTACTGGATGTTGAAATCGAAGTCCTTTAGATATTCCAACCATCTCCTCTGCCTCATGTTGAGTTATTTCTGGGAGAACATGTACTTTAGACTTTTATGGTCTGAGTAGACAGTGAATTGCTCGCCATATAGATAGTGTCTCCAAATCTTCAAGGCGAAGACCACAACAGCCAGCTCGAGATCATGTACAGGGTAGTTGACTTCGTGTGTCTTCAGTTGTCTTGAAGAGTAGGCGATGACCTTCTCCTTTTGCATGAGTACACATCCTAGCCCGATTCCTGAGGCATCGGTGTAGATAGAGAAACCTTCTCCCTCTATTGGCAGAGCGAGAACAGGTGCTGAGGTAAGACAGTCCTTGAGGGTTTGGAAACTTTTCTCACACTCTTTACTCCAGGAGTATGGATTCCCTTTCGTGTCAGGCGCGTGAGAGGAACAACAATCCTTGAGAAGTCCTTGATGAACCGCCTGTAATAGCCAGCCAGTCCTAGGAAGCTTCTTATTTCGGTGACGTTAGTTGGTCTCTCCCAGTTGAGTACAGCTTCGACTTTGGAGGGATCAACGGAGATGCCGTTCTTTGAGATGACATGGCCCAAGAAGAATACTTCTTCGAGCCAGAATTCACACTTACTAAGCTTTTCCTATTGCTTGTTGTCTCGCAAAACTTGTAGTGCGGTCCTCAAGTGTTCTTCATGATCTTCCTTGGTCTTTGAATATATGAGGATATTGTCGATGAAGACGACCACAAATTTGTCAAGGTATGGCCGATATATGCTATTCATGAGTTGCATAAAGGCTGCAGGAGCATTAGTTAGACCAAAAGGCATAACAACAAATTCGTAATGTCAATACCTACTCCTGAAGGCCGTTTTGAAGATATCGTCATCCTTGATCCTCATTTGGTGATAGCCAGATCGAAGATCGACCTTGGAGAAATATTGCGCTCCAAAAATTTGGTCGAATAGTTCGTCAATCCTAGGCAATGGATATTTGTTCTTGATGGTAAGCTGATTGAGTTGTCGATAGTCGATGCACAGCCTCATCGACCCATCCTTCTTCTTGACGAATAGCATAGGTGCTCCCCAAGGGGAGGTACTTGGTCTAATGAACCCCTTCTCTAGAAGCTCCATCAGTTGTGCTTTCAGTTCCTTCAGCTCGACAGGTGACATCCGGTATGGTTGACGCGATACCGGTGCAGCTCCAGGAGTCAACTCAATGGCGAAGTTGACGTCGCGTGCAGGAGGGACTCCGGGTAAGTCTTCAGGGAATACATCTGGGTAGTCCTGGACTATGTGGATGTCTTCTATTTTTGAAACCACTTTTCGACTATGACGGCCGCAAGGAAAGCAAGAATCCTTTCCTTATCATGTTATGGGCTTTTAAGGCAGAGACTAGAGACATCCGCTTCTTATGTCTAATCCCAGTCAATGCTAATTTAGGAAAGTCACTAAACGTTACCCTTCCTTTCTTTATCGACACTTGCCCCATATGTGGACAACCAGTCGGCTCCCAATATGACATCATACCCTTCCATGGACATACATACCAGGTCGGCCTTTAGGTTATGGTCTCCGATCATTACATCGACAGATGGAAAGTATTGGTTTAGTTTCTGCTTCTCCCCCAAGGGTGGTGACAGAGAATTCACAACCCATGGATATAGGTTTAGCATTCAGAGTATCAGCAAAGTTTGAGATATAAATGAATGGGTTGCTCCAGTATCAAATAAAATGAATGCTGATAGAGAGAAAACTTGAAGGGTACCTTCTACGATTCCACCCTCCTCGGTGGGCTCCACTTCCTGGACAGCTTGCAGTCGGCTAGGCTTCTTTTGCCCATTAGGGCGTTTCTCTTTCTTCTGCTCCTTCAGCACAGGGCATTCGGAAATGCGATGATTGCGATTCCCGTAGCGTAGGCAAGCGCCTGCTTTCCTCCAGCACTCAGCAGCAGTATGACCAGGTTTGTCGCAGTGCTCGCACTTGGTCTTGTCGGTGTTTGGGGTAGTAGGTATCTTGAACTTCCTTTCTTGATTCGGCCCTCCCGTGATGTTGAACGGCCGCTTCTTGTCATTTGTGGGCTTTGAGGAACCCGATGTTGGTTCCTTCTTGACTAGTCTACCCTTAATGCAATCGGTAAGGTTGGTTGCATCCTCGAGCAGCTGTGCCTTCTTTACCATCTTGGCATAAGTCTGGATGTCGAGTGGAGCAAGTTGTGTAATATATGAAGGCTTGAGTCCATTAAGAAATCTCCTCGCCTTCATTTTTTCTGTGTTGACCAGATGATTGGCATAACGTGCCAATCGGGAGAATTGCGCTTCATACTCCGCGATCGTAAGGTGCCTCTGTTTCAGTGCAGCAAACTCAGAGGCCTTCCTCTCTTGGATCCTTTCAGAGAAGTATTTAGCATTATAAGCTTCCTTAAACTCGGCCCAAGTAAATTGGCCGTTATCCCTTGTGGCTTCCACGGACTCCCACCATGCGCGGGCATCCTTCTCCAATTGGAATGTCGCTAATAGGAGTTTGTCTCCGTCCGCACATTGCATTACACGGAAGATCCTTTCTGTTTCCTTTAGCCAGTGTTCCGCTTCATCTGGATCTGTAGACCCACTAAACCTAGGCGGGTTCAGACCCCGGAAATTACGATGCAGCTCGCCTGCACCTGGTTGGTTCCCTCCGCAGTTACCACCGCCTTGCTGGGTGGCTTGTATTATGGCACGGGTCAGTTCCTATAGGGACTGTTGCATGCCTCTCATCTGGGCACGTTCCACAGTCATTGTAGCTATTTAGTTCCTACAAAATAGTTGGATAGTTATAATGCTGATTAAAAAGTTTAATTTGTGCGTGTGTGAGTTTATTTTTGCTAGTTACCCTTGGCTCTAACCTCAACTCACATAGGTGGATAATTGACTCTAGTCGAGACAGGTTAACCTAGATCATCCTATACTTAAGAATAACCTAGGCTCTGATACCACAAAACTGTCACGCCCCGACGCGGAATATCGGAGCGCGAAGGCAGTTGCAAGTGAACGGGTATAGAGCGAACACTAGACATCAAACCATTGCACAATGAATAATACTAAAGCAAATTCTTTTCATTAATACATTTCGATGCCTAGTTACAACCACTAATATCAGAGCCAATCTAGGAGGCCCAATTACATTGAAAGAAAGTAAAAGACTAAACTTCAAACCTAACTACTACAATGCTAAATATAGCAATAGGACGCTAGGGTACTCAAGACATCACTCCAGGTCGTTCCCGTCCTCTTGAGTGTATGGTTCATCCTCGGTCTCATCTGAGAACACAACGACAAATAACGCAGGGTGAGCGATAACGCCCAGTAGGACTTAAATCTCAGGATCAAGCATGCTTTAAGTGTTTAATGTCTTGTAAAGTAGGATAACTAGAGAGAGTAACGAGAAACATATAGAAAGTACTGGTACACGATAACGAGAAACAATAGCACAATGCACAAGAGGATAGCGCGACAAGTGTTGATATCGGATTGGCCGTATAACAAGACAACAAGTAAAGATGCACAACAGTGCACAAGTCACGATAGCAAGTGTTGGTCGATATTCTTTCAACTACGAGATTCAAGTAAACCAATAATTGACTGTTTGATTAATTGATTACCATAGATCAAATCTTGCGTGTTCATGCGTTAGGTGTATGCCATCACCCAGATCATTAGACCCCCGCGAGTTATAGCCTTTCAGGTGCTCCTCCCAAGGACCAGACCGGGCCCTTATAATGTTGCCTAGCATAGTCATGTTTTTATCGTAGACAATCAATTTAATGGCCAAATAGAGTACCAAGAAATAGATGAGAGTACTAGATGAATAGACGAGATAGTAGAGTGACGTGAATAGATGAGTGAGTAGAGTATAGATGAGAGCTAGTGGACATTGCACGTAAAGCGACGAGTAAACATGCGATAGTAACAGTTGCACAACACGCGCACGTCGTATTGGCAGTCAGGTGGAATTCACGATCTTCCCGCTGGCCATATTATGCACAAGTTCAGAGGTCCGACGTGATTCAAGGTAAGAGTGAACTTCTAATAGCCGTTTGGATCATATCGATCCCTAAAAGTGTAATGGGTTTTAGGGTACAACCGGCTCATCGACCATGTGGGAATCCATGATCAGAGGAGACTTACGGAGGCCTTGTGCAAGGGTTCACTAGTCCGGCGAAAGGAATATCCGACGGAGAGTTCACCACAAGCCAAGTAAAGTGTGTTTATAAAATAGGTGCTCGACGTTCTAGAGGAATTCTAGGACAGTGGAGCGTCGATATCGGAATATAAAGAACGCAAGAAACGATTACAAGTCCTTTAAAATAGGTCAATTAATGTACATTATTTCAATAAATTACCAAGTACATTATGAGATATTTTCTGCAAGATTTCAGCCATAAATGGATGGTTTATGTGTGTGCAAGTGCAAGAGGAATCATAGATAGAAATAAGTCGTGAAGATGTATTTTAAATTATTCAATATTGCTCCATTTTTCGGCAAGGTTTTGACCAAGGGTATAACTGTAAAAAGGCGTAAGGATTATTTAGAAAGTGACAGAAATATTTTTATGGGTTTTTCACCAAAATTTCGGTGAAGGTGACATAGGCCAGTGAGGATCGCGACAGGGGTATGATGGAACGCGACAGGGTCCTGTACGGGTCGCGACAGGGCTTACAGATCGGGTACTGGGAACGCGACGGTACACCTGTCGCCTTCTTGATTGCGACAGGTAGGCTGTCGCAATCGGAGCCCAGAAAGCGACATGTCGAGGCGTCGCCTTCTGGTTGTCTGCGCCTGACTCTGACAGGAGTCAGAGCAGACATTGGATTGCGGACCAGGGATATCAATTCTTGATATAGGGTTGTTCAGAATATCCTAACTAATTATATATGCGATGAAAAATCATGAAACCAGTGGCAAATGAAACTAGACATACGAGAGTACTTCCAATAAATAGGGATTCGAGAGAGAACAGGGTTTGAACATGGTTTGAGAACGAACAAGGACGAGTAACATAGAACATGACACAGGGAGCAAGATAGATTTAATTCGAGTAACATGCTCACACAAAATTAGGGCTTTCAGGGTCAAAAGATCCCGAACAAGATCAAGTATTTACAATAAAAATTCATAGCATGGGATCAAGTATACGAGGAGATATGGATTTAACATGATGTATCGGGGTTATCATGTTTGCAGAACTTCAAAAATTAAGAACAAAAGATAGGATGGATGGAAAAATATGAAACTTGGGGTTTCGTTCAAGAGGGTAGGAAGAACCTACAGACGAAATTTCAGAATTTTAGCTTGTGAGAATGCCTACCTTTGGATTTATTTGTCTTCTAGGGTTGAAACTCCCAAAACTAGGAAAAAGCTTCAAGAACACCTTCTTCCCATGAGATCCTCTCCTCCTTGACCTCTTCCCCACGTCCAGCAACCTTGGCAACGAGCTAGGGTCGGCCAAGAGGGTTGATGATGTGTATTTATGCATGCATGAATTCCTATTCCTATTTCTCCTCTAATTACTCTTAATTACGAGATTTCCTAACTCCAACCTTCCTTCCTTACTTTCCAATCTCTATTTAGGCTAGGAGGAGATCCAAATTCGTGCTAAACCATATGGGGTAGGTTTAGGAATCCAATTCCAACTCTAACTTCCTATTTAATGCATTAAATACCCCTTTTCTATTTAGGTAATAATTTAGTTACGAATTTAGGGTATTTTCCTCTTATTCTCCCTTTGTAAATTCATATTTTTGACCCAATAAATTCTAGAGGATCCATTAAGTAAAGCCCATTACTCTTTTCCATTTAATGGGTTTTATTTAATGCTCTTTTCATTTAAATATCCATTTAGCTAGGTTTTAAATTCTTTATTTAAATTTTTATTTTTCTTAAAAATTCAGGTTGCTACACATAGGGACCTACTTCGACTACCTTCCATATCTCATAGTTTTAGGCTCTTAGGAAGACCTGCATTCTATTCTTCCAATAAGTGTAGTCGGTCCCATTGAATAAGGGTGGCCTATTAATAGAGTGACCCTCAGCCACGAACCCTGTTGAATCCATTGAAGCAATTTAAATGGTGCAAAGAAGAAATACTCAGCAAACAAACAAGCAAACAATCAAGACACACAGAACAATCAGAAAGTACTCAGATCAGATCAGATCAAGTGTAAACCCGCTCTGATACCAATTGTAGGATCGAGAAATGACGTGGACAAGATCTAGAAGGGGGGGTTGAATAGATCTGGGCCAACTATTGCGGAAGCTTAGCCAATTTTGAAAAACTCTTTGAATCAAAGACAATTTGAAAACAAATTTCACAGATCTGAAGAGAAATTAAGTGAGTTGTGCAAAAGGAGTGTGTGAACAAGTTAATTAGATGTGAATTCGAAAGATCCTATGCATGCATCTCACGCAAGGTAATTCAAACCACAATCAGACCACTGCACAAAGATTTTTAGGTGGTTCGGAAATCACACCATGTGATTCCTACATCTACCCCTCACATAGTGAGGATCCACTATCAACTTGGATACACCACACACACAGGAGCCTGACAACTCCAACACAGAGTTTTACAACTCACACAACCTCTAGAGCAAGACTACTCTAGAACCTGAGCACAATTGCTCAACCACAACTGAGTACGACGACTCAACACTGAGCATACAGGCTCACAACCACTTGCTAGATCACAACACAAAGATTCAGATCCTCTAGCAATGATCTGATCTCAAAAGGTTCATTCAAGAGAATTGATGCAATAGACACTGCACAATCTCTAGAACAACCAAGAAGACACAAGGGGAAATGAGAAATGTATTGAAAAGTCCTTGTTCTTCAGAAGACTCCCTTGTAGATGTCGAATTGTGAAGAGGCTTGATCTCTGGAAGTCCCTGGCGCGATGCTCTGTAATTTGATCTTCAGGATCTTCCTCGAATTCTCCACAAATGACTGCTTCTACTTGATCTGCTCCTTGGAAGTTGATCCTACTGCTCCATCTTGGATCCGATCTTCCTTCTTGTGCTTGGAGATGATAGAATTGGAAAGAAAAGCACAAGAGGATGCACAAACAGGAGGAGAACAACCTTGCCGCCGAAAAGCTTCTGGAGAAGTCTTGGAGGCTCTCTTCTGCTCTCTTTGTTAGTTGGATGGCCAATTGGGGACTATTTATAGTGCAAGATACCCAAAAGTACCCTTGGGGGTCGTGGGCACATGATCCAAGGCTGATCCACCAAATCCCTAGGGTGCCACATGTCCAGGAGAAACTTTAAGTCACAAACTTTCCAGAGTGTGTCGACCTGACTTGATCTAGTGTCGACACACTATCCTAGACTGGCAGACTAACTTCCTTGGGAGAGGTCTCTAGTGTCGACACCACTTCATCTCGTGTCGACACACTAGAGAGTACTGCAAAATAGGCCTTCTGGGAGAGGTCTCTAGTGTTGACACCATCTGGTTTAGTGTCGACACACTATCCAGGCCTGTTGATAGGGCTCACTGGGAACTGGGTCTAGTGTCGACCTGACTTGATCTTGTGTCGACACTACTTGACCATTTCTTCATCTTCTGGCTTAGGGCTTGGAGCATTGTGTCGACGCCAGTATGGGGTGTGTCAACACTACCCTTGAAGGAATTGTATGTCCCTGAGAAATAAACATATAAATCATTAGTCCATTGATTTATCATGAATATAAGTAATAAATGTGTTTGGAAACATGCTTTTTAAATGTGGTCATAACATGTGTGGTGCATCTAACATGTTCCAATTATTGTGCATTAAAATCACACCTTATCATCATCAAAATATGAGGGGAAATGAATTGTCTTCACACTCAACCCAACAAATCCCTCATTAAATCACCGATAATAACCCGCCAAACCAAGGAAACTACGAATCTCCGAAGGGGTCCTGGGAATTTCCCAATCCAATACAGTCTGGACCTTCGCTGGATCTATCGCTACACCAGCACTGGAGATAACATGCCCAAGGAAATGAACCTCACGCATCCCGAAATCGCACTTGCTGAACTTTGCATACAGCTTGTGCTCTCGGAGAACTTCCAACACTACCCTCAAATGTTGACGGTGTGTGGCCTCATCCGGAGAATAGACCAACACATCATCGATGAAAACCGACAAAACTATCTAGGTAGGTCTAAACACCCTGTTCATGAGATCCATGAATGCTGCGGGGGCGTTGGTCAGACCAAACGGAAAGACCAAAAACTCATAATGTCCATAACGGGTTCTAAACGCCGTCTTGGACACATCCTCATTCATAATCTTCAATTGATGATAACCAGACCGCAAATGAATCTTAGAAAAGACCGATGCATTCTGCAGCTGGTCAAACAGATCATCAATCCGAGGTAAGGGATACTTGTTCTTCACAGTCACTTAGTTTAGCTTCCTATAATCGATACATAACCTAAGTGACCCATCCTTCTTCTTTACGAACAATATAGGTGCGCTCCACGGAGAAACACTAGGGCGAATAAATCCCTTATCTAATAAATCTTGCAACTGCTTCCTTAGCTCCGCTAACTCCGCAGGTGCCATCCGATAAGGGGCCTTTGAGATAGGAGAGGTGCCTGGAAGCAACTCTAGAGTAAACTGTATCTCTCTAGCTGGTGGCAATCCAGATAAATCATCGGGAAAGACATCTGGAAAATCCTGCACTACTTCTATCTCCTCAAGAGTAGGTGACTCATCAGCCTTGGGTACTAATACCACGTGGCAAGAAAAGCGTCACAACCATTGTTCACCATTCTCATCGCCTTCATGGCGGAGATGACAAACTTCCCCGCTAAGTTCCTTGGAAATGGATGAGAAAACTCATCCTCACCAGGAATGCGGAAGACAATCTTCTTTCCACGACAATCTACCAACGCATAGTGCTCCTCTAGCCAATCCAGACCAAGAATGCATCATAGTCCTTCATCTTTAGCAAGAAGAAACACCCTTCTAGAACTCTATCCTCAATGCACACCGGTAAAGATGGAATACACTTCCTAGTCGATACCGTTCCCACAGGTGTCTGCACAGACAAAGAGACTTCTAACTCTGCAGACTCTAATCCTGACTCTAAAGCTAACTGCCTAGAAAAACGCTCGGAAATGAACGAGTGAGTGGCACCCGTATCAAATAAAACTCGAGCGTGCACACCCATGAAAAGAACCGTACCTTCGGTAATATGCTCCGTCTGCTCGGCGTCCTCACGAGCTAACGCAAACACTCGAGCTGGGGCTCGAGGTCTCCCTGGTCGACCTGTCGCTGGTGCTGCTGCTGCTGCCACTACTGGAGCTGGTCCGCGCTGGACTCCCTGCTGAAGTCTGGGACAATCCTTTATCTTATGCTCGCTGCTCCCACACTTCAAGCACTTCCCCGCCATCTTCCAACACTCCGTACCACAATGTGCCCTCCCACAATGAGGGCACTCCTTCTTGCCACTGGGGGAGTGCTGAGAAGATACCTGACGACTGTTGGATACTACGGGTCGCTGCGGTGACTGATACGCTGCTTTCTTCTTCTTCTGCCTCTGGAATGGAGCTGCAGGCCTCTTCTGCGAAGCCTTCTTCTCCTCAAGATACTGCTCCATCTCTCCCTCCTATTGACAAGCCGCGCTAAGAGCCTCATCGAGGGTACGATGGTCAAATGCCACCAACCTCGTCCTCAGTGATGGCCTCAGACCCATCATGAACTTCTTCGCCTTCCTACGCTCATCAGCAACGATATGAGGGGCATACTTCGATAGCTCGGCAAATCTGGCCTCATACTCCAGTACGGTCATAGAGCCCTGAGTCAAGGAGAGAAACTCCTGCTTCATCTTTTCCTGGATGTGCTCCGGAATGAACTTGGCCAGAAAGAGCCTCACAAATGTGTCCCAAGCCACCTCTACAGCACCGTCCTCAAACTCGGTATGAAGCAACGAGGACCACCACACATTGGCTCGCTCCTACCAAAACATTCCATAAGGACCAATCCAAACAATCTAGGCTTAAAGAAATAATTATATAAACAATTTACACATACCTGTAGTATATAGGTGGCTAAAGTGACCTTGTCATCCTCAACACACCTAATCGCTCGGAAGATTTTTCAATCTCCCTCATCCAGCTCTCCGCAAGCAACGGATCACTCTCCCCCTTAAAAGAGGGTGGAGACATCCTCTTGAACTTTTCCATGATGGAGGGTCCACCATGGTCATGAGCCTGGGGAACTGGCATCTGAGCCTACTACAACAAACAACATAAGACACACATATACAATATAGCAACATAGCAAACATATAATTTAAATGAAACAGATTGCTCTATCTTATTGATCTAACATGAGCCTCCAGCTGAGCCTGGAGTGCAGCCTGAGTATGGGCCTGCATCTGCATAGCCTGAACTAGACCTTGCATGAACACTCTATAATCCACTGGTGGTGGTGGAGGAAGCACATGACCCTGGGGTGCTAGGGCCTGCTGCTCACCCTGATCCTCACGCCTAGGCTCAACTCTCTCCTCTCTCCTCTGCTCATCCTTATGAGCAGGAACACCATGCCTACCTCAAGAAGCCATAGCCTGCAAAACAATTTAATCCCGATTAGGAACTAAACTATCTAATTCCTAACTATGTGGACAATCTATAAAGACTTAGCATATAATGAAGATGATGGCATATACATATTTATGTACAATCTCAACCTGTTGCTCTGATATCAATCTCTGTAACAACTCTCTTTATACCGGTATGGTTATACCAACCCACATTGATATAGAAAGCTTCACCACAGTGGGAAATTTACCCAACACATTCAATAGGCTGAGACGTACACAAATATGAACACATAACAACAGAATAAAAGAACTGAATGTAAATTTATTATTCCATCATCCACATTTATCCACAGTCTATATAGTACAAGAAAGAACTAAAGTTCCCATAACTGAAATTAAATCAAATACATTGTTCACAACTTAAATACATGTCGCCCTTTATTACATACTTATGAAAAAAGTACAAAAGTATAATTCTCCACGAAGGTCTCCTACTCACGCTCCGAGTCACTGACTATCTCCTCGGAAGAAGTAGGAATATCTGCACTTGTACGCCGAAGCAAGAGTGAGTCTAAAAGACCAGCAAATAATTCCATTCACATTAAGCATACATGCATCACATGGACATTTACCTTCTAAACAAAACAACTAATGCGTATAACATGGATTGGACAACCTTTAAAAGAAAGCCTAAACATGATACTTCTACAAGTTTATCATACATGTTTCATAGTTTATGTTTATTTCACAATAAAGTAAACCTATCACATGCTTTCTATATATTCTTTAACATGCTGACTCAAGACACAATTTCTTACATTCATGTCATTATACAATAACAAATAAAGCACGGAGTTTATACACAACGGAAAAGATATTCCTAGCATGGATTCCATAAATATTTTCACATGCATAACACATTTATAAACATGGGTAGCTTGCTGTTTTGACATGTATAAAACACATTTATAAATTGGTTCACAATTTCATATATTATCACATTAGTTCACATTTCCACATGATCATTTACACATTTTACACATGCACATTTCACATATATATATAAATCACATTATTCTCATTACATGCCGTGACACATAGTCCAAACCACCTCTAGAAGGACACACACTTATCTCATCACACACATACCTATCACCTAGGCAATATAGTGATAGATCTTAGTTACTGCGCAGAACCGGGAGAAGCACTCTCCACCCTAACCAGTGGTACTTGTCCACCTCCAGGATTTAATCTCAATGCCCATGGGATCTCATAATCATATGAACCTTCCCGTAGGGACTTTACTATGGTACAGTTCCTCAGCCCTCTAAGGTAGCAGTGTCACCCATGGCACATTTACAAAATTTCCATTTTTAAACACACACTAATTTCATATTCACATACATGTACATGGTTCAGATTTCCTAACATGGTACTACTGTTTACAATGTTAAATAGTTACAAATTTATTCTAATCATGTGCAATTATCTAATTTATCACTAATTACACTAAACATGCTTTAATTGGTCATTTCATCATGTAATAAATAAATCAATACCTACTGTTGTCTAATTCTCATGAAATTTTTACCACGGACTGACTATAGGTTAAACATCATGCATGCCGAATTTCATATTTTTTGGAACTATATTAGTCATATTATAAAATTGGTCAACAATCAAACTTGCATGGTTCACAGTGCTATAGGTACATTAACCATCCTACAACATGCATCTAATGGTCATGATTTCACATGAAATTTCTAGAAATTTAACAAATTCCATACAATTTATTTGCAAATTTAAACTGATATTGCATGCTCACTATTTTACAGTTCAGAAAATATAACTATTTACACAAACATCAGAAATTTACCCAATTTCCATAGCATGACCTGATACTGGTGCACATATTATAGAAATTTCACAGTATCTAAATTCAACACGGATCCATATCAATAGTATTTTTACAAGATTTAAACTTGTCTGACAGATAATTCAGGGATTTTAATAAATAACACATTCAACGAAAAATTCATAAAAATTGCTCAACATGATCGACTAAAGGTATTACATAACATATAATTTTTACAGTATATCATCATGCGTAGAAATCCGGAAAATAGATTATTAAGGGTAGACAGACAAACTGTCCTGCTTGAAGAACTCAGCGGCAAGGGGGTGGTCGCCTATCTGGTTAACGACAACAAAGGTCGTCTCCAACTTCGATCTTAACGGCATTAAAGGTTGCCGTTAAGTTCCTGTCTGTGCAAGACACAAACTGAACTCCAAAAATTCGATAGAAAGGGGGTTCCAGGACATGATTTAAAATTTATAAAATTCCTGAGACCTACTAGACGCATGTAGGGATAACGTGTATAGGTTACATGCCTTCAAAAAATCTACAAACGAAGGATTAAGTCGGAGAAGCTCTCCTCGGCCTGAGCCAAAGAGCCTTCAAAGTCCTCCAAATCCGGGTTCTGTGTTGATGCAGATAGCCACCCGATGTCGAAGGAGCCTTCCCTAATGCTTAGACTCCCCTCTAGTAGCAGAAGATCGCTGGAAGGAGCCACCAATTGCCGGATCAAAGGTTCCAAAGTTCAAGTTTTTCGCACAAGAGAACTAGGGTTTTTCTCAAGAGAGTAGGGGTGTAAACGAGCCAAGTCGAGCCGAGTAGTATGCTGTTCAAACTCTGTTCGTTAACTTTTAATCGAGTTTGAGCCGAGCTCAAGCTATATCGAGTATTGAAAATGCCTGTTCAAACTCGGCTCGTTTAAATACTCTCAAGCTCGAGCCCTTAACGGGTATTTTAACGAGCTTAATTGAATTTGCGAGTTCGCATATATAAGTAAGTCCAATCCAATCTATAAGTAAAAAAATGATCGTATCATAAGACCTAAATTTATCTTATTTCAAGCTCGTATCTTAATAGTTTTGATAAGTTACTTAATTTAACTATTTTAATATAATGTTTGAAATATATTCATATTTGTCACAAGCAATATGAGATTAATAGATAAGACACCACGAGGGAGGGGATGGGTGCATGACAAGGTAGGGGCGATGCTGCAACTCCCATTCGCACATTGCCTAGATCCCCCTTTTCTGCACCATCAGTGATGGTACTGCGCCTCCTGAGAGCACCGTCTGCCATTGACAGATGGTCCACAGTGGTCGCCGGAGATGCCAGTGACCGACAATGCGCCCCTCGGCCCCATCGGGGGTTCACCTACTGCGCAGGTCGATCTTAGGAGGAAGAAGATGTTTGATATGCTGGGGGACCTTGCAACACTAAATTTTGTGTTCATGCCCCTATTTACATGATTTGTGCATATACCCTCATTTGCATAATTTGTGTATATACACTGTGGATTTAGTCTATGACATTTAAGCCCTCATAAATAATTTATATTGGAATAATAACTGTATAAAAATAAATAAATATTTTTATATCAATATATACTTATTATATTTAAAGAAATATTTAAACGAAGTGTTAGCGAGTACTTAGACAAGCTATTAACGAGTATTTAATCGAGCTCTTAACGAGCTGTTCACGAGTATAATCGAGCTGAGCTCACATATGTTCAGACTTGGCTCGTTTATGAATCGAGCTTTTTTTTTGTTCAAGCTCGACTCATTAATTAAATAAACGAGTCAGACCGAGTTTTTATCGAGTCGAGTTTCAAACTACTCGTCGAACGTATCGGCTCATTTACACCCCTACAAGAGAGCAAAAGGGTCAGATCTGGTCAGACATGGGTGTTTTTATAAGGTCAAGGGTCAGAGACGCGCTTAGGTAAGGTTTCCTGACCGTTGGCGGTCGGTTACCAAACCAGAGGCGACATTTCCGGAGGCGTTTCCAGATCTGAAGATGCAATAGATCTGGGAGGCTAATGTCAACATCACTGGCCGCCAATATGGAGTTGGCGTCCATCGATGTGGCCGCTGACTTTGGGTTGGTGTCCACACATATTGACGCCAATGGGTCGCCTGGTAGGAACTAAAAATTGCAGAAACTGCGCTTACTCAATGCATGTACATGAACTACACAGTGTATACTTTAGAAATTTACTACTACTCATGCAATGTACGTAAATAATATACAATATATATATATATATATAATATATATATATACACAACAATACATCAACTAGTTATATATGCATATCTACACATACACAAACATAAGTTCTTCACACAATCAAACACCTCCATAAGAGGATAAAATTCAAGGGCCTTACAACAACACTCAGGGGAACAACCTCACATTACTAGCAGTAGCTAGCATCGGTCACTAGCTCAACCGAAAAGCCACACGAGCAATAAGAACTAGAGCAACATTACGCTCGTAGGAATCCTCTACACACGGAACAACATCCACAGCCACCACTAGATCTCACTCAAACCTTCCTCGTGGTCCGACAAGGACACCAGACGCGTGCGGAGAAACCTCAACATGTGAAAACGACATCCGCTGTCACCACTAGGTCTCACCTAGACCTTCCTCGTGGTCCGACAAGGACACCAAATACATGCTAAGCCACAAAACTAGGAAACTACATGCGCCACAATGTGACACATCGCGATGGAAGCACATAAGATGCGACGACCCTCATTATACCGGTACGGTTATACCAACCCACGTCGGTATAGAGAGCGTCATCACAGTGGGACATTTACCCAACAATGACATTCAGCTGAGATACACGTGAATATAAGAACAAAGTAGCGGAAGTAAAAGAACCACTGCCTTCATTTCATTCATCATCCACATTTAACATACATGTTTCGATAACATTTAAAGAGCTAAAAGTCCACATAATTTAAATTTCTGAAAATCAAATACATAGATGTCCATACTTATACATTCTTCCATGATAATGCTAGTACAATGTTCAATTTACATACTATGAAAATCACAAAATGTCACAAGTACTCCAACACTCTAATCTCCGCGCTCGGAGTCGGTCTCCAACGTCTCCTCCACAAGTGTCTCGTCACCAACTACACCTGTACGCCGAAGCAAGTAGTGAGTCTAAAAGACTCCGCAAGTAATTCTACACATACCGTACATGCACATATCATAGTAGGTTCTACATACACATTCACAAGACACAACATGTAGCATGCTTGACATTAAATTTTACAACCTATCATGGTGAATCTACAATTTAAACACATGGACTATGCTTTCAGATTTCCTAAAATAGAATCACCTATCACATGCTTCTATTCATTCCTCACATAAAAATCTACCTTCAACCAACTAAGACATGAAAGCCATTAACATGAATTCCCGAGCATGCATGAAAGGAAACATACCTAACATGGAATCTACACATTCCTACGCATATACGTAACCATTTTACATGCTTTAAGCTTGCTGGTTTTACATGCTTTAGCAACCATAATCTAACACATGAGAGCTACAACAACGATTAAATCACAACATGTGAACAACCAAGTATGGAAGTTGTTTATATATGCTTAACAATTATCCCTAGCATGGATTCTAGGTTTTGCATACATGAACATGATCATAACATAGTAAAGCTACTGTTTAAGCATGATTTTAGATTGTCATAACATGGATTACAAACTCACATCCTCACATTTTGGTTTCACATTTTTACACAATTTCAAATTCGCATATTTCACACTTTACACATGCACTTTTACACATTGTTCACATTCACATTTTTCACATGAACACATACACATTTACACATTCACATTTAGTGCCGTGACACATAGTCCAAACCACCAAAGAAGGACACAACACATCACATCACATAGACGCCATCTAGGCAATACAATGGCGACTCTTGGACTGCGCAGACCGGGAGAACAAGTCTCCACCCTAACCAGTGGTACTTGTCCACCTCCAGGATTTCCCCCTAATGCCCTTAGGGTCACAACACATTGAACCTTCTCAGGGGGAAATTTCCCTGATACAGTTCCACTGCCCTCTACGGAAGCAGTGTCACATTTGGCACAAGTTACACATTACACATTTTACTGATTTTAACACATATGTTTACACATGTCACTCTCATTCCATTCACTTTCTCACTCACATGCACACTTTTCTGTTTTTCCTAACATGGCACTACAATTACAGAAATTTAGTGCTCAGGAAATTTCACTAATCAGGTTGCTATATACAAAATCAAATCATTTTTACAACGACATGCATTAGTTTCACATTTTTACATGGAAAATTCATATTGCATCATATACTGGTCCAAATGACCTGAAATTTTAACCACAGGCTAATTTCGGGTTTAGGGTTCTTCATGAAAATTTCAGATTTTTATAAGCTAAAACGAAATTACAGAAAATCTAACATTAATTCACATGCTATCCGCAATTCGATTTAACATGGAGTTGAACACAAGCACAATTTTAACAACTCACTATCTGAGCCCTAACAGGCATGGAGCTACAGAATTTATTCCTGAAATTTGTGGGCAATACATGATTTACCGAAGATTTATCACGACCTACGCATGATTTCTATTTCCCAAACAACATTTTCACTAATTCACACAAGCATGGGAAAAATCTCAGAATTTTAGAACAGAGACTGACTAATACATGCATGACCCATAAAATGTAGGACATTCAGACTCATCCTAAATCATACAAACAAAGGGTTGACAAGATTAACAACTCATCATACAGTATTTCCATGGAATAAATAAACTCTATCATTACCACCTTGCACAAAAATCCATCCACACACCACATTCACTAGTATACATAGTACATAAAGGCTACAATATATCCTCACGAGAAACACATCGAAAATAGTTGTATAAGAGGAGAGAACAGTTTTCTGTTATGTCCTGAAGAACTTAACGGCAATCCTTGGCCGTCAAAGGGAGTTAATGGCACAATCGCTGGACGCTAAGAATGATCTTAACGGCAAGGGATATTGCCGTTAAGGTTAGGTCTGTGCAAAACACAGACCCGAGCTCCAAAGATGGGGTAAATTTGGGGGTCTAGGACACGAGGGAAAAACATAAAAATGGTAAAACCATCCTAGACACATACATGAACACTATGGGTAGGGTACTTGCCTTTTAGGTATACTCCAAAGGGATCAAAAGGCTTGGTGAAGCTCCTTGGGCTGTCCCAAGAAGATCCCAACCAGCCTCCAAGATGGCCTTCCTCGGGTTCTTGAGCAAGCTCCAGTGCAATCCGAGGTCGGGGATGCCTTCCTCGATGATCCAACAAGCTCCTTGATGCAGTAGGTGGCGGATCAAGCTTCAGAACTTCAGATTTTGGGTTGCAAAGGTGAGGGTTTCTCACAGTCCAAAAATAGGGTTTCACTCCTTTCTCTTCTTCCTCTCTTGCAAAGGGGCAAAGAGAAGGCTTAGGGTTGTAAAAATGGGTTTGTATATAGGAGAGGGGGTTCTCCTATCACGCAGGGGTGACAAGATGGCCTTTCAGACCGTTGGGGACAGCTCCCTAATGGTTGGGGTGGCTTGCTTCCGCAATTTCCGACTCTGCAACGCATGCAGGTCAGTAATATTGACGTCACATCATCAGTCACCTATTTAAGTGTTGACGTCACAGAGTTGACGTTGACAAGACTTGGCGTCCAATAGGTTGACGCCAACTGGCCCTTCGGCCAGAAGTCAAAACATACAGAAAACCCATGCATATACGTATATATACATGTAATATCTATATGATATTGTGCACACACTACCATCAAGCAATACATACATTATTTATACCTAAATTATACACATACACACATAAGTATACTAATTAATAGATACGTAGATACATACATACATACACAACATGAATTATTTACATGCAATTTAATAATGTAACAAAATTCGAGGGCCTTACATAAGACATTTGAGGTTAAGTCAAAACTGGACACTTCACAATGTCAACAAACCACGTGGTCAAGTACTAGCGAGCCAATAGGCCTCACTCTCACCAAACGAACTGACAGGAGACTCCGCCATCGGCTTCTAGACTCACCAACACCACGCACAACCAGAAAACCAATGAAGAGTTGGAAGCACACCTGCCACTCTCACACAGAGTTCAACGTGGGTACCAACATGCCACCACCCAAAAGATGCATAGCTACACAGAAACCAAAACATCTGCAGAGGTCGAGGACAATACGTCGACCTCAGAGGGACCAAGACCAAAGTGGCGTACCATAACTAAACACACTCACTCCCAAAGTGAGAGGGAAAACTCGGACATAGGCCACGACCAAAGCCTGGCATACCACTAATAGGGCTATCTAGACAAAGCAAAGCAATCACCCCACAGCAGCAATGGCACAACCACAAGGCACGGGCCAGCACAAAGTGTCCCGGAGGCGGAAAGCTCAATGCCTCCAACACCGAGCGAAGTCGTGAAACGACACACAAATCTCACGAAAAGGCACACGACACAACACATGGTGCTATCACAAGCACTAGGACCCGCCCAAGGTACAACATAATTCACCAAGGCTCCAGACGGCACAAAACTGAAACACTCGAGCATGAGCATACGGTGCTACCACAAGCACCAAAACTAAGCAAAGTGCAACACAAGTGCACTAGCGGCGTTAAACAACATGAGCTAACAGAGAGGACTCTCCACAAGAGACCTGTCTAAAAGCCACACTCAATGAACCACAAGCATGGAAGGGCACAATAGGCCACACCGGCCCCAACCCTTGAGGCACAAAAACATGAAGCATCAAAAAATGCACAAGGTGCAGCACACGTAACTGCACCAACGGCCCGAGACGACATAGGGCCCACCGAAGGGGACTCTCCACTAGAGACCTGCAAGAGAAATGCATGGAAAGCCAACAACAACATCAAGAGCGCAACAACCACATCAGCTCCAAAAAGCACACAAAACAAGGAGCACCGACTCTTCCGCATGGGGAGAAAAAGACCACAACAACTCTTTAGCGTGCAAGAGCAAGAAGTACCATCTCCATCGCAACCGATGGAGAGGCCAAACACTAAGATGACAGCACGAAAAGCCTCCAAGGCACAAGCTGAGGCATGATTAAGCACACACTAGAGTAACACTGGAACGAGCACGACCAACCAAGAAAAACCAATGCACAGTGGAACAACGCTCACACAAGCAACCCAACAAGGAAATGATACTACCTCGCACCAAACCAACAAGAACCCAATGCCCCAAATTGTCCAGGCAGGCAGCAGAAACAATCTCAACGACAAACGACACGAATAGGTCCACTGACCAACAGTGCCACAAGGAAACAACAGTACGAGGGGAGCCACCAGCTCAACCCAAAAACAACTCAAAGAAAGATAACTCCACCAGAAAGTCGCAACGATACGCACCCTAGTGACACAACACCACAGTGTAGCGTCACCACCATGAGCAACCAACGACAAGAAGAGGAAGGAGACATGCAACGAGTCTCCTCCATCGACAAGAGAGAGATAAAACCACAACGCAAGACTGGCTCTTCCACAAGAAGCACAGCCAGCCAGACACCAACCGCACTCACCAGACCACCATCTGCGAGAGCACGCCGGGCGCGAGAAACAAAGCAAACCATCTGAGCCACGGGGACATGTAGTCCCACCAGCGTAGCCGAGAAACTTAGAAATGAACAACGAGGCAAGCTGGCCAACACAGCAACCAGACGCACGGTCAAAGGCACCACACCTTGACCGAAAATGCCCAAGCAGACTGTAACGTAGATAGTCCAACTGGGAACAACAACAGCTCATCTCTACAGAGAGAGAGAGAGAGCAGCGACAACCAAAACATACGAAGCATCCCTGGGAAGGACCCCCCCACCCCCCCCACAAGGAACGATATAAGTCGTCCTAGGAGAACTTCACAAGAACAAACAACCAAACCAAATGACACACTTCAAACCACAGGGGCAACATAACGGTGGTCCAAAATGAACACAGAGCACTCTTGGGAAGAACCTTCGCCAGAAATGACAAAAGGCGATCCTGGGAGGAACCTTCACCAGAATGCACAATTTAAAGGACCAAACAACACAGACCCTCAGAGAGACACTGCAACAAGCAGAAGCAACACAAGTCGGTCCTGAGAGAAGCTCCACCAGAACCACCAAGGCACAGTTCTGGGAAAACTCTCCAGAACACACTAGCCAAATCAATAGCATACCTCAGACCCTGAGGCAACACAACAATAGCAGCAACGAGCATGGAACAGTCCTGGGAGAAACTCTCACCAAGAAAATAACAAACAGTTCTGGAAAACCTCACCAGAACACAGGGCAACCAAACGATGCACCTCAACCCAGAGGGCAATGCAACAACAACCAGAAATGAGCACAACATAGCTCTAGGAAAAAATCACTTCCGCCAGAACCAACAGAGAAGAACTCCAAGATCACCTCACCAGAGGTCACAACCAGCCAGCACAAGGCCGACAAACAATCACAACCAAGTGTCTCAGTGCTCAACCAGTGATGCAACACGGCACATAGAACATCTACTTAGCTTGAGCAACAATGCCGACCAAGCAGATCATAGTGCATAACAGCGCAAAGACAAGAGACCCCACACATAACCAACACAACACACACCCCAACAACAGGGGGACAACCAACAAGGCGGGGACACTTTCGATCGATTCTACAAACAACAACCCTGCACCAGTGAAGGCCACACCACTCTCAGCCACATCGGCACACAAGCACCCAAATGCAACGAAGAGGACTAGAAGCACCATGCCTGAACTTGCCTGCAACTGTCCACCACACGGGGAAGACCACTGCCAGCGAGTCCACTGCCAACCGCACCACCACGACACGAACACATTGAGCGACCACACTCGCCATGCACGCGAACCTTGCATAAAAGCCGCACACCTACAAGACAATTGAAAGCACAAGCCTAACCCTAGACGGACGGTGTCAACAACGTACTAGTACTTTTCTTTAGGACAACTATAGTTATTAACTCATTACAAATCTCAATAGACCCACACTCTGATACCAACTGTAACGACCCGAACTCCCGGACCCCCGCCAGGGACCCTAAAGTTTGCACTGCCACCCACGGATCCGAAGACCCGGAAGGGTTAGAAGAAATTGTCTAGTGAGATATGTACAGAATTTAAATAACTATAATAAGATATATAATTGTACAATGTGTCCTAAGTAAAATCACATGTACAAGAAAAAAGGTGCAGTCCTTAAGGGGCATACCTCGAGAACTTGCAAAGCACAACTCTCAACTCACTCAAGTACAAGAGCTCACAACACTCGCTCTTACTACTGCTGATAGCACACGGCGCCACAGCTGCCTCCGCAACTCCTCCAACACCGAGCTCTCGCGACGACGAGCCCCTAGCTGAAAGAAGTAGGGGGAGTGAGCCTCGTGAAGAAGGCCCAGTAGGGATTACCTGCCCCTCACTGGCCAGAACACCAGGAACTCCGAAAATAGAAAATTACACTAGAAAATTGTATAGCGAGGAACACCTAAAACATGGTACAACAAAGCAGCAGAACAGAACAATGAAATTCCATGACCACCAACAAAGGTCATGACACACACACACGACTCCCGTAGAAACCACGAGTTAGGCACAACACGGAAACAAGCCTCAGCACACCAGCTAAGACAGGGGTCTCACAAAGACCATAGAACAACCATGTGAGAAGGACGTCTCACCACAAGCACGACCACCTCAGACCTCCACAAGGTTGAGGGCCCACAAGCACAACCACCCCAGACCCCGAACACATCGCGAGGTTAGGAAACCACACACGTAGATGCCACCATGAATTGGCACCAAGGAACGGGACTATGGAACCGAGATAACAGCGAAGCAGAAACCACCAAAAGTATGGGTCAACAAGGCCACACCAAAAATGCCCACGGAAGCTAGACACGGCCAGGCTACAACCACCGTGTAGGCTAGGGCAACGAGTCGCGTTAGGAAACGTCGTGAGGAAACGCCGTCACAACAACAACAACCAAGCCACCGCCACTGGCAGCTAAGAGGATGACACACCGGCCACTTCCTCTTTGCTTGCCAATAGGGGTGAAAACGGGTCGGTTCAGTCTGGCTTGGTTCATTTTTTGGCCAACCCAAACTGAACCGAATCCCAATGTCAAACCGAACCGAACCGGTCCGGTTCGGTTTAAACCGAAGTCTAATATCTCTTATATCACAAGTGCACACTTGCCTTGGTGGCTAAGGCGCAAACCTTCCTCGTGGAGGTATAGGGTTCAAATCCCAGCTGCGCCAAGTTTTTTTACAAAAATCCTCAAATTTTGACAAATTTTTCACAAAAAATTGCTTGGAAGAGATGAGTTTCGAACCCATAATGGCATAGGTAGGCTTGTAGTCATGTGCTAGCCAACCGCGCTGTGCTTCGTTTGAGTAACTATTATATATATTATATATATATTCAGTTTACTCGGTTTCAGAAAGTGAAACCGAACTGAACTATGTAGGAGCCCAAACTGAACCGAACCGAACTGAATCGATCGGTTCTGTTTTTTGATTTGAACCGAATTCTAAACAGCCCTACTCGCTAGCTTGGCTCTTGCCTCCGACCTCCCCGGAAGAGCGAGATAGAGCCTCCATAGAACACCACATGAATGTACGCACCACCGCAACCTGGCCAAGCTACGACCCCACGCCTAGCACCACTATGTGGCTCGAGAACCAACGCAGAGGGAGGCTGTAGGACAAAGGACTATCTAGGCCGTGTCGGGAAGAAAACACCTCGACGGCCTTGGCGTCCCACCCCAAACAATAGAGCTCTACAAACGACTCAACGTCGTTGTCCAAACCTCGTTTTCCCCTCTGCTCTAGAGTCCACCAACTCTGCTACCAACTCGAGCACGCTCATAGCCCAAATTACTCCCTCAATAGGCTCTTGAGGATGGGGGTCCCAGGCAACAGAGACAACCTATGAACAGGACAAGCCCTCAAGTGCCAAGCACCGGGTGAACAGGCGAGGCATGCACTACAAAAACCATGCCGAACTGCTGGCTTGTAATCCATGAAAGGCCCAACAAGCATGAGGCACACACGGACCCTCGAGAGAGCTGTGGCCAACAAGGGCACGCACAAGTAGGCCAGAACCTCAGAACACCACCAGACAGTACGGAAAACATTGCTATGCTAATAATCGATTGACCGCCGGTCAATCGAATATTAGACAAACACCTTCTAGCACTGCCGCTAGGACACGACCACAAAGGTGTCACTTTCGGTCACTAAATGTAGCGAGGTAACCTGCCGTGTTCCCTACCAGAAGGTCCTAAGGGCAAGCCTGCCCTGGGGCACACACCGACAACCCTAAATGGGGCCATGGAAACACCTAAGGCAACACAGGTACTGTCACATCCCCCTTGGTGGTCATGATACCATCGTGATGGGGAAGGGCACCGCGACAGCAACCCTATCGTGACGGGGCAAAGTGTAGCGACCCTAGATATTTATGCCGAATAAGGTTCAATATCCAAGTCCGCCTCCCACAATCGGACCGAAGTCTCTCAAGGAATATCTCACACAAATGTCCAATAAGAATATAAAAGACGACAATAACAGTATAAGACACAAGAAAGTACATGTGTTCATACCTATATGCAACAAATTACAACTGTCCCAATACATTATTACAAGTCCAAGAGAAAAGTACAACTACTTGGGGCATGCCCCTGAAAGATGCACATAATTATCCAATATGGTAATCTAGAAGGGGGGGGGGTTGAATAGATTACTGCAAACTAGAAACACTGTTGCCTTCTTTTTGATGGAAACACAGACTTATCGAGATCTCAAAGAAATTTAATTTGAATTCAAATTGCAAAGTGTGTGCTTGTTGTGAATAAAACATGAACAACCTATCTAGCGTGTGTAGAATCAACGTGCCTAGCAATCATCTATCGTGAAAACATGCAAACCACTGGACACGAAGATTTAAGGTGGTTCGGAGTACAAACCTTGTGTATCCTACGTCCACCGTCCATACATACACACGCAGAAAGACTGCTTATTAGCGAGTTTGATCACTACAACACACACACACCATGTTGTCTGATGCGAACACACGATCAGAACAACACCACACACGTAGATGAAGCACAAGAGACGCTTGACCCACTGCCACACACAGAGAGTATGAAAAAGTAGAAGCAGAGAAGAGTTCAGAGTTGTAGAATCAAATCCTGAGATGGAACTCTTCAAGATGGTCGTCCAGATGAACTTCAAGCTCCGTCTTGACAGGTATCAGTTGATGGAGAAGCTTTGAAATACGGAGAAACCAGCTTCAACTCCATTCTGAAGATGGTTCTTTCTTTCTCTGGATGGAGGGTTGAAGCAGAGCAGCAGGGAGAAGCTCTCTCTCTTGGTTTTTGATTAGGGTTTGGTATGGTTGCCTCTTGCTGCGAAAATACCTCTTTATGTTCTATATATATGGGTGTCCAAGTTAGGAGAGACGTGGTAAAAGGAAACACCCAAATACGGAACATAACTAATTCTCAGATTTGAAGATTCTCTACGTCTGTCGACAGCACCACTGTTCATCTGTCGACAGATCCTGATAGTTTCTCAATTTCCAGAACTCTGAACTTCCGGGAGAAGGCTTTCCTATGTGTAGCTGTCGACAGACAATTTGCATTTGTCAACAGACACACTTCAACAGTGCTTACAGCTTTCAGAACTGGTTCTATCTGTCGACAGGCAGCTTGCATCTGTCGACAGCTATTCCTTTACTTGAATTTCTAGTGACTTGTATGTCTTCCTTGTGCTTGGCTGTCGACAGGTACCTGTAGGGCTGTCGATAGGTACTTGCTTAATGACTTTTTCTTGAGCTTTTGCTCTTGATTTTAACACTTGTTTCGCATACAATCACACCTACATCAAAGATCATTGTTAGTGAGATATAATGAATATGTAGATGATCAAATTTAAGCATGGTTTGATTTGTTGCTTGACTTGTCAATGTCCTCATGTTACAATCATCACACAACATCAATTTATATTGTTCATCATCAAAAACATGTAATCACGAACATCACACATGTGAACCAACAACCCCGAGGGAGCAAAGCTCACACTAACACAACTACAACTCAACTGCTGGTGCTACAAGTTTGCCGCAATGCTGCTGAAAGCTAAACACACGGCAAGCCCTAAAACGAACTATAGGGTAGTGAGCCTTAACAAGTCACAGGCTCAGTAGGAACCTCCTAAAAGCCACCACAACCAACAACTGAAAGAAGGAACCAAGTCCTCAACCCCTAAGGGTCTCACTGGTAACACCGATAGCTAAACCACAACATACACTCATTAATCATATGTATACTACAATTAAATATAAACACATCAACTAATCCAATCCTCAGAAAGTAAGAGGCAATAACAGGACTAGCACAACACCACTAGTCTACCAAACAACTGAAGTGCCTAAACCACAAGCCTTACAGGCCAACCACTGCCTAGGTTATGAGTCTGTTAGGCAAACCTTAAACACGAGGATAACAGGACTGCTAACCAGAAGCTAGTCCGTTATACCCTAAGCCACAATACATCAGAAGCCACCCTCAAAAGGGTACAACACAACAAGTGGAAGGTTCTACAACACGACCTCTATGAAGCACAGCTCCACCTCAGCACCTAAAAAGGGCTGGTACATAGTGTACCACAATACAAAACTACCCACGAAGGGTACAAGTACCTACTACCATGAGGTACCACCACAAAATCTCAACACAACTGTACCTCCAACAAAACACACTCCAACGGTAAAACCTTAGCTAACGAGTCACACACACACAAACCACAACCTGTGGCAAGCACGAGTCAGAAGAACGACGCCACCACACGGGAACAGACTACTGGTTCATGATGCCAGTATCCAACCCGGACAACACAGCCTAAGAACTACCTCTCAGTCTCGTAGTCACGGATGAAAGGTCCAACTACCACTCCTCAACCACACAGTAAACCCAAAGGACAGTGGAGACCAATCAACACCACCTCTGCAGACCACACATAATTGCAGGCCCATGCTTGGCACCTTTAAGGACTCTGGCCTAAGCTCCCTAAAGTGAGGCATTGGAAAACCAGACTAGCTGGGGACCAATGACGTCTACTGGTGTCCGTACCCCCAACCACGAGCACGCTACAAGCGACTGCACACCCACAAACACAAGTCACTGCCCTCTGTTGTCTTTCCCTCAGCTGGACGTACAACTCAAACACAACACAAGAGTGAGGGTGTCCAGGAAGACGACACAGACCTCAATAGTACACACAGTACTGGGACAAACCCCAAGCATTAACGTGCCTGGCTCACACAAAACCTGGGGTATCCGACTGGAGAGGCATTCCGGAATAGGCGCCAGACTACCAAACTCGGCAAGCACATAAACCACGCTGATCACTTAACACCCCGGTAAAATTTATACCACAACACATTTAACATAATCTGCTCATCACTGGTCACCACGTGACCTCCAATCTAAAACACGCCATAAAACACAAAATCCACATTATAACCTTGCTTGTCATTGACCATCTCATGGCCTCCATGGCAACGCACCTCAATGTACATAAACCACACATATGAATCACATAAGCTTTATAATATAATTAACATAACTAACATAACCATTAACATTACTCACTCATTAACCACCAACTATTCCATTAACCTAATCATGCTTTACTAATCATTAATCCACTTAGAACAACTTAAAATATCCTAAAATGACCTAAGCTAGATCCATAAACAGGACCCTCATTGCCTAAGGCTCACCCGCTCATTTCAGATAGAAGAACTGATGAACAGTCTATCCCCATATAATTTAATATATTACATTTCTATTTTGGTGATTAACAAAATCATGTTACTTTCTAAAAGTACAGGAAATAATACCAAAGGAAAACAAGTCAAAATAGGTAAGCATTCTCATTGCATAAATAGCATCATATTTTTATCTAAGTACACATCGGTTTCTTTTGTACATCACAACGATTACAGTAGAACTACAACAATTTCCTCATAACGCTTTCTCAATGCTTCAACGGTTTCTTCATAGCTTTCAAGCATCATTTGATTTCAACAGGAATCGTTACCACATCGACTTTATTCATGTTACATCGATTTCAGTAGAGCCATAATGATTTATCCATAACATTGCTTGGATAAAAGAAGTTGTTCTCATAATGATTTGTTAAGAGAGCTCATCGCAACGATTACTCCAGACTTCGTAACGATTTGCTCATCGCAACGATTTTTTCAGACTTCGTAACGATTTGCTCATCGCAACGATTTCTTCAGACTTCGTAACGATTTGCTCATCGCAACGATTTCTTCAGACTTCGTAACGATTTGCTCATCACAACGATTTCTTCAGACTTCGTAACGATTTGCTCATCGCAACGATTTCTTCAGACTTCGTAACGATTTGCTCATCACAACGATTTCTTTAGCGCTCATAACGATTTGCTTTGCACAACGATTTCTTTAAAGCTCACAATGATTTGCTTTCTATAACGACTTGTTAAGTGCTCATAACGATTTCTTCAGTAAACACTTGATCATAACGATTTCATAAGTCATATAGGCATCGACTTTATGTTTTATATCGATTTATTTCTTATTCTGAGAGCGTTGAATAGTCAAAGTCTTCACATATCTGTCTGACTACTATGCATTTAATGAAGACAGAACATATCTCTACATACATGCAGACGATCACGTCTACCATTATGCTTACTCTGTGTGTATCTTTTAGAACAAGCTATTTGGCATTACTATTTTGGTGAATATTCACATCAATGCTTACTGACAACAAGAGATAGCCTACCTGTCTACTGTTCTAGCATTTAATATATGCAGGGTCCTAAAGACTTTCTGTCATACAACGTTGGACCATATAGACGCCAGAAGATCCTATCTCTTTGCATGCACAAATGGATAAAAGTCTGTTGACTAGAAGCTTCCAAGTTTCAAACAGTCTAACGTCTATCAAACAAAGAGACAACGGTTACTTCAACGACTACATTTCAAATTGGAGATATAAATAAATAAGATAGCAGCTCCAGAAGAAACATATAGAAGAGAGAAACTTACCATCGAATACTACAAGCATTTGCAGATCTTCTGAAAGAATTCGAGAGCCAAGAATTCAATTCTAGTGGGTCTTTAGCTCTTTGCTCTCCGTGCTGTAATAGAAATCCTAAGAGAGCCAGTGTAGTTCCGAGAGAGTGCCTTGTTTATATTATTTGCTCTTAGTGCTAGTAGCTTCAGATCTTGTCTTGCTAAAGCTTGATCTAGGGGATTGTTTTCCTGCTTATTCTTGTCTCGTGCCTGTTCCCTTCTGGTGTGAAGGAAGACCTGGTGGGATCCAGGGTGTTGTAGTTCCCTTCGTGTGAAGGAAGACCAGCTGAGCTGGGTGTTGTAGTGTCCATAAGGGGACTGTACCTTAATTAGTGGAATCCTGAGTTATTGCTCAGGGACTGGACGTAGGACTCCTAAGGATAGGAGGTCCAAACCAGGATAAACTCTGTGTGTTGTGTGATTGATTTCCTGTGTGTGCATTTACTGTTTATTCTAACTTTCACTAACCTTCATCGAAGACCGTCCTTGTGTGAATGTTTTAAATACAGGTACTAATCAAATATTTTTTAAAAGACCCATTCACCCCCCCCTCTGGGCTCGTCAACTGGGCAACAAGTGGTATCCGAGCGAGTCTCTTTGACAAAGAAGAAGATCTAACGATCTGAAGAGTAAAGATCCATGGCAGCCCAAGGTAACATTGAAGGTCAGTCTGTGAATCGACCCCCTCTCTTCGATGGTGAAGATTATGCTTATTGGAAAACCAGGATGGAGTATTTCCTGCAAGGTTTCGATTATCAAATCTGGTCCATAGTAGAAGAAGGCGATCTCCTAGTCACAAATGAGAAGGCTCAGTGGACAGATGATGACAGGAAAACGTTTTCCTTGAACTATAAGGCTAGAAGCATTCTATGCTGTGCTCTCAGAAAAAAGGAGTTCAATAGAGTGTCAGCCTGCAAATCTGTAATGGTAATGTGGGAAAAGCTCAGAATTACCTATGAAGGTACAAACAAAGTAAAGGAGACAAGAATTGACATTCTTGTTACACAATATGAGAGATTTCAGATGCAATCAGGTGAGTCCATAACTCAAATGTTCAGTAGATTTATTGATATTACAAATGGGTTGGCTGGTCTAGGAAAAACTTATGAGATTGGAGACATGGTAAGGAAAATTCTCAGATCCGACCCCAAAGGTAACGACCATTGAGGAAGCCAATGATCTAAAAAGGATGTCCTTGGAAAAACTCGTCGGGTCCCTTATGGCCCATGAAATAAATATGGAAAGATTAGGAGAGTCCTCAAGTATAAAGGAGCATTCAAATGCTCTTAAAGAAGAAGAAGACAGGTCAGATGAGTCATCAGCTGAAGATGTGAGCTCAAGTGATTGCGAAGATGAAGAAGCTATGCTGTCAAAAGGATTGCAGCGCATTCTTGCTAAAAAGAAGAAATTTCAGTCTGGAAGAAGGCACTTCAAGAAAAATAAGGAATTCAAGAAACCAGAAGGAAAGGATCAGAAGAAGGGCGAGCCCATATGCTATGAATGCAAAAAGCCAGGACATATCAAGGCAGAATGTCCCAGACTCAAGAAGCCTGAATTCAGAAAGAAAGAAAGCTCCAAAAAATTCAGGAAGTATAAGAAGAAGGCTATGGCAGCAGCATGGAGCAACAACAACGACTCAGACAGTGAGTCAAGCTCAACCAGTGATAAGGAAGAAGCCAACTTGGCCTTCATGGCAAATACAGAAGAAAAGGTAACCTCTGACTCATCCTTTGATTCTTGTAATGGTTCAGATTGCGATAATCTAGAAGAAGCCTTCAACAAATTATACAGTAAATATAGAGAAGTAATCAAACTATTAAAAGTAAGTAAGAAAAATAATGCTTGTCTAGAAAACACGAACTCAGATCTAAAATCAGAAAATGAACAATTAGAAAGCCAAATAACTGAACTTAAAAGGAGAAATGAACTGTTATGTGAAGATCTAAAAGCTAAGAATGAACAAATAATTAAATTAGAAAAACAAGTAAGCTCAGATCAACTGAAAACTGAAATTAAGACACTAACAGAAGAAAATATACTAAACTATCATGTTGCAGTCACTGTAACAAATTAGGACATATTATAACTACATGTCCAACTAAACATAAGAAATGGGTAATGAAAAGGGAAACCAGTGATACTAACCAATCAGGACCCAAAAGAACTTGGGTACCTAAAACTTAATGTTTTCATTTCAGGGCAATCCTCGAGCATCCAAATGGTATCTGGACAGTGGGTGCTCAAGGCATATGACAGGTAATCGAAAGCTATTCTCTTCTCTTCAAAATGAAGAAGGAACTGTTACATATGGAGATAACGGAAAAGGAATAGTGATAGGCAGTGGTTCTGTGAACAATAAAGGAAAACCAGTTATTGAAGATGTGTTGCTTGTCAAAGGGCTAAAGCATAATCTCATTAGCATCAGCCAGCTCTGTGACAGAGGTCATCAAATTAAGTTCCAAGAGTCTAAGTGCAGTATCCTGAAGGATGGAGCAATAATATTTGAAGCCAACAGAGAAAAGAACATGTATGTGCTTTATCTTGAAGATCTCAAGGATCAAGACATTTGCTTAGCAGCCAATAAAGAGTAGTCAACTGAGCTGTGTTAAAATTAGATGGGTGGATGGATCAGATCTAGAAGGGGGGGGGGGGTTGAATAGATCTAACACCAATTAATGCGGAAGCTCAAGCAATTTAAAATTACTTCTAATCAGAGATCAATTCACCCAAACAATTTACTGATCTGAAGCGTGATTAGTGTGTGTGAGCAAATCGATTAGTAGTGTGAACGAAATCCCTATACATGCATCTAGCGCAATACAAAGACAAACCACAATTCAAACCACTGCACAGAGGATTTTTAGGTGGTTCAGAAATCACCTCCAGTGACTCCTACGTCCACCCCTCACACAGTGAGGCCACACTACTCAAAACCTTGAGTACAACTCACACTAGAGCACAACGACTCCAAACACCCTTGAGTACGACGACTCAAGAAACAACCAGAGCACGATGACTCCAAACACTTTGAGTACAATGACTCAAAGAAAACCCATGAGATAGGTACGACGACCTACTCCACAAACCACTTATGAGCACGATGACTCACAAACACTTGAGCACAAAGGCTTAACACCGGAGTACTACGACTCCAAACCTTTGGACCACGAAAGATCCAAGTTCTACTAGAACAAGCTCAATTATAGAATAGATCCTCTAGCCCGATCTATCTCAATACAATGATGAAAATTGAACAAACAGAATTAAGTGGTCTGTTCAGAACACATGCACAGATCACACAATGAAAAACTGGATGAACGCTCCAAGAAAAATAAATGAAATAGATGTGACTTGGATGTTCCTTGATGAAGAAGACTTGTAGAAGTTTGGATTGAAGATGTTGAAGAAATTCGTTGGAGATCTTCTTCAATCCACGATGCTCTGCTTTGATGGCATCCGGATTGCCAGTTCTTCTTCTTCCTTTGCTGCTCTTCTGCTCGTCAATCTGATGGCGCTGCTCTCATCCCTTTCTGGATGCTGATGCTTTATCCTCTCTTATCTTCTCTTCTCTTCTTCTTCACGTTCTCCCTCCAAACATCACTGCTCTGCTCCCTTCTTTCCCTTTCTGTAGCCGCCACACATTTTTCTGGAGAAGTCTGGTCTCTCTCCTCGTTCGGATCCTTGGAGTACATAAAACATGGGTATTTATAGCCCCATATGTCCATAAGGAGCCTTGGAGTATGTGGGCACAAAACCCTAAGTCAAATCCCCTAATTCCCAAGCAGCCACGTGTCCAGACAAAATCACAATTTTGAGTTTCAGCCGGAGTGTGTCGACACTACTTTAGAGTGTGTCGACACACTATCCCAGACTGGCAGAATTTGTTCTCTGGGAAGTGTCACTAGTGTCGACACTACTTTAGGCAGTGTCGACACACTGTCCAGAACTGCCAAACAGGTCTTTTGGGAACTGGATCTAGTGTCGACACTACTTGAGGCTGTGTCGACACACATTACAGACCTGTAAACTGGGTTCTCTGGGAACTGGGACTAGTGTCGACACTACTTGATCCTGTGTCGATACCACTTGACCATTTCTTCATCATTTTGCCTTGGGTATGAAGCATTGTGTCGACACCAGTAGAGGGTGTGTCGACACCACCATGACAAAATCTGCATACACCTGCAAAATTAACACATAAATCATTAGTACAAGATATTATCATTAAAATATGATATATTAAACATCAAAAACATGTTGTTTAAACATTATTGTGATATGTATAGAAAGTACAACATGTTCAACATATCATCATCAAAATCACAATATGTCATCGTTAAAATCAAAGTATGCCATCATTAAAATCACAACATGTCATCATTAAGATCACAACATGTCATCATTAAAATCACAACATGTCATCATTAAGATCACAACATGTCATCATTAAAATCACATGTGTCATCATCAAAATCAAAGTATGAGTGATGTTCATTGGTTATCATTGAAATACAACTTTAGGAAATTCCAAAACACACTCAACCTAACAATCTCCCCCTTTTGATGTGATGACAAAAATATGCACAATCTCCCAATATCTTGACTCCCTTGACTACAATAACTCCCCCTTTGACCATATACACCCTTTGACCTTTCTCCCCCTAGAGACCTTTCTCCCCCTAGAGACCTTTCTCCTTTAAAGAACTTTCTCCCCTTTGAGCTTTCTCCCCCTAGAGACCTTTCTCCCCCTAGAGACCTTTCTCCTTTAAAGAACTTTCTCCCCTTTGAACTTTCTCCCCCTAGAGACCTTTCTCCCCCTTTTTGACAGCATCAAAAAGATAGATAAGAGAGAAACAAAGAATAGTAGGAGATCAAGAAATGAAATGTAGGAAATGATCAAAATAAGTGAGGCAAAGTGATATTGACATATGAGAGAAATTATTGTGTTTTTGTTATTGTGCAACAAAGTTTAATCACAAAGACACACTTAACACAAGGTATTGCAAGATATAATGATCTGAATGTAGTTAAAATAATGATGCAAATGTGAAGTAAAGTGACCTATATGAATGAGCAGAAATATTTAACAAGGATGTTAGGAGCTTTAATTTTATCACAATGTAGAATAATAGGTCTAAACTCAGTAAACATGAACTTTATGATGGTCTTAAGCTTTTTCATTATGTCAATTTGATTTTTTTTCATTTTTATCTGGGAAGAATACAAGAATAAATTAGTTAAATCTCACTTTTCAGTGTAAGAGATCACATTGATCAGATGCAAGACCTCCTGATTACTCAGTGGTTTAACTTTCATTATCTTATACAGAGTTGAAAACTTTGATTTTCACTTTTTGACGCAAAACAAATCACTTTTTAGGTGAAATGGCCCGGTTACTCAGTGGTTCAAGAATTTGCATTGCTCTGTTTGTATCTTTCCAGATTGATCATTTTTTTTTCTTTTGATGTTTTGCAGAAATTTGATTACTTTGACCAGAAAAGACATGACTACGAATTTAGAGAAATTATTCTTAACATGTGGTAAAATTGAAGCTTAAACATGCACATGTTGAATAGTAAAGTCACTCATGTGCCTACAAGTGTTTTGAAAATCATTTTAAAAACATTCAGTATTAAGATTGCTTAACCTTGAAATGATAATGAATCTTTGAAATTAAACTGAGTGCACAATGAGTTTAGGTTCAATGCTTTAATTCTCTCATAAGAAAATAGCACAAGGACTTAAAAATTCTGATGATTTTGGGGTTCAAGATAGACAAGTAAAATCAAGGAATGTAACAATGACTTCCCCCTTTCATGTAACTCCCCCTCACAAGGTGAACATGAAGATTATAGGAGGCATAGGAATGGAATGAAGTGAAGCAGAATGAACATGAATGTATTATTGAAAAAATAGAAACTCCCCCTCAATAATTGCATATGAGGCTCTTGATACTTGGCGGAGACATATACTCACGCATAGTGAAAGAGTCCAGACAAGCCTGACTTGTCTTTCTTCAATTCACCTTTTGATATACCAAGAATGCCAATGCAATGTGAGAGTGAGGAATTCATTTGCAAGAACATTTGTCAACAAACTGAATGGGAGTTGATGATAAGTCAGATATGAAAAATTATTTATCCAGCATTTCACTCAAAGATTCTTTTGACTTACTCCCCCATAAGATATGCATGAAATTTATTGCATTTTCAAGAACATTTTTGCATTTTTTTTTTAAATTTACTCCCCCTTAATATGTGCATGGAATGAAAAAACTAGCAAGCAATTCACACATGATTATGCACACAGTTAGCTTTAAGCATAACATGACTTCTGGTACTTGGTGGAGTATTTTACTCACGCATAATGATAGCTTCCAAACAAGCGTAACTTGTTTTTTCACATGTCATCATTTGATATACCAAAAAGTCAAAGCAGTTAATATGCACACAGAATCATGGGCACAGTTATGCAAGCATGATAACACAAACATGATTCCAATTGTAATGACACAAAGTTCATTGTTGGGAGTACCATTGAAACATATTTCTTATTGTTCAGGAAAGAAATTAAACATTCATTTTAATTCAGGCAATTCAAATTTGAAATGATAAAGAAGTTTTACTGAATGGACTTCAATTGTTTTTCAAAGATTTTACCTGTGTTCTCCAATCATTTCTTGCCTTGCACAGCCAATATCTTGAATTTATTTACAATGTATGGCTGCAAGACTCCTCAACTTGTTGATCAAGCTGGTTTTGGGACCCACACTTGCTTGGGTCCTGCAATGAAATCAATGTTAGAGTGCAACAAAGATTTCTGAATCCAAAATGCTTTTATTTTTTGTATAGATGCATTTCTTTCATTGTTAGAACTATGAGCAGAATTAGTTCCAAATTTTCTTTTTGCCTTGCTCAATGCATCTATGTTTTCATGAAGTTTTCTAATTTTTGAATTTTTAATATAAGCAGAAATAGAATGATTTTGTGCAACATTTCTATGCCTATACACATGGAATTTCTGAACATTTTCAGTATGAACATGATATTTATTCCTATGTGTTTGAGCATATGCATTAGACTGGAATTTCTGAGCATGCACAACAAAATCATTTCTGTACCAACAGTCCCTAGAAATGTGACCAACTTTATGACAATGAAAGCATTAGACTGATTCGGCATGTTTATTGAAATGTTGATTTCTACTCCAACAATGTTTGGCAAGATGACCAGGTTTATTGCAGTTAAAGCAAATGAGAGCATTTCTTACCTGGTACTTACCTTGGCATGTATACATTTGTTGGGTTCTCCTTTTCATGTGAGGAGGCTTTCCATGAGGAGAATGAGGTACTTTTTGGTGGCTCTTGGCATGATGTGAATTTGGAAATTGCCTTGGAGCTTTTTGGACTGATGGAGGAAGTAGATGATTCTTCTTGACATCAGTATTTTTCTTTTTCTCTGCCTGTTTTTGAACAAGAACTTTCACTAGTTTTTCATTAGAATTAGCAGAGTTCTTGTTTGCAGCAACTTTAACAAATGTTAATTTTGTTTTATTTTCATTTTTCTTATCTTTCACAGAAGGAAGACTTGTGTATTTAGTATTCTTCAATTTTGTTGAAGCTTCTGTTTTTCAGCTTTCAATGCAACAACTTCTTTTTCTGAAATTTGAAGCTTGTTTAGCATGACATTCAAACCATTTTTCATCTTGTTCTTTTCATTTTCAAATTGAGCAATTTGTTTTTCCAAATCAGCAATTTTATTACTCAAATTGCTACAATCATTATCCAATGGTTTGTCATGGAACAAGCATTCAATCTTCCTTTTTAGATGACTGTTTTCTTCAACAAGTTGTTTGCATCTCTCATTTATTTGATGATCATGAGCCATGTTAGAAATCTGTTTGTTTAATTGATCATTATCAAATTTGAAGTTTTCATTAAGATCAATCAATTTTTCATTTTCATTTTCCAGATCAACGACTTTTGATTTCAATAGCTCATGATTTTCTTTCAATCCATTCAGTTTATTTTCACAGATTTGGACTTCATCTTCCAAATTCTCTTTCTCAGAATTTAAATTTTCAAATTCTCATTTTCTTCTTGGCAATGTTTTAAAGTCTTTTTTAAATCTTTATTCTTAGTGTTCAACTTTACATTAAGATTTTGTATCTTCTCACAGAATGCTATCAATCTATCATGAGACATTCCTTCATCTTCATCAGAATCAGCGTTAGAATACATAGATGAGTCTAGAATGGATGTACCTGACCTTGTAGACCCATTTGATTTCTTGTGTTTTGAAGAGGATGAAGAATGCTCTAAGCTATTAGAGTGTGCAGTGAGAGCCACAACCTTCTGAATTGTTGATCTGCTGGATTCATTGAGGCTCTTCTTTGCCATCATGTACTCGTGAATTTCTTTTTATACTTCCACTGAAAAACTTGATGAAGGTGAGATTGGGGATTTTTCTGAAATTATAACAGGAAATTCATGTATATTAAAGATGTCACGTCCTAATAAAAGGCTATTTATCGGAAGTGACAGAAAAATAGGCACAAAAGGTAATACTTATTTATCCATTCATAACGTCATAAGCGGAAGTTTTATTACATAGATACCCCTCAAAACAACTAAGAGAGGAGTAGGTTAAAACAAACTTAATTTACATTTCTCATATCACACTACTAAACAGAAATAGAAACTAGTTGGCTTCGCTTGTCACATACAGTCCACTCAGCACTCAAACCCTTAAGCGTCATCCCCATCTGTATTACCTGAAAATGGTAGGAAAGAATGAGCTAACTAGCCCAGTAGAATTCAAATCCATAATTCAAAGGATGCATACATGGTAGTCAAGGCAAGAATAGAATGGGTATCAAAGACATGTTCAAAGATCAGGACGGAAAACTTGACACAATGATGATAATAAAACACAGGCATGTTCAGGTGTATAAACTTCACATTTTGCTCGAGTAACAGTAAGACAGTACAGTATTTATGATGACCATAATCAACAGTAAGTGATGTAATGCCAAACATCCCATCGCCCTTTATCAATCCGTACGGCCAGTAAAAGAATTCGGGTGCTCCTCCCAAGACTGGACCAGCCCTATTTGCACAAGCATTTCAGTCAGGTGGGGTCCAAGGACCCAATAAATGTCATCATCATCAACTAACCATATCTCACAAGGTGTTCAAGCATTTGAACTCTCAAGATATCAAGTAATATGAACTTAGTTACCGAATACAGGAGAATGGACTCAACGGAATACCATTCACAGTTGACAACTTCAAGGATAATTTAAGGGTGAGTAAGGTACATTAAGAGGGTAATATTTACAGTGGAATGATAGTAGATACCAAGGCAATTAAGGGGGTAACTTGGTAGGCTAATAGAGTGAAGTTTAAGCAAGAGTTTTATCATAAAAAGTTGCTGAAATACAAGGCAGGACAAGTGCTGTCGACAGCCAGGAAGGGGCTGTCGACAGATGGCAGCAGACAGAGCTCAAATTTGCTGGCTCTGTGGGTATCTGTCGACAGCAACAAGAGGGCTGTCGACAGATCCATATAGTCCAGAAATCTGGAGTTCTAGAAGACATGCGCCTGTCGACAGCTTTGGGCTGGCTGTCGACAGGTAGCAGCAGAACTTCCAGAAATGATGTTAAATCTGATCCAGACACCCTAACTATAGAACTTATAAACCAAGGCATGGTTTATATCAAATGGAAGAGTCTATTTATAGTTCTCACAGTGGTTTATAAACTAAACAAGTGAGGTGAAACAAGAAGTTTGCAATTCAAGCTTGTCTAGCTAGAAACTAGACATAGTATAGTGTTGGAAGTGTGGTCTTGATAGTAATGGTTTATTGGAAGATTCCTACAAGATAAATACTAAAACTCAAAGTATTCCATAGATCTAAATCATAGTTTGGAGTACCTAACAAATAAACACAAGTTCTCACACAGTTCTAAAGATATTATGACTTTTATATCATGAACAAGGATCAAAGGTAAAATAAGTAGATAGAACTCAATTTCTCACATAGAACAAGTTGTTTCACTCCAAACAAGAATAATTCTTTTATGACTGGAAGAAAAATAGAAGAGTCACAGGTATAGTTCTTTGTCCTCTCATCAAGAACTTCTCAGGAATGGAGGATAGATTTGAACCAGAGGGAGATGAATCCTACCTTTCTTAAATGATGAATTTGCAAATATCCTTGGTGAGAAATCCCACACTCAGCTAGACAAGTGTTTTCCCCCCTTAAGGTTGATGGCGTGCTTGCAATGTCCACACCAAGTGAAGCAGCTACAGTGGCCGAAGGAGCAGAAGAAAAAATAGTTGCAGTGGCTATAAAGCTAAGAACTCCAGCAGCTCCTCCAGCAGCACCTCTAACAGCAGTTCCAGGGCAAGGAGTAGGGAAGCAAGAATAGGAGCAAGTACAGGGGGTGTGGAAAGGTACGAATGAGGAGAGGGAAGTGTTTTTTTATAGACCCCATAACTCCCTCATGCAACGGGCATGTCACCCATGAGGTGTCATGGTAAAAATTGTTGGGTTCTTATCCTAACACGTTGCCCATGCAACTTACCCTTTGGTTACACACAAGTAACTGAGGTGTTGGCTTAATCCCTTGGTACGGTGGCCTTCCATGAGCTTAACACGTAAGCTCCCAAAAATCACCAAAAATCCCTACCGTAAAAGACCCAATAAATCAGCTGGCCCCTTAGTTTTGATGCAAACATGCCCAAACAAAATCCGTTTGCACTAAAATTTCAACCATAGACTAATGTGATAGTTTTACCAATTCTGGTGATTTTAGTTTAATTTTTAGAATTTATTTTATAGTAGGTGAAAAATCACCCGAAAAATGGTCGCGTGGACTTAACCTCGAAATCCGTATGTCAAAAAATTTAGATATTTACATTTCTGATATCTCCACATTTTTCTATAAATTATGGTGTTCTCAGATTTCGTTTTCGTTACAATTTTTCAGTGTCACCCTGTGGGAGCGCGCACGTCCGAGTACGACACTGGGGTAATGTTAGTTAATACTAATCATTCCCAAATATCAATTATTACAATTTAAGACTAATACTTAAGTCTAATAACTTTATCATTCATATTTTTCTACAAATAAAAATTCTGGGGTGTTACAAAAGAGACTTGCCATTATATCAAAACTCAAAAGACAATTAGATCTAATCACAGTGAATCAATGTAGCAAGGAATTAGATATAGCAATTAACACAAAGATCAAACAGAAGCAATTAAATCAGATCAGTAACAGACATTAACCTGCTCTAATACCAATTGTTAGGATCGATAGGGTGGATGGATTAGATCTAGAAGGGGGGGTTGAATAGATCTAACACTAATTAATGCGGAAGCTCAAGCAATTTAAAATTACTTCTAATCAGAGATCGATTCACCCAAACAATTTACTGATCTGAAGTGTGATTAGTGTGTGTGAGCAAATCGATTAGTAGTGTGAACGAAATCCCTATGCATGGATCTAACGCAATACAAAGACAAACCACAATTCAAACCACTGCACAAAGGATTTTTAGGTGGTTCGGAAATCACCTCTAGTGACTCCTACGTCCACCCCTCACACAGTGAGGCCACACTACTCAAAACCTTGAGTACAACTCACACTAGAGCACGACGACTCCAAACACCCTTGAGCACGACGACTTAAGAAACAACCGGAGCACGACGACTCCAAACCCTTTGAGTACAATGACTCAAAGAAAACCCAGGAGATAGGTACGACGACCTACTCCACAAACCACTTATGAGCACGACGACTCACAAGCACTTGAGCACAACGGCTCAACATCGGAGCACTATGACTCCAAACCTTTGGACCACGAAAGATCCAAGTTCTACTAGAACAAGCTCAATTAGAGAATAGATCCTCTAGCCCGATCTATCTCAATACAATGATAAAAATCGAACAAACAGAATTAAGTGGTCTGTGCAGAACACATGCACAGATCACACAATGAAAAACTGGATGAACACTCTAAGAAAAATAAATGAAATAGATGTGACTTGGATGTTCCTTGATGAAGAAGACTTGCAGAAGCTTGGATTGAAGATGCTTGAAGAAATTCGTTGGAGATCTTCTTCAATCCACGATGCTCTGCTTTGATGGCATCCGGATTGCCAATTCTTCTTCTTCCTTTGCTGCTCTTCTGCTCCTCAATCTGATGGTGCTGCTCTCATCCCTTTCTGGATGCTGATGCTTTATCCTCTTTCTTCTTCTCTTCTCTTCTTCTTCACGTTCTCCCTCCAAACATCACTGCTCTGCTCCCTTCTTTCCCTTTCTGCAGCCGCCACACATTTTTCTGGAGAAGTCTGGTCTCTCTCCTCGTTCGGATCCTTGGAGTACAGAAAACATGGGTATTTATAGCCCCATATGTCCATAAGAAGCCTTGGAGTACGTGGGCACAAAACCCTAGGTCAAATCCCCTAATTCCCAAGCAGCCATGTGTCCAGAAAAAATCACGATTTTGAGTTTCAGCCGGAGTGTGTGGACACACTATCCCAGACTGGCAGAATTTGTTCTCTGGGAAGGGTCACTAGTGTCGACACTACTTCAGGCAGTGTCGACACACTGTCCAGAACTGCCAAACAGGTCTTCTGGGAACTGGATCTAGTGTCGACACTACTTGAGGCTGTGTCGACACATAGTACAGACCTGTAAACTGGGTTCTCTTGGAACTGGGACTAGTGTCGACACTACTTGATCTTGTGTCGACACCACTTGACCATTTCTTCATCATTTTGCCTTAGGTATGAAGCATTGTGTCGACACTAGTAGAGGGTGTGTCGACACCACCATGACAAAATCTGTATACACCTGCAAAATTAACACATAAATCATTAGTACAAGATATTTTCATTAAAATATGAGATATTAATCATCAAAAACATGTTGTTTAAACATTATTGTGATATGTATAGAAAGTACAACATGTTCAACATATCATCATCAAAATCACAATATGTCATCATTAAATTCAAAGTATGTCATCATTAAAATCACAACATGTCATCATTAAGATCACAACATGTCATCATTAAAATCACAACATGTCATCATTAAGATCACAACATGTCATCATTAAAATCACAATGTGTCATCATCAAAATCAAAGTATGAGTGATGTTCATTGGTTATCATTGAAATACAACTTTAGGAAATTCCAAAACACACTCAACCCAACAAGCTGTGGCACAGAAGACTGGGTCATTGCAGTTTGGATGGCATGAATAAGCTTATAAAGAGAAGTCTTGTGGAAGGTCTGCCAAAGGTCAGCACTAAAATGAATGGCATCTGCAAACCATGTGCAAAAGGGAAGCATACCAAGAGTTCCTTCAAGTCAAAGACTGTGGTGACCACCTCTAAACCCTTAGAACTCCTTCATATGGATTTATTTGGGCCAATGAGAACCACTAGCCTAGGAGGAAAGAATTTTGGGTTTGTTATTGTCGAAAATTATTCCAGATTTACATGGGTCTCCTTCTTGGAACATAAAGATGATACTTTTGAGAGCTTTGTAAGCTTCAGCAGGAAAGTGCAGAAAGACAAAAAGTTTTGCATTGTTGGGATCCGGCCAGATCATCGAGGAGAATTTCAAAATGAAAGATTTGCAAAATTCTGTGATTCCCAAGGGATTGAGCACAACTTCTCAGCACCAAGGACACCACAGCAAAATGGAGTTACTGAGAGGAAAAATAGAACTTTATTGGATATGGCAAGAACAATGCTGTCAGAATATGATTTGCCAAGGTATTTCTGGGCTGAAGCAGTAAACACAACAAGCTACATCATTAATAGAGTAATGATCAGACCAATTCTGAAGAAGACAACTTATGAGTTGTTCAAAAGGAAGAAACCAAAGATCAATCACTTCAGAACTTTTAGATGTCCATGCTTCATCCACAACAACGGCAAAAGAGACATTGGTAAGTTGGATGCCAAATCAGATGAAGGCATCTTCATGGGGTATACTTCTAAACCCAAAGGCTATAGAATATTTAATAAACGCATCTTATTGATTGGACAGTGATAAAGATGGTAAGAAGGTAGATCAAAAGATCTACAGAGGTATGATAGGTTCTTTACTTTACTTAACTGCCAGCAGACCTGATATACTATTTAGTGTATGCATGTGTGCTAGATATCAAGCAGATCCTAGAGAATCTCATCTAATTAGTGTTAAAAGAATTTTTAGATATTTGTCTAGAACTAATGATCTAGGTATTTGGTATCTAAAATCATGTGAAATAAACTTAGTAGGGTACTCTGATACTGACTATGCTGGATGCAAATTAGATAGAAAAAGCACCAGTGGTTGTTGTCAATTCCTTGCAGGGTGTCTGATATCCTGGTCCTCAAGAAGCAAAATTCAGTAGCACTCTCAATAGTTGAAGCTGAGTACGTGGCTGCTGGAAGTTGCTGTACACAACTCTTATGGATAAAGCAACAGCTTGAGGACTATGGAATGCACATCAAGTCTATCCCACTGTTGTGTGACAACACTAGTGCCATAAACCTAACCAAGAACCCAGTACAGCACTCAAGAACCAAACACATTGAGGTTAGATATCTTTTTATTCGTGATCATATAGCTAATGGTAATATAGAAATTTCATTCATAGATACAAATAATCAGTTAGCAGATATCTTCACAAAAGCCTTGCCCAAAGAAAGATTTACATCTCTCAGAAGGGAATTAGGTATGTGTAAATTGTGAAAGAATTATCTGTTAAAACTGAGATAGCAAATTTCAAAGCTCAAATTATTTATTCTCCTTAAATTTAAGTAAATATTCCGTCCATCTAAGCAAAAATTCCTGTCGGTTCGCCATTTTATAAATGTTTATTCTTTCGAACTGAAGTTTTGTCGTTTTTCGCCATAAAAGCTCAACCCTTTTTGAAAAAAGGGGCTTTTATCTTTTATTTCATATTCCGAAATCTGTGTGGAAATGATTCCTCTTCCTTCTATCCCCTTAGTCCTCCTGCTTGAGGCGATAACCCATTGACCCCGGCATCGACTTTCCTCAGATTCGAAGCCTTCAACCTCTCTCGCCAGAAATTTCTTGAGGGGTTCTTCCTCAATCACCTTCTTGTCCTCCAGAACCTTTCCCTGTTAGATCTTATGGCCTCTACAGCTGTTTTCGGCACCGTTGGGGGCTACGGAGCTGCGTTCCTCATAGCAGAGCAGCAAAGTAGGTTCGCGTCTGTTAAGGCAAAGGTTTGTGGTAACAAGGCAGTGGATTTGGCAAACTTGGAGAAAAATGGCATGAGCAGTTTGGTTGAAGCTCTACAAAGGCTGAAATGGACAAAGATCGCAACCCTATCTGAAGTAAGTTATCTGGATTTGGTTAAAGCTTTTTATGTGTGCTTGAAGACTGAAGCGGATGGGACCTTGACTTCCCTGGTCAAGGGTACCCAGATCAAAATCTCTAGAGACCTTTTGGCATCTTTGTTTGATGTCTCTACCACCGGTCACAGTGGCGTCCACTCAGAGGACTCTAATATCAAGGGTTTAGGGATTATTGGTCCGGAGTATAAGCTGATGGATGGGAAGCTAGATATTAACCAGCTTAGTGCTTATTGTGCCTAGAAGTGCGTCGTTTTCAACCTGTGCCAGGGCAGACTCAGACCTGATGTACTGGGCTATCCAGAATCAGGAAATTAATACTACAGAGTTGATAATTTAAAGGATGAAGTTTGCCAGCTCTCAGTTGTGGGACACCAAGAGCAAGTTGAACATCTCACTACCGTATGCCCATCTCCTGACAAGAATTTTCCAGCACTTTGGGATCAGCACAGTTGGTGATGTGTCTGAGAAAATGGGCCAAGCCATTAGGTCCAGAAATTTAAAGAAGAGTGGCTTTTCACTAGTTAATGGTTTCTGGTCAAAGGTGGCATAGTTGAGGGTGAAGCCATCGTTGGTGAAGCCCAAGAGGATCTAGAACCAGCACCAGCAGCAGCAGGGTCACCAGCAGCATCAGCAGCAGTAATAGAAGAAGCACCAACAACAACTGTATCAGAAGCAGCAGTTGATCCAGAAGTTCTAGCAGCAGTACCATCAGCAGCAGAGGAAGAAGCAAGCAGAAGAATCGAGGACATTTCTCCTGAGTACATTGAGCCCTTTGGGCAATCTTCAGAGGATCCTCCTCCTTCTTCCCAAGTAGGCTCTCTACTTAGGGAGGTACTGGACTCCATTTCTCAGGGGGAGCCAGTTGCAAGTGATCCACATGAAAGGGTCTTGGAAGAAGCTCCAGGCCAGCAGAAGCAAGTTTCAACTCAAGTCGATTCTGTTTTGGTAGATGCTCCCATTCAGGGGGAGCAAGGAAGAATTGTGGAAGAGGCTCCTATTCAGGGGGAGCAAGGTATTGAGAATGAAGCAGCATCTCAAGGGGCACATACTGAAGATGCTCCTGTAAATGAAGGGCATAATGAAGTTCCAATAGAGGTCGAGGAGCAAGTGGAAAGGAGAAGCCTAAGCAAGAAAATTGCTCACAGAAGGCAGAAGAAAATTCTAAAGAAGGTGCACTTGAAGCCTATCCTGAAGAAATTAGATGATCAAGGTGAAGTCTTGACCTCAGTACAGTCAGCTGTGAGTTCTGTCATTGTGCGCCAGGAATCAATGTCAAATGACATTTCTCATATAAATAATGCCATGAAGTGGTTCAATAAGGAACTGAGCTCTATGAAGGTGATGGTGTCTGAGTTTTTGAAGGTAGTAGGACCCAAAGATCCTACTCCTCAAGAGTGTGAGCCTTCAGGGCAAAGTGAAGGTAATGCAGGGCCATCCGGGCCAATTGATATTGATCTCGTGGAGCTGCCATCAGGGCCTTCAGTTGATGCTCCAGCAGGGCCATCAGGGCCAAGTATTGCAGTTCAGCCTTCTGAAAATATGCCTATTGAAGATTTTGATATCAGTCAGGGGTCTGGGCCATCTGGACCGGGAAAGGAGATTCTTATCCCAGTGGAATCTGTAGCTGAAAGAGCTAAACAGGCTGTAGCTCCTGAGCCCCCTGCCTCTTCTACTCTTCCCACTCTAGCCCCTCTTTCTCCACCTACCTCATCCACTGCACCTCCAGCTCCAACCACCTTTAAACGACCTCGTCTAAGACCTATATCCTCTCCTTAACCATTTCCTTCTCAATCTGCTTTATCTCCTGTTTCTTCCACCCTTGTTCCTTCTCCACCATCTTCTCCTCAGTTTCCACCAGCATCCTCTTATGCTGGGCCCTCTTCTTTCTCTGGTCCTTCTTCCTCAGAAACCTTTGCTCTCCCTACCATAACTCCTGCCTCTCTCTTCAATCCTCCTACACCTCCCTCCTTTATTCCATTATTCCTGAGGGTGCCAACTCACACAGGTGGAAATCCAGGATATCAAGGATGAATTTGAAGTAGCAATACTTCGTTCAGTCCTGGCTGTTGTGACCCATACTCACAGGACAGGCTCTTCTAGTCCTGTCTCTAAAAAGAGGAGACTCACTTCCACTCATCCTGTTTCCTCTGAACATTGTTATCCTCCCCTTTGGTTTTCCCTTTCTGTCTCCAATAAGCAAAAACTTCTCTATGAAGAATATCTCCAAAAAGTAGTTTTTGCCCACATTTTGGCCTTCCCTTCCAAAATCTTTCTCATCATCTTACCACCATTTCCTTACACCATCTCTCTAAGGCTCAACAGTCAAAAATTTTCTCCATGACTGAAGCCAAACCTAAAGAGCAATGGGCTCGGAGCAATAGAGATCTGTACAGTCAATTTCGTCGAGTTCAAGCTGCCAGATACCCACCTAGAGAAACTCCTCTTCCTCTTTATGAATGGTTCCAGATCCATCACAAAAATCTATTTGGCCCTTTCATTCAGAAAAGAGATCAAGTTTATCAGGCAATATCAGATGTACAGTAACTACTGCTATGTAAATCGCCTCCCTTAATCTCAGCTGGGTCAATTCCGTGCAGCTATCAGGGCCCTCAAATCAAGCAGAGCTCATACTGACTCCCTTCAGGTTGATTTTGCTACTTTAGTTATTCCTGATGTAGTGTTCCTTCCCCCTCTCCATGCCCTGATTATGGACTCCTCTGTGGGAACACTTATTTTTGAGCGAGCTGCAAGGGTCATGGCCAGGTTATTTATGCAAGATGGTCATGATCTATCTTTCTCGAGATTTGTCTTCAAGCAATATCTTCAGGGGCATATCAAGGTCGATGTCCTGGCCCCCATTCTCTCTGAATATGACAAGCTGTCTCTTGCTGATTGGACGAAGCTCTATCCCTTGTCTGCTCAGCAGCTAGATGGTCTTAATGCTTCTCAGGCTAGCTCAAATCAACCTCCTTTGACTCCTGGTGAATTTTTAGATGCCAACTCTCTTCACCTCATCCAGGATTCCTATCTGACCTGGGTCGAACGATACAAGGTCTTCTTTGCTTTAAAGAAGGAGCTTAGATCCCATCAGATTGACTATCCCCTCAAGATTGATGCCTTCCTTCGATTTGCCAGTTTTGGGTCATTCTTATCCTACAAGATCGCCCTTGGCAGTGCTAAATATGGGGATTTCATTTCAGATCAAAGGCAACTTCATATCAAGAGGATGGTTCCCTCCATGGGACCCTCCTATCAAATTGAGTTTGGAGCCTTTCAAGCCTTTTTTGAAGAATAGGAACGCCAGGCACTCCCTGTCATCAGGCGCTTTGCCTCCCTTTTATCTCCTGCCTATTATTTACCTGTACTTCCTCAAATCTAATTAAATGCATTTGGTTGAGTGCCTTTATATCTTTTCTCTTCTTCTTTGTCTCAGTTTATCTTTTTGCTTAATGACAAAAAGGGGGAGAACTATTACAATCTCGAAAATACATATTTCTTGTTTCATAAGATTTCAGAATTTATAGAATTTTTTGTACTAATTTTGTGTACTACTTATTGAAGTTTTGTCATCACCAAAAAGGGGGAGATTGATGAAAAGTCTATCCCCATATAATTTAATATATTACATTTCTATTTTGGTGATTAACAAAACCATGTTACTTTCTACAAGTACAAGAAATAATACCAAAGGAAAACAAGTCAAAATAGGTAAGCATTCTCACTGCATAAATAGAATCATATTTTTATCTAAGTACACATCGGTTTCTTTTGTAGATCACAATGATTACAGTAGAACTGCAACGATTTCCTCATAACGCTTTCTCAATGCTTCAACGGTTTCTTCATAGCTTTCAAGCATCATTTGATTTCAACAGGAATCGTTACCACATCGACTTTATTCATGTTACATCGATTTCAATAGAGCCATAACGATTTACCCATAACATTGCTTGGATAAAAGAAGATACGATTCGTTAAGAGAGCTCATCGCAACGATTTCTTCAGACTTCGTAACGATTTGCTCATCACAACAATTTCTTTAGACTTCGTAACGATTTGCTAATCGCAACGATTTCTTCAGACTTCGTAACGATTTACTCATCGCAACGATTTCTTCAGACTTCGTAATGATTTGCTCATCGCAACGATTTGTTCAGACTTCGTAACGATTTGCTCATTGCAATGATTTCTTCAGACTTCGTAAACGATTTTCTCATCAGAACGATTTCTTTAGCGCTCATAACGATTTGCTTTGCACAACGATTTCTTTAAAGCTCACAACGATTTGATTTCTATAACGATTTGTTAAGTGCTCATAACGATTTCTTCAGTAAACACTTGATCATAACGATTTCTTCAGTAAACACTTGATCATAACGATTTCATAAGTCATATAGGCATCGACTTTATGTTTTATATCGACTTGATATTTATCTTATTTCTGAGAGCGTTGAATAGTCAAAGTCTTCACATATCTATCTAACTGCTGTGCATTTAATGAAGACAGAACGTATCTCTACATGCATGCAGACGATCACGTCTACCATTATGCTTACTATGTGTGTATCTTTTAGAACAAGCTATTTGGCATTACTATTTTGGTGAATATTCACATCAATGTTTACTGACAACAAGAGACAGCCTACCTGTCTACTGTTCTAGCATTTAATATATGCAGGGTCCTAAAGACTTTCTGTCATACAACGTTGGACCATATAGACGCCAGAAGATCCTATCTCTTTGCGTGCACAAATGGATAAAAGTCTATTGACTAGAAGCTTCCAAGTTTCAAACAGTCTAACGTCTATCAAACAAAGAGACAACGGTTACTTCAACGACTACATTTCAAATTGGAGATATAAATACAAGATAGCAGCTCCAGAAGAAACATATAGAAGAGAGAAACTTACCATCGAATACTACAAGCATTTGCAGATCTTCTGAAAGAATTCGAGAGCCAAGAATTCAATTCTAGTGGGTCTTTAGCTCTTTGCTCTCCGTGCTGTAATTGAAATCCTAAGAGAGCCAGTGCAGTTCTGAGAGAGTGCCTTGTTTAGATTATTTGCTCTCAGTGCTAGTAGCTTCAGATCTTGTCTTGCTAAAGCTTGATCTAGGGGCTTGTTTCCCTGCTTATTCTTGTCTCGTGCCTGTTCCCTTCTGGTGTGAAGGAAGACCTGGTGGGATCCAGGGTGTTGTGTTCCCTTCTGGTGTGAAGGAAGACCTGGTGGGATCTAGGGTGTTGTAGTTCCCTTCGTGTGAAGGAAGACCAGCTGAGCTGGGTGTTGTAGCGTCCATAAGGGGACTGTATCTTAATTAGTGGAATCCTGAGTTATTGCTCAGGGACTGGACGTAGGACTCCTAAGGATAGGAGGTCCGAATCAGGATAAACTCTGTGTGTTGTGTAATTGATTTCCTGTGTGTGCATTTGCTGTTTATTCTATCTTTCACTAACCTTTATCGAAGACCGTCCTTGTGTGAATGTTTTAAATACAGGTACTAATCAAAAATATTTTTAAAAGACCCATTCACCCCCCCCTCTGGGCTCGTCAACTGGGCAACATTAAAGGAGACAAGACTTGGACTTGGTGCTTGGGAGACTATCTTGTATGACTTACAAGGGTGTACCTCACATGGAATCCGTTTGTTGTCCAGTGATTTTGTGGTCATTATTTTGTCCGGGGCATGCGTACAACCAAGCTCAAGGGCGTCCCACGAAGAACTGTACTGCCACTCTTTGACATGCCCCTATTTTCAATTTTCCGCTTACTTCTCATTTTTATCAATTTTCTCTTTTCTTTTTCTTTTCTTTCTTTTGACGGATCGTCTCTCTTTGAGACTTCATACATATGAGCTACACCTCCCCTAGTCCACAAGTCAGCGCCCTTTTGCCCCTAGACCTTGTTCGAGCAAGAAGAGAATTGACCTTCGCACCCCACACTAGGGCTAGGCTGGAACACCACTAACTAAGGAAAATTAGCCCTGGGTTGCCGTGTGGTGTGTGTGACTGAGCATAAGGGTCATTTAACAATAAATGAAAGGGAGTGAGACACATAGCTGCTAACATTCTTTTGCAAAATGATGTCGCTATTGAAAACCTTTTATTAAGGGTAGAATCTTTTAAGATACAACCCATTCCACGGGTGAGAGAGCTCATCACCATCGGCATTGATAAGCCTATACGCGTTCCCAGGGTACACTTCCTTAACAACGTACGACCCTTCCCAGTTTGCTTGCAATTTTGACCTAGGACCTCCAGGTTTTATGAAAATTTGCTTCAACACCATGTCTCCTTCTTGGAATTTGTGTTCAATCACTTTCTTTTGAAAAGATCTTGAGAGTCTATTTTGAAATGAAAGCACATGATCGGCCGTGGCTAGACGTCGTTCGTCTAGGAGTTCCAGTTGTGTAAGTAACGCCTCTCGATGTTCGTCGGGATTAAGTTCTTTATCTAGCTGAACTCTCAAAAAGGAATGTGGATCTCATGTGGGCATACGGCCTCCATCCCGTATGTAAGTGAAAAGGGAGTTTGCCTAGTGGGCGTGCGGATGGAGGTACAATAGGCCCACAGAGCCTCAATCAATTTTTCAGGCCAATCAACAAACTTATGAGACTCACAAGTTTTCTTTAAAATTTTCAAAAATGTTTTGTTTGTGGCTTCGACTTGGCCATTGCCCTGCGGGTAGTATGGAGACGAATGATGCAAAGAAATATTGAATTTCTTACATAGGTCTTGAAGCTCTTGAGAGATGAACTGGGGTCCATTGTCGATGACGAAGCCACTTGGCACTCCGAACCGCGAGATGATGTTCTTCATGATGAATCTGCACACGGTCGAGCCTTTTATTTCTACAAATGCCTTTGCTTCAACCCACTTGGTGAAGAACTCAGTAGCAGTGAGAATGAAAGATTTCTATTTTACTTGAGCATTAGGGTCACCAAGAGGCCCGATGATATCAAAAGCCCACATGGAGAATGGCCAAGGGGAAGATAGCGGATGCAAAGAAGATGATGGAGCACAGATCTTATCGGCATGGAGATGGCACTTGACACACCTACGTACATAGATGGCACATTCTTCTTCTAAGGTTGGCCAGTAGTAGCCCTGCCTAAGGATCATCTTAGCCAACATTTGGCTATTCACATGCCCTCCACATTCACTAGAGTGAGCTCCTTCCACTACCTTCTAGGCTTCTTCATCTGACAAACATCTGAGGAGCATTCCATTTAGAGTGTGTCTATACAATACTTATCCAACAATGGTATATCTTAACGCTGCTCTATGGATGGCTCTCCTATCCTTGGCCTCAGCTTCTTCTGGGAAAGTACCGCCCTTGCAGTACTGCTCAATTTCGTGGTACCATGGCCTTTCTTCCTCCATCATTTCTCCTAGCTCTACCAACAACACTTCCTTCGCTTCTCTTCTCTCTGCTTTCAAGACTAAAGAGCTCCTGAGGTTATTGAACCAAGGGTCTTGAGTGGAGGGAGCTTCTAATCTTTGAACAGTGATTGTCTCAGCGCTGCGACTGAGTGGGAAAGAGAGAGATGAGGCCAGGGATGCCAGGGCATCGGCCAAGATATTCTGAGAGCGAGGAGTGTGGATATAGATGATTTTTTAGAACTGCTTAGCTAGGAGCATGACCAGATCTTGATAAGGCTTGAGCTTAGGGTCACGAGTGCGATAGGTAGAAAGGACCTGCCGGAGAACAAGTTGAGAGTCTCCTATGATCTTGAGGTGGCGCACGCCTAAGAGGCAGGCAAGCTTTAGGCCGGCTAGGAGAGCCTCATACTCGGAGTCATTATTGGTGGCAGAGAACTGGAGTTGATATGCAAGTGGAATGGATATCCCTTCTGGGGTGAGCAAGACAACACCTATGCCCCGTCCCCTAGAATTCAGAGCCCCATCAAAGTGGAGCGACCAGAAGGGATCACGAGAGATGAGTGACAGGTTTTCATCGGGGAAATCCTCTTGAACCGTGTCACTGTGGGGAAGAGGAAGGTGAGCAAGGTGCTCAGAAATGGCATACCCTTTTATAGCCTTCTGGACTACAGAGGTGATATCGAATTGAGAAAAAAAGCTTTGCCAACGTGCCAATCTGTCGGTGAGGATTGGCTTCTCCAGGAGATACCTAATAGGATCCATTCTAGAAATCAAACTCATCCTATAGGCTAGAAAGTAGTGCTTCAATTTCTGCACTACCCACACTAGCACTGCACATGTTTTCTCCATTGTGGTAAGTTTGAGCTCAGAAGGATTGAAGAGCCTAGATAGGTAATAGACTGCCCTTTCTTTGCCAGAATCATCATGTTGTGCAAGGACAACTCCTAGGGAGTCCTCAATAGTTGACAAATATAGGATTAAGGGTTTCCCAGGGACAAGCACCTGCAGCATGGGCAGATTCATGAGATAACTCTTGAGTTCATCAAAGGCCTCCTAGCACTTAGCATTCCATTCGAATTTGGCTCCTCCTTTTAATAGTTCATAGAAATGATGACATCTTTGGGAGTGCTGAGATATGAATCTCCTTATGAACTGAAGTCGACCGATCAAACCTCGAAGCTCAGATATGTTCTTAGGAGGAGGCATCTCATTTATTGCCTTCGCCTTGTGTGGGTCTATCTGAATCCCCCGTTTGCTGACTATGAAACCTAGCAATTTGCCTGAAGAAACCCCAAACATGCACTTCTTCGGATTCATCTTCAATTGATATTCTTGTGCGCGGCGGAACACTTTGGCAAGCACGGAGGAGTGTTCTCTTCGAGTCCGAGACTTCACCACAATCTCATCCACGTAAACCTCAACATCGATATGACTCATATCGTGGAACATAACTAACATTGCCCTTTGATAAGTGGCGCCAACATTCTTCAATCCAAACGGCATGACCACCAATAAGTTCCCCAGGGTGTGGTGAAAGAGGTTTTCTCTTGGTCCTCCGGGGCTAGATGGATTTGATTATATCGTGAGTAAGCATCCATGAATGATAGAGTTTCATACCCAGCGGTGTTATCAATCAACACATCCAAATGAGGTAAAGGGAAATTGTCCTTTGGACATGCCTTATTCAAGTCTCGAAAATCTATGAAAATTCGCACTCTTCCATCCTTTTTCATTACCGGGACTATGTTCGCCACCCACAATGGATAGAGGACTGGACGGATGAACTTAGCTTTGTGTAGTTTGTCAATCTCCTCTTTCATCTTCAAAGCAATGTGGGAGAGGAAATGCCTTAACTTCTGTTTAACGGCAACTGCCCCTGGCTTCAAGATTAACTTATGTTCCACCAATCCGGGGTCGATGCCAGACATGTCGTCATATGACCAAGCAAAAGAATCCTTGAACTCCCTTAGCATTTCTATAAGCGCCTCTTCTTCCTCAGGAGGGAGACTGGAAGCTATGGTTAGGAGCCTGAGATCTTCGTCAGTTCCAACGTTTACCTCTTTGGTGGGTTCGTCCACTGCCGATGTGGGTTCATCGAATCTTCTTATGCCACTTGCATACATCTCGCAGCGTCCTCTATCTCACCATCTTCTTCATCCGCTGGATCTTCCTCAGTTAGGATTTCATATACTCCAAATCCATCGTCTAGCCCTTCCCCTTCATGCTGAGCTTCTATGTTTAAAACGACAGCTTCTTGGACGAACTCTTTGATTGCCAAAAGAGCGCCACACCTTTGCACCAGATCCATCAAGTATCTATTGGGTATGCCACTACCTTTTCCCTTCCTAGACGGTGACGGGGACTTGCTAGATCCTACCATTGAATCTAAACTAGGGCTGATATTTACAAAGGGCTCTGGAGAAGTGTCCAGAGATTTATTGGAAGGGAAATAAATAGGTGCGACTGGGCTGTGGGAATCCTCCGATGGGTCAGGAGGTGGAGGCGGGCCACCCAAGTTCAGGGTGCCCGCAGTAGAATTGGGATGTAGGGAAACAGAAGGCCCCTCACCCAGATCACCCAGAGTGACCATGGTGGTCGGTGAGCGAGGATCGCAGCTTAAGTAGAAGGAGGAGAAAGGCGGGGATCGCCGCCAAGGCAGGAGGAGGGAGTGATGGGGATCTCCGTCAAGAGAAAGGAGGAACACGTGGGTGATAGGGATCGCCGTCGGAAGCAAATGAACACTGAGACGGGGATCTCTGTCCGAGTGTTGAAAACGAGGGGGCGACGGGGATTGCAGCGGAAAGCTAAAAGCGGGGAGTGACGGGGATCGTCGTCAGGAGTAGGGATTGTGAAAATGGGAATGGGAAGGTTGGTGCTTGGAAAATGGGGAAGAACGGGGATCGCCGTCCGATGAAGGAGAAAGGGAAAAGACGGGGATCGCCGTCTGAGGAAAAAAGGAGAAAGATGGAGATTGCCGTCCAATTGTTGGGGAGAAAGAAGGGGGGTGGGGGGAAGACACACATTTTTTTGATTTTTTTTTTATTGATTGATTTTTTTTTATTTTTTTGATTTTGATTTTGTTTTTTTTTTTTGATACGTTAAACTAAGGAAAGAAATAAACTATCGGAATGCAGAGGCGTCGGGAGAAGGTCAACACCGAGCCATTAAAGAAAATAGTGAAAAGGGACGAAGAAACGGTTAACACTTTGAGAGCGTCAGGGAAGAATTGGAGGATAAGAGGAGGAGAAGAAGGGATGAAGGCGAAATTATAAACAAGGATGGAAGACACAAAATGACTAGAAGGCCGGGAATACCCTGGCCAGAATTCCTTTGTTGGGTTGATGGGGTTTATGACTTTAAAATCCTCACCAGGTCCAAGCAGCTGTCGCTTGGTGGTGGCTACTGATACTGACTATTCCATTGCTAGAGAGTGTGGAATGCTGTCCTCGCTGAACAAATGAGTGACTACCAAGACAAGGTCTTCAAGGTCTTGTTCTTCTGCCTCTGCTACCGGGGACTGCACGGTGTTCTCCTCCTTGAACAAAAAACTGACGGCTGAGACTAAGTCTTCCAGATCTGGTTCTTCTGCCCCTGTTTCTTCAGGCTTCCTCTTTTTACTAGGCCGTTGGGCCTCTAGAGCTTGATATGGGGACAATAGTGCTTCTATCATGACAGTATTGTAGCATGGCTACACGGGCCCTCTGACAAAATGATCATATAGAGTCCAGGTGAGAGGCTCTTGGTCTGAGTTCGATGTAGATGAATGTGCTTCCCGCTGCTTAAATCCCTCTTGGTATGCAAGCCCCCGCTTTGTGAATTTCTTGGGATCATTGATAATTTGAGTCCTCCCTTGAAGGTGAGCGCCAAGACCCTTTTTCTGTTGATACCCAATTCTAACCATAATGTTCCAGCCCTTGGTGTTCGTCAATGTGCCCTTCTTAACAGCGGCCACTGATGGGGATACAATTTAGCAGTTGCTGGAAAATGTGTAAGCCCAAGGATAATTCACATCGAGCACTGAGATGATGGGCTTGTTCGATGGCCAGAGCCGCGACATGATTTTCTCGACGGCCTCCACCGTGTGAGTAGTTGCTGCGTTCTTGACTTTAACTATTAGCCCTTGAAAAGGGAATTTCAAACACTGATGAGTGGTACAAGGCACTGCCCCTAATGCTTCAATCCAAGGGTGACCCAGGATGGCTTTGAAAGTAGGGTCAATGTCCAGCACATAACAATCCACAGTCATGACAAGTGGGCCTAATTCTGCTTGTAAAGAAATGATGCCATGGCAGGCCCGCCGGGAATTGTCATAGGCCGCTATGGTTGTAGGAGTGGGCTGCAAACGGTGCTCAGAGATGTTGCAGGACCTCAAAGTACTCAGCGGGCACACATTTATAGAAGCTCCGGTATCGACCAATGCAACATCAACAACCACTTTGTTTATGGTCAGGGTGACACATAAAGGCATTCTCCTGGCCTTTGGGAGAGCCAGCTCATCGTCTATAAAAGTAATGGTTGGCCCCTTGTTCACGATGGAGAGAACGATGGTAGATTATCTGGGTTCATATCTTCATTTACCATGACCCTTTGCAGAAAGACTCTCAGGGCATCGTGGTGGGTTGGTGACCTTTTGATCAATTCGAGGATTGATATTTTTGCTGGAGTCTGATCCAAATGCTTCAAAATATCGTATTGGGTCCCGGGATTGGATCTATCTCCTCGATGTCTTATTGTTGTTGCTGATTGTTATTGTTGGATGGCTGGACCTGCTGACCTGGCATAGACACGGATGCATTTGGGTACATCCGATGGAACATAGGCCCACTCTGTATGGCGAGGTTGTGGTGGAGTGTGTCAATGATGGAGGGGTTAGCTAATATGGGTGCAGGCACAGGGGGGAATGGGATGTTAAGGGGTGATGGAGCGATGGGTGGCATGACGGGGGTGTTGTAGGGTGGTGAGGTAAGGGTGGCAACGGTGGGCGTGGTAGGTGTGGATGTGGTGGAAGTAGGTGTGGCGTGGGAAATAACTAAAAGCTGGCCGACTTTGTGCTTGTCGTCGTAGGCCCACGCGGCTACTGGTGGTGGATGGTGGACGACGAGGTTAACTTGAGCGGGTGGAGGAGGTGGTGGAGCAGGCTGAGGGTTCGGAGCGGGCTGATGCTGCGGCATAGGATTGCGAATTATGCCGAGGTCATTTGCTGGTTGTTGTGGATGTTGTTGTTGCTGGTATTGTTGCTGGAACAGTTGCTGTTGCTGGAATGGTTGCTGTTGCTGCTGGAATTGCTGCTGTTGTTGTTGTGGCTGCTGTCGCCTTTGCTGCTGCTGCTGCTGCCTCTGACCCTGTTGGTCCCTCAGTGTCTGGATCAACCTCTTCATCTCAGCCCAATCAATTTGATTCTGCTTATGGAGATCATATATAATGTCCCAAAATTGGAAGCAATCTAACACATTGTGCCCTGGGTGGAGATGGTACACACAATACTTTGTTTGGTCTACTGCCATGTTCCAATTTGGTTTCTCGGGAGGGAGCCTAAGAGCATTTAAAGACATGAGGGCCGCAAAGATATCAGAAAGACTTTCTAGAAGAGGAGGGTATTGCTCCCTCTTGGGCCCATTGGGCTTTCGAGGAGCATAGCCATTTTGGGGTGGAGGGACCTGGTTGTATTGACGTTGATCTTGCTGAGGGTTCTGGGTTTGAGGAGGTGGTTGTCTATTGTTCCATGGTTGTTGGGATTGCTGATTAAGGGGTGACCTACCTACCGGGTCTTGGGGTTGTTCACTGCACCTACCTGCTCATTGGTTTGGATTCCCTCAGTGACAGGTCCCTGGGGCTTCTTGGGATAGCGAGACTTAGGCGCCTCAAACATGGAATGGATAGGTGAGACTTTAAGTTGAGTTTGGATGAAACGGGCTCGACACAATTGGTGCATGGTGGTGATATCGTTTATGGCTAGGATGGCTCGATAGGTTGGTGTGGCATTGGAAATCAACAACTTGACCTTCTCTTCCTCCGGCATGGGACATCGGACCTTAGCAGCCAAGGCACGCCACCTATCGGCGTAGACAACAAACTCCTCATCAGGCTTCATTTTCTCGGCCACTAAATCAACAAAAGAATACTCAGGTCTGACCTGATCGTAAAACTGCTGTAAGAACCTTTCTTGAACAATGCAAAAATCTTCGGCCTCCTCAGGGGGCAAAGAGTAGAACCACTCGAGGGCCGCTCCATCCAATGATTTGCGAAACAAGTACACCATGAGATGGTGGTCGTACTTGTGTGGGGCTGATTCATATACAAAATCTTTCAAATGCACATAGGGTTCACCATTCCCAGAGTACCATCGATAGATAGGGAGTTCTGACTGGGGTGTGTTGGGTTCACATTCTATAACATATAAGTCACAATTGCAACATGTTTTTTCTGATGATCAATGATGAACAAAGTAAACAAGTGAACAATGTGAGTTAAGTTTAGAATTGCAATGCAATAACTTGTCACAATGTGTTGATATGATTATAAGCTTTAAATGACTAGAATGTCTCACTAACTATGTTCATAATCTTAGGTGAGATGTTGAGCAAGAGTTGTACGAAGAACAAAGCCAAAATGATGAAGATTTATATGTAAAGCAAGCATCTGTCGACAGCAGGCAGTGTCCCTGTCGACAAGCAAACTCAACCCAGAAGGCAAATCTGCAGAATAGATGAGCCTGTGTGACAGCAACCCAGATGCCTGTCGACCAGGAAGAGGTTTCCAGAACTATGAATTCTTCTGTCTGCCTGTGCCTGTCGACAGCACCCAGTCGCCTGTCGACAGCAACTGCCATCCAGAAGCCTTGTATGACCTGCTAGCTTGCGCCTGTCGACAGGAGCACCCAGTGCTGTCGACAGACGGGCAGAGTCCTCAAATACGGGAAGTCTTCAAGTTGCCATAGATGGTGTTCCACAAACCACGATTCTCCATAAGTAAACACCTCTATTTAAGCATCCTTTTGAGGGCAATCACGAATACAAGCAGCCTCCAAGCAAGAACCCTAAAAGTCTCTCAAGAAGAGTCTTGCCCTGCTGCTCTGCTTCTACCTGCTGCCCAGATTCAACAAGAGAAGTCCTCCGTGCAGCGGTGAAGTCTGAACGTCGTGGATTCGAGCCTCTCCATCAACTTCTAATCATCAAGACGAAGCTTGAAGCCTACTCAGACGTTCATGAGAAAGAGTTTTCAATTGGATTTGATTTCAACTCTTAAACTCTTCTCTGTTTTACTATTGTCTATACGTGTGTGTGTGTGTGTGTTTCAAGCAGTCCTTGTGCTTGATACACGCGTGTGTGTTGTTCTGATCGTGGCTATACATCAGAGAACACGTGTGTGTGAGTTGTAGTTCCTGAACTAGCTCATAAGCAGATTGTTCTGCGTGTGTGTGTGGCCCGTGGATGTAGGATACACGAGTTGTGTACTCCGAACCACGTAAATCGTTGTGTCTCGTGGTTTGAACGTTTCTACGTTAGATGTTTGGTAGGCACGGCGCATTTACACACGTCCAATCATCTGTTTAATTTCTATCATCGAATCACACACATCCACACCAAGTTTAGTCCTTGCCATAACTTCTAGTTATTTGTGTTCTATCAAAAAGAAGGCAACAAGTGATTTTAACAGACAGTAATCTATTCAACCCCCCTTCTAGATTACCATATAGGGAATTCCGCTACACTTCAATTGGTATCAGAGCAAGTTTCTCCGTAACTGTCACTTTTACTTGATCTTACGATCAGGAGATCCTTGATCTTATGGATTCTAGTAAGGGGTATATGGCCGAGGGACATTCAGTCACTAGGCCACCCTTCTTTGATGGCTCTGACTATCCCTATTGGAAAAACCGCATGCAGGTGTTTCTACGAGCACAAAACTATGAATTGTGGAAGATAGTCAGAACAGGACCATATGAATTGCCTCAAGACGAAGATACATGGACCAAGGACCAGATTGCCAAAGGGACTCTCAATTGGAGCGCCCTCAATATGATGCAGTGCGCAGTCCATCCAAAAGAATACTCGAGGGTCTCCACATGCACTTCAGCTAAGGAGATGTGGGACAAGCTCGAGTTAATATATGAAGGTACGTCTGAGGTGAGAGAATCTAAAGTAAGCATGTTAGTCTCAGAATATGAAATGTTTAAGATGAATCATGATGAGACAATATCTGACATGTTTGCGAGATTCATGGTTCTGATAAATGGACTAAAAGGTCTTAAGAAGGAATACTCAGACAGTGAGTTGGTGAGGAAGATACTTCGGTCTCTTCCATCCTCCTGGAACACCAAAGTCACTGTCATTGAGGATTCTAAGAATCTTTCAACCATGAAGGTTGATGAGTTGATTGGTTCACTTATGACCTATGAGTTGAATGTGAAAAGGAAGGAAACTGAAGAGAACCCAAGGAAGTCCATTGCCTTGAAAGCTTCCAAGAAAGTCTCTTCAGATTCCAAAAGAAGTACTCAACAGGAAGGTATTGAGTCTGAATCCTCCAGTGATAGTGAGAATGACGAGATGGCCATGCTCACTAGACAATTTAAGAAGTTTCTCAAATTCAAGAAAAGAGGTTCAGGAAACTCAAAACCGTTCCAAAAGAGTACGAACAGATTTGATTCTATTAACAAAAAATCGGATGTGGTTTGTTATGAGTGCAAGAAGCAGGGACACATGAGAGGAGAATGTCCCGAGCTAAAGAAGAAATGAAGAAAGATAAATTCACGTTCAAGAAAGCCAAAGCAATGTTGGCTTCATGGAGTGATGAAGATGAGGACAGTCAGGGCACCTCGGAAGATGAAGAGATTCAGTGTCTCATGGCAAAGAGTGACGATTCAACCGAGGTAAACTCTTCCTTTGAGAATTTTTCTATTGATGAATGGGAAGAGGCTTATACTGTGCTATTTGAAAAGTTTGTGTGAATTTAAATCTGAAAACAAGGCACTCAAAAAGAAAATGAATTTCCTTGTTCATGAATCAAACAACAATGAAGAAATTGAGTCTCTGAACAAGGTAATTGAATTGATGAAAATTGATGAACAAACCCACATGGATGAGTTGGATAGCATGAAACTTAAGTTTCAAGAAGTTCAAAAGGAAAGAGATGAACTAATAAACTGTCTTGAAATTCTTAAAAGTGAGCATGCTAATCTACAAAAGAAATTTGAGAAAGCTGAAACAGAACTAGCAGGTAAATCAAAAGATCTATCAAATTTTGTAAAGAGCAAACAGAACTTGGATGCAATCTTAGGTTCAAATGTGTTTGTTGCAAGACATGGGATTGGATTTCAAAATCCAAAGCCAAAGGTAATTGGCAAAAATCTGATGACTGATTTCACAGATCTAACCCATGCTCTAGCAAACCAAACCCTTCAAAGAAAAGGAAAAATCAAAACAAGGGTAAAAAACAGGAACCTAAAGTCACCAAATTTGTTCCTAGTCAACATGAGAAACTTGCTAAAAGCTCTAAACAGAGCCGTCCTCAAGAAAAACAGCAAGTCCCTAAAGCTAGACTTACAAGGGAACAAAAAGGTAAGATGCCTATGGATGCCTCCAAAAATGTCAAATCCAATGTTGTTCTTAAATCATCATCATGCATATCTGTCAAAAAAATTGGACATAATGAAAAGCAGTGCTGGAATAACCCAAATCATATGAAAATCAAACAAGTTTGGATTCCTAAGCATCTCTTATTTTGCATGAATGATACAATGGGACCCAAAGTAATTTGGGTACCAAAACCTCTTGTCTGATCCACATGTGCAGGAATGCCTAGCAGCTCACAATCAAAACAAATGGTACCTGGACAGTGGCTGCTCGAGGCATATGACGGGCGACAAAGCTAAATTCAGTTTGCTCGTGGAAAAAGACGGAGGTCAAGTGATATTCGGAGGTAACAACAAAGGCCAGATCATCGGCTCAGGTAAAGTCGGTAAGTTTGCCTCTAATTCAATAGACAATGTGCTACTAGTTGATGGCCTTCATCACAATTTGCTCAGCATAAGTCAATTGTGTGATAAAGGTCATAAAATTGTTTTGAATCCAATTCTTGCCACATTCTGGATAAGGAAACAGGGAGCCTAAAATTTTCTGGAAAAAGGATGAACAACATCTATTTGGTAGACTTAGATGATCCAGAAAATAACGATTTGTGTCTTGTAGCAAACAAACAGGATGAGCTTACATTGTGGCATCGTAGGCTCGGTCATGCCAGTTACAATGTTCTGCACAAGATAATGAGGCTTAAGTTGGTAAGTGGCCTTCCTGAAATATCCTTTAACAAAAATGAAAATTTCTGTGATGCGTGTGCACAGGGAAAACAAACCCGAAAATCCTTCAAATCAAAGGCACCGGTAAGTACTTCCAAAGCCTATGAACTCTTGCACATGGACTTATTTGGACCTACAAGAACACTCAGTCTCAATGGCAAGCGTTATGGCTTTGTCATTGTGGATGATTTCTCTAGGTTCACTTGGGTAAAATTCTTGCTCACAAGAATGAAGCAGTAAATGTTTTTGAAGATTTCTTCAACAAGATTGAGCATGGAAGTGTCCATAGAATCTGCTCAATCCGCACTGATCACGGGGGAGAATTTGACAATAATTCCTTCTCCGAATTTTGCAGGAACCAAGGTATAGACCATCAGTTTTCTCCCCAAGAACTCCCGAGCAAAATGGAGTTGTGGAGAGAAAAAATAGAACCTTGGTGGAAATGGCTCGTACGCTTCTGGTCGAGAATCAATTAGCACGCACTTTTTGGGCAGAAGCAGTAAACACATCATGTTACATTCTCAACCGAGCCATGGTAAGACCAGTATTCAAGAAAACTCCTTACGAACTTCTGAAAGGTAAGAAACCCACCATTGGGTACTTTAAAGTTTTTGGTTCCAAGGTGTTTATTCATAACAATGACAAAAATGACTTGGACAAGTTTGAAGCCAAAAGCGATCAAGGTATTTTTCTTGGATACTCTGAACATTCTAGAGCTTATAGAGTGTTCAATCTAAAAACCAGAAAGGTGGAAGAAACTCCACACGTTGTTTTTGATGAATCTCAAATCACAACTAATAATTCTACTCCTTACAGGTTTGATGAAACATCTGATGAAACAACTCTTGAGGATCTACAAAGCAAAACAAATGCAATCTCTAAGTCAGTTCCTAAAGCTAAACGTGGATATCTTCGCAGGTACGATGATGAAGATGATAGTCATCTACTTAAAACTCAGGAAGAGATACCTGCACAAGACCCACAACAAGAGGATGAACCCCAACAAACTCCTCCAGCAACCCCTCCTCCGGAACATCATCCTCAAATACAAGATCAACCAGGTCCTTCAACAATCACCAATGTGAGGTACTCTAAAGCTCATCCACTTGAGAATGTCATAGGTGACATAAATGATTCAGTTCAAACTAGGTCACAAGTTAATCAAATAGTTGAACAGGATCATTTAGCCTTTGTCTCTCAAGTGGAGCCTAAAAATGTTGAAGAAGCATTAAAAGAAAGTTCATGGATTGATGCTATGCATGAGGAGCTAGGTCAATTTCAAAGAAATAATGTCTGGAGTTTGGTTCCTAAAACCCCTGAAATTTCTGTTATAGGAACAAGGGTCTTTAGGAATAAACTTAATGAAGAAGGTAAAGTGGTGAGAAACAAGGCAAGACTGGTTGCAAAGGGCTACAATCAGGAATTTGGTGTGGACTTTGAAGAATCCTTTGCACCAGTAGCTAGGTTAGAAGCAGTTAGGATCTTGCTAGCATTTGCATGTTCTAACAAGTTCAAACTATATCAAATGGATGTTAAGACTGCTTTCTTAAATGGCTACATCAAAGAGGAAGTCTACGTTTCTCAACCACCCGGCTTTGAGGATCATGATAAACCAAACCATGTATTTAAATTGCACAAAGCTCTCTATGGTTTGAAACAGGCACCCCGAGCTTGGTACGACAGGCTGAGCACCTTCTTGGTAAGTAAAAATACTCAAGAGGTAAGGTGGACCAAACTCTTTTTACAAGGAAAGTTCACAATCACATAATTGTTGTTCAAGTTTATGTGGACGATATTATTTTTGGTTCCACTAATCCCACACTGTGTGAAGAATTCTCACAACACATGCACAGTGAATTTGAGATGAGCTTAATGGGGGAGCTTCAATTTTTTCTTGGTTTGCAGGTCAAGCAGCTAGAAGATGGATTCTTTATAAGCCAAGAAAAATATGTAAAAGAACTGCTCCAAAGGTTTCAGTTCACACAAGCCAAGCCCGCCTCAACACCGATGAGCACAAGCATTAAGCTAGAAACTGATGAGAAAGGTAACCCGGTAGATGCCAAACAATTTCGAGGTATGATTGGCTCACTCCTTTATCTTACTGCAAGTAGACCGGACATACAATTCAGTGTTTGCCTTTGTGCTAGATACCAATCTAGTCCAAAGGAAAGTCATCTAATTGCAGTCAAGAGAATCTTCAGGTATCTCTCAGGTACGCATGCCTTGGGTCTTTGGTATCCAGCAGGTAGTAGTTTTGAGTTGATTTCCTATTCTGATGCAGACTACGCTGGTTGTAAAATAGATAGGAAAAGCACTAGTGGCTATTGTCAAATGCTTGGTGGTTGTATGGTTTCGTGGGCATCCAAGAAGCAACACTCGGTTGCACTCTCCACTGCAGAAGCAGAATATGTTGCTGCAGGGAGTTGTGCAACACAAGTGTTGTGGATAAAAAGTCAGTTGTGTGATTACAACATTGATATGGATGCACACCTATCCTGTGTGACAACACTAGTGCAATCAATCTATCAAAGAACCCCATTCAACATTCTAGGACGAAACACATAGAAATTCGTCATCATTTCTTGAGAGATGAAGTGGCCAATAGATCCTTCGAAATCAGTTTCATACCCACGGAGAAACAGTTGGCAGACATCTTTACCAAACCTCTAGCTGAAGATAGATTCACCACATTACGAAGAGAGATGGGGTTGTGCAAATTACAATGAAACTTAACTCCAATATTAAGTATTTGCTCCTTGTGTCCATTATCTATGCGGTATATCAAATGGTGATGTGTGGAAGAACAAGTCATGCTTGTTTGGAAACTCTCATTATGCGTGAGAAACATTCTCCGCCAAGTATCCATGGTTATGTGACATACAAGGGACATGTACTGTATATTTGGACTTAGTTTCTTTATAACTTGCTTATTCACACTCTCTTTAAATTTCAGATACATATAATTGGTTTGTCTCTCTACATGCTTTGTGTTATTGAGTGCGCGGTCATTGTCTGCAAATATGTCTTCATGAAATTGAGTCCTTTGTTACAAATGTCACACTTTATGGGGGAGCAGCTTAAGTTTCTATGAATTCATCATTCAAACTTTATCTCTCTCAATTCCCTCACATTAGTTGTTCATGTCTGCTCTTCATTCTTCCACTAAAACTGATCTGACCAAGTCCCTGTCGACAGGCTAAAAAGGCTCTGTCGACAGCTAAGCCCAGACAGAACACTGGTTCATCTGTCTATGTCCCCCTGTCGACAGGCCCTCCTTCCTGTCGACAGGTGCTCTGATATATGACTGCTTATGATCATTCTTCACCCAGTTTGTGAGCTTCTTCCTGATTAATAACTAAGGTGTCTATAAGATGTAAAAGTATGATTGACCATACTACATACACATGATAGTTAAGCTATTTCCTATTTCCCTATGATTTTTACATACTATTCATGTAGAGTTTAGGCTACATCATCTAGAAAACATCTCACAACTCTAAGGGACATCCACCTTACTCTTTATAGTAATACTCAGTGAGCCAACATAGTCTCAATATAGTTCATAAGTCTTTTGGTCATGAAAGTGAATATCTAGTATTTATTGGTAATCATATCACCACCTTGATTTTTGTCATTACGACAATACTTGGAGAAAAGCTACCTATTTCACCAAAAAAAAAAAAAACAAAAAAAAAAAAAAACAAATAATGCCAATCACCGTGAAGTTTGGGATGATATAGAGCAATGTTGGGTTATGCTAAGTAACCGGGGAGATGGGCATCACAACTGTCTGCCCTCGCGTCAAAAGGAAAACTCATCAACTCTATACAACGGTATGTTGGAAAGTTCCACCAATTGACTGGGGGTATGGGCACGGGTAATGTCTATCCTCACTTCAAAAGGTGTGACGTCTTCTTAAGTACCATTTCATCCCATTGTACTTCCAAATTAAATCCTTGGGAATAGTGCGAAGCCTCCACTGAGTCATACTTTCAAAGGTCATTGGTCTTGTGATTGTCTTGACATTTAGATATCATTTCATGCATCATTTGTCTATTCTCAAAATGGGGATTGTGTTGTCTTACAGTGTATTTATACAATAACGGGTAAGCGTGCAATGTTCTTCATTTAAGTGGGTGCTTTCTTAATGCTTTAACCTTAAATTCCTTGGATATTATGTTAAAACCATTGGAGAATTGGTATGGTTTTTTATATCCTTGTATATGGTAGGTTAACATACTTGATTCATCTCTTATTCACCTTAATTTATCACCTGGAAGAAATTGCTCACAGCTCAAGTTCCAAAAATCACAAACTGGCCATTTTCTACAAGTGCCTGTCGACAGGCACCAGGGACCCTGTCGACAGCCGGCGGCAGATGTGTCTTTGGGAAGTCCAACGGGCTAATCCAAAACCGGATTTGGTGGGATCCGACTCTTCATCTATCCTCACCCCTTCTATAAGAGGACCCCACACCCTTTCCCTCTTTCTTCACTTCCAAAAACCCTTCCTTCCCTCTCTCTCTTCAAATCCCTTCTCCAGGGCACCAGGAACGCACCTCTGCCTCCCTGGTGTTTTCTCCTCTGGTTCCGTCATCTTCTTTCTACCACAAGTCTCCAACTCAAGCAGCTCGAGATCATGGCCCCTCCTGCCAAGAAGATGGCCTCTCGTCGCCGTCCTCGCTCTCCTCGCGCCGGACAAGGTTCCAGGGACTCTCCGGAGCGTCGGTCAAAGCATCGAGAGGATCGTCTGCCAGAGCTGTTCATCCCTCAAAATCTCCAATTCAAAGTCACCAATGCCACTTTCACGAAGGTCACGCAGCCTCGCTACGTTGACTTCATCTCCCTCCAGGACCTATTTCCGGTCTTTTGCCTCTCTTTGACACACAGGGTTGGTCCCCTTTCTGTTATAGTCACAAGAAATACTCCGCCTCTGCTGTCACGGAGTTCTACCGTAATCTTCGGGAGACTACTACAGGTGATCTCTATACCGTGTCAAGGGAAATTCCTTTCGCATTTCCCCAAATCTATTTTCAGTCTCCCTGCAAATCCCAAACACCGGGGTAGACATCCTTGCTCATCACCCTACTCCAGAGGAATATCATGCCCTCATCACTTCCAGGCCTTACGACCCCACGGACCGTAAGCCAATGAATGCTAACTCCTTTCCTCCGCTTCATCGTCTCATCCACCACATTTTTACCACTCTCATTGTCCCGAAGGATGGAAGTAGGGAACTCGTTACATCTATTCACAAGTCCCTCCTTCATAAGTTTTTACGCTGTGAACAAATCAATCTACCTCAACTCATGTGCTCCGTCCTTCGACTATGCCTTGGCAATGCAAAGCGGTCCATGCCTTACGCATGTCAGCTCACCTCCCTCTTCCTGTTTCTTGGCATTCTTATTCCAGAAGGGGAGATGACCAATTTGCCGGGACGTAGCTCCTACGATCTGACTGCTGCAGAGCGGATGGGCTACAAGTTTGTGGATGGCGTAGTCACAAGGGATCTTAAGGGAAAGGGTCAAGCTGTCCCAGTGGATGAAGAAGAAGCTGATGCGGCAGCTGACGAAGATGTTGCTGAAAATGAAGACGACGAAGAAGCATCCCTCTCCGAGCCACAAGACGCTCTGGGAGAAGAAGAAAGTCAACCTATGGATGATATTGCCACTGAGCCCTCTATCCGTGAACTCTTGGCTCAGCTGCAAGTGCATATGACCACTGGTTTTGCAACTATCAATGCACGCTTGGACAAGGTTGATAACAGCTTGGAAGCATTGGCCGATAATCAAGTCCGGATCACTCACCGGCTCAACAGGCTGACTCCTCAGGCCCCAACACCACCGGGTCCTGATGATGATTCTAGAGTCTAGGTGTCCCGGGTCTTGTATTCAGTCTTATGTTGTTTTCTACGTTGATGGTCATGCAATGTCTTTCCCTTTTTCAAGTTCTGTTCAACCAATGTTCTGTATGCCTCAATGATATATCAATGAAAGAACTTGTCTTTTTGCCTACTACCTTGGTCTGTGGTGTATGCTTTTTAGATATTGCCAAAAGGGGGAGAAAACTCAATTGTGCAACTTGCTTACACTTGCTTAATTGGTTAATTTTGTCATCATCAAAAAGGGGGAGAATGTTGGGTTCACATTCTATAACATATAAGTCACAATTGCAACATTTTTTGCTGATGATCAATGATGACAAAGTAAACAAGTGAACAATGTGAGTTAAGTTTAGAATTGCAATGCAATAACTTGTCACAATGTGTTGATATGATATTAAGCTTTAAATGACTAGAATGTCTCACTAACTATGTTCATAATCTTAGGTGAGATGTTGAGCAAGAGTTGTACGAAGAACAAAGCCAAAATGATGAAGATTTATATGTAAAGCAAGCATCTGTCGACAGCAGGCAGTGTCCCTGTCGACAAGCAAACTCAAGCCAGAAGGCAAATCTGCAGAACAGATGAGCCTGTCGACAGCACCCAGATGCCTGTCGACAGGAAGAGGTTTCCAGAACTATGAATTCTTCTGTCTGCCTGTGCCTGTCGACAGCACCCAGTCGCCTGTCGACAGCAACTGCCTTCCAGAAGCCTTGTATGTCCTGCTAGCTTGCGCCTGTCGACAGGAGCACCCAGTGCTGTCGACAGACGGGCAGAGTCCTCAAATACGGGAAGTCTTCAAGTTGCCATAGATGGTGTTTCCACAAACCACGATTCTCCATAAGTAAACACCTCTATTTAAGCATCCTTTTGAGGGCAATCACGAATACAAGCAGCCTCCAAGCAAGAACCCTAAAAGTCTCTCAAGAAGAGTCTTGCCCTGCTGCTCTGCTTCTACCTGCTGCCCAGATTCAACAAGAGAAGTCCTCCGTGCAGCGGTGAAGTCTGAACGTCGTGGATTCGAGCCTCTCCATCAACTTCTAATCATCAAGACGAAGCTTGAAGCCTACTCAGACGTTCATGAGAAAGAGTTTTCAATTGGATTTGATTCTCAACTCTTAAACTCTTCTCTGTTTTACTATTGTCTATACGTGTGTGTGTGTGGTGTGTTTCAAGCAGTCCTTGTGCTTGATACACGCGTGTGTGTTGTTCTGATCGTGGCTATACATCAGAGAACACGTGTGTGTGAGTTGTAGTTCCTGAACTAGCTCATAAGCAGATTGTTCTGCGTGTGTGTGTGGCCCGTGGATGTAGGATACACGAGTTGTGTACTCCGAACCACGTAAATCGTTGTGTCTCGTGGTTTGAACGTTTCTATGTTAGATGTTTGGTAGGCACGGCGCATTTACACACGTCCAATCATCTGTTTAATTTCTATCATCGAATCACACACATCCACACCAAGTTTAGTCCTTGCCATAACTTCTAGTTATTTGTGTTCTATCAAAAAGAAGACAACAAGTGATTTTAACAGACAGTAATCTATTCAACCCCCCCTTCTAGATTACCATATAGGGATTCCGCTACACTTCAGGGTGGTACACGGAGATGTTGGAAAGATGGCAGGGGGATGTCTATGGCCTTCCGCGGGTCCAATTGTCTCCTTAGGTCATGGAGCTCCCGCTTCATTGATGTCCACTCAGCGAGGAAATCAGAAGGGGACGTGGAGTGGTGAGTAGGAATGAGGGAGTGAGATCGCTCCACGGAGTAGGACCTCTCGCGGGAAAGGGGAGCTGGCTCGGCCTGATAAAATGAGGAAGCTGGAGGTGATTTAGGCCGAACCTCCCGCATTGGCATGTAACTGGGTTCAGAAAAGTGTATGGCCCGTGGACGAAGGGGCGTAGGATCTGCCACAGTAGAGGGTACATGTGGCGCTGAAATAACAGGAGCGGAGGAAGCTGCATGTTGGGAAGAACTATGAGTGGGAGGAGATAGGGGTCTCTTGCCTTTGGAAGCAGCCATAAATTCGCAGACTTGGTCCAAACTCAGATGGGGGAGAAGCTGACTGAATTGGGTATGCGGGTCATCCGCCCCAGAAGGAGAAGGGGGGCGGGATCGACCGTCAACAAGAATTGGGGGCTGAATGTGCTCGGAGAGGAAAGCCGCAGAGGGTTGGGCCACATTCTCGAGGAGCCCGATGGGCAAGGTATCGTCGGCAAGGACACGGAAGTTGTCCATACCATATAAGGGATTATGATACAAAATAATGGTTGGAGGGGACTGACTCGATCTACCTAGACAATGACGCATGCACCACCCCTAAGCAAATGGGGGGTACGACACAAATACCAAACAAATCCTAGACTCTAACACCACATGAAAGGACTGCAAGATGAGAAAGGATGCACCGAAGAAGCACTCAAGTTATCATAATTATCGTTCAAATTTTAGAGTTTGCACCCAACCTTTAAGTGGATTGATTAATGAGATGTCACTCAGTCAAGTGGGACCCTAAATAGGTAAGGACTCAAGTACTCCGGTGCAACTAGGGGAGACACACAACTCACGCGCGGGGATGGTTCAAACTAAGGGTACAATGGGTACAACCAGCCCGGTGAACCGAAATGTGTGTATAGTCATGGGGACTTATGGAGGCCCTCGGAAGGCGGCCCTGGTCAGCCCATGAGTGCTCGCAGGTGAGAGGACCCACTCAACCGAGGAGGATAACCTAAACAGTATGGATCAGTAGTGTATGCACGGGCCTAGGTGCCTAGAAGTGTATGAAAGGTCTAACTAATGCCAAAATAGGGTGACTAACAAGCCTCGGGTGAAGTCACGGTGGCCAGATACGCCACGACCCTATCGCGACCGGGAAGCCAGCCGCAATATCAGCAGAGTGCCGAGGACAACAATCACACAAAAACAAAGGACACACAAACTAACCGAAAGCACAGTGCAAGCATGAAGTAACCAAACTAGCATATCAAGGATCATGAATCTTACAGAAATCGGAACATGGATCAAAAGCACTAACAAGCAATGTGTACCTGAAGACGCACCCTCCAAGCGCGGCATGACAGGATCGCGGCCCCGCGACCTGCTGCGACAGGATCCGAAAAACAAATAGTAAAAGAATAGGAAAATCCAAACCCTTGCAGGATTCTAACAGAGGGAAATGCGAACATACATGGAATATCAACATGGAGATGGACATAAGTGCACCCACAGAGCAGGAATCAAACAATGATAAAGAGGGAGAACATGTACCCATTGTCGCGCCCTCTAGCACGGACGCGATCAGGTCGCGGCTACCCGATATGCCGCATTACCAGCAGAGTGCAAACAGACAGAACAGGGATAAAAAATGACTAAACAAGGTTCTACAACATGTTAAAACAGATCATGAAGGCAGACAAGCAAGCAAAAGTCATGAGGCTAGCACTGAAGGTCCCACCGTGATCGCTAAAAGGTGTAATCACGGGGAATGTGCACCCCTAAAAACACGCAAACATGTATTAACTATAGAAGCATGGAAGCATGGATGTGATCGCCACCTAGATAGCTGCCATATAAGAGAATGATGTAGGCTAACTAATCTAGGAAAAGGAAAGAGAGAATGGGGCACTGACCTGAGATCACGACGGGGAACCCCGTCGCGATGGGCTGATGTCGCGACGCCCTAATAGGGCGCGTCACGTTTGTCACGTTGCCCTCCTCTGCCACGTCCTCTGTAGTGCGGGAGAAATGTGAGAGGACCTTCTTCCTGCCCTCCGGCCGGCCAGAGAGCAAGAGCTGCTCGTGGGACTTAGCTTGAATACCTGCCAAAACAATGGAAACAAAAAATAAAACCATGTTAGAACGTGTTAAGTGTAGTAGCTATTCAAAAATGAAAGAGAAATGTGAAGCATGGAGGGAACGGACCTGGGGGTGGTTTTTAAACCCCTAGGGTGCATGGAAAATGTGGGAGGAATATGGAAATGTAGCCTAACTAGAAGAAAGTAACAAAATGCATGAGAAATAAGAAGAGGAAAGAAGGAAGAAGGGGCCCCAAAAGGGGCGACTCCCTGGCGTTATGCAGTGTCCTTGGGTCATGCAGATGTTGCAGACGAGGTGGGAGCCGCCCTCCTCACGCACCAAGCTCCATAGATGAGGAGGTAAGCATGGCTTAAGGTGGAAGAAGTGAGGAAAATGAGTGGTGAAGAGAGAGCTGCGGGTTGAGTGTAGATCATAGGAAATTTCGGCAGCCCTTCGGGGTGAAAACATGGCTCCCTCTCTTCTGAAGGGAAGACCTTACTTTTATAGCCAAATGAGAGAGAATATCCCGTTTTAGGTGATAATGACCCAATAAAGATGATAATATCATCTAAATCTGGATGGGAGAGTCCTAGGGAGTTCCCAAAGTCTCCCACAACCCCAAACCTCAGCTAGGGGGGTTGGGAGGTTACATGGGATGAGGATAAGGCCATTGGAGGATAAACTGGTGGTGGTTGCAGAGGCCTGTGCACGCGACTGTTGTCGCGACGGATTGTAGGGGCGTGACAGGGATGAATGCGACGGCCTGGTGGGACGCGACAGTAAAGCCACGTGCATGGATATGCATGGGCTGTCGCGGCAGCCAAGGGGGGCGCAACAAGGCTAACGCAGCGCCCCGACCCATCGCATTAAGGAAAATCGAATATTGTTAATAATTGGGCCAATCAAATGGTAGAATAATGGCATTTAAAGGCACAAGGACTCTTTTAAGAGGTAATGGACGGGATTTCGTGAAAATTGGGCTGTTAGTGGGCTCAAAGCAAGGCTAATGGTGGGCTTAAGGTGAGTGACCAACTTGGGGCTCACTTAGATAACAAGAAATATGGTTTAACTTGTAAGCCAGAATCGGGTGTCTACAGTCGAGACGGGCTTGTCGGTTCGGGCAGGCAGGTCGCGACGAGGTCATGTGAGGGTCGCGATGGGCTCAGGCAGACCGAGTAGCAGATCGCGACGACAGGCCCTGTCGCGATCAGATCGTGACAGAGGGCACTGTCGCGATGGCCCTGTGAACACGGCCTATCGGACCGTCACGTTGACAGGGTCTACGTCCGAGTTCGAATAGGGCAAGAACAGTGTATCGGATTGTGGGCCAGACTTACCATATTTGACATAGGGTGATTCAGAAAATCATAACTAATTGTGCAATCGATGAAAAATCATGAAACTAGTTGCAAATTGATCTAGACATGCATGGGTACTTGCAATAAATAGGAATTGGAAAACAAACAGGTTTAGACATGCTTTAAGCACATGTACTCATGATGAACTTGAGATAGTACATAGTTGAGATCAACGATTAAATTCGCAAGATAGGATGAATCAAAATTAGGGATTTTAGGGGCAAAAGATGCCTAACATGCATCAGTTACTACAATAAAAATTTCGTGACATAGGGTTGAGTATACAAAGAGAACAAGAATTAAGATGAAGGGTCGGGCTCATGCTAGTTGCAGAACATGAAAAATCAAGAAGAAAATATATGCTCGATGGAACAATATGAGACAAGAGGGCTTTGAATCCTGAGGTTTAGATCAACCTACCGACGAAATTAATTTAGTTTTGCTCATGAGAATGCCTACCTTTGGACGATTTCCTCTTCTAGGGCTAGATATTGAAGAACGGGGTTGATGGCCTGAGAGCTCCTTCTCCCCACGAGTTCTCCTCCTCCTTGGCCTCTCCTCCTGGTCCAGAAACCCTTGGCAATGAGCTAGGGCCGGCCATGGAGGTTTAAGAGAGTATTTATGTCTCTTGTATTTCAAATTCCTAGTAGGACTCTAATTCCTATTTAATTTCGGGATTTCCTATTTCTTTCCCCTTTCTAAGCATGAGAACTTCTATTTGGGTTAGGATGGGAGCTAAATTCATGGCCAACCTATTGGGGTAGGTTTAGGAATCCAAATCCAACTCAAACTTTTTATTTAATGCATTAAATACCCCTTTTCTATTTAAGTAATATTTTAGTTACGAATTTAAGATATTTTTCTATTATTCCCCTTTTAAAAATCTTTATTTTGGCCCACTAATTTCTAATGGGTCTATTTAACAAAGCCCATTACTTATTTTGTTTAATGTGGTTTAACTTATAAAATTTCCCTTTTAAATTAGAGAATATTAGAGTTTCAGATTTTATTCATGGGCTATGGGAGGTCCATTGTTCTAATTTCTCATGATGGATTATCATTACATATTGTTTGGAGTCTACCCATCATTTTAATTTTTAATTATTAATCCACTTGGCTCATATGATAATGGGTTTTCTGATTTATTCCTTAATTACAATAATAAGTCACCTCATTTCTAAAAGTTGGTCCGAGTTATTTTTCTAAACCCAATTTTCTTAATGGGTCGTCATTACATGACCTTGGAAGTCTCTCCGACAGGTTCGTTAAATTTATGGGCGCGTTATCTTTCCGTGTTAATAGTTTTCCGACTTAGTTTCCTAATTTAGATAATTAGTCACGTTGTGACGTACGCTTGGTCAATCGGATTTTTTGTTGCACGAATTTCTTCGTGGAACACTTAGGAGTAATATTTGGGGTCGATTTACATTTTTTACGAAAGTTTTAGATATGTTCTTGCACATATGATAATGGTATGTATGTTTCTATTATTCCATTTTTATTATTTTGAATTTTTAAATATTGAATTTTCTGGGTTGCTACATCCTCCCCCACTTAAAAAAATTTGGTCTCCAAATTCATACGATATGATATGACTACCAATTTACTCCGAATATTTCATTCCATTAACTCCCCCACTTAGGGCTTTGCTATCATAATATGAAATCAACTAAGGGTTTAGTGATGATACTTTGTCCACCAAATTCCATGACTCCTTCGGTTACATGTGAATCATTTATTGTAAAAGGCATTAATCATTATGAGTTCAGAGGTACCTTCCACGGTTCCCACTTCTCGATTTGGAGAGAGTAGCACCAAGGCTTCCAGCGTACCTTGCTGGTTTAATACCTCATGATGTTGGTTCTCAAATTGTGGGCAGTCTCTCATCTTGTGGTCGGAGCTACCACATCGCAAACATCTTCCTTGTTTCCACCAGCAATTCCCCGACGTGTGGCCCCTCCTATTGCAGCGCTTGCATTGCCACCTGCGAATAATGGCTACTTGTATGTCGTTCTTCATATTCTTCTTTATTTTTATCTTGTCACCGTTTGGTTGGTTCCCTTTCATCATAGAATTGAGTTCTTCTATGTTAGTGGATGGTTCTTTTAGAAGAGGGCAGTCTCGCAGCTGATGTCCCACGTTGCCACAACGTAAACATGCTCCAATTTTTTGCCAACACTCCTTGGCCACATGACCTTGCTTGTGACAATGAAGGCAGAGGATCTCATCATTATGATTCACTTGCTGGTTGGCCTTCTCGCCATGGTTATATCTTCTTTCCCATTCTGATTGGTCTCCTTTTTAATCTCCTTAGTCGCTTCCAGAGCTCTTTCTAGCAGTTGAGCGGCTTGCTGACATGCCAGAACTAGCCTCTGGGTTGATCTCATGTCGGCGTCATTAAGAGTCCCTTCAAGAATAAGGTTGGCATTAGGGGACGAAGTAGTATGAAATTAATTGGGGTAAGTATACATATATTAGACCTTAACCACGGTTTTACCCAATCCTCTCTTTAGGTATGGTGGTTGACTTAGACACGTGTCATGGTAGTTCACCTAGAACATCCTAGGACCTAAAATATCCTAATAAGGACATCTTAGGCTTTGATACCAACTGTCACGCCCCGCCAATTTAGCAGCGGAATAAATCGGGGAGACGTGAGCAAAGTACACAATAGAGAGGAATGTACAACAGTTGAACGATTCAGAGCATCTAAGGAACAATAATTGAGATAAACTCTTTATTCCATTATAAAATCACTAAGACTATTACAACCACTAATTTGGAGCCAATACATAGGGCTCGATGACATCATTACAATACGAAGAGAAAATCTAAAGCAGTAACTACTAGACTCCAATTGTGCTAGGGTAACTTCGTCATTTGACTCCGGGTCGCTCATCACTCGGGACCTGTCCCCTTCGTGTGTACAACATCATCATCTATCTTACCTGAGACATAATAACAAATAACAAAGGGTGAGCGATAATGCCCAGTAGGACTTAAATCTCGTGAATCAAGCAGGCTTTAAGTAATTAACAAATTTAATGGCAGAGTAACTAATGATAGAGCGAGTCATGTAAAGTCTAGAAAGTAAGAGCATGAATAACTATCACATGAAGCGAGTATGGTACAATGAATAAGATCAAGTCACGATAGAAAGCAATAACAACACGATGGCAGATAACGTCAACGTCAAGCAATAGCAAGAAACATGTATAGCTAGGAGAGAAAAAGTAGTTGGTCATATAGAGAGTAAATTGCACTTTGATTGATTTTATTATCAATCGAAATAGTATAGCACTTTTGATTAACTTTCGTCAATCGAAAATAGTAATGACACTTTGGTTATCCGTAGACATCCAAGAGAGAGTATAGCACTTTGTTTGTTAATAGACAACGAGAGAATATAGAACTTTGTTTGATTGTCATAGATTAATCTTGATAGTATGGCACTTGAATGTAATGCCGACATCCTAATCATTTAACTCCCGCGGGCAAATGGCATTTTCTGGTGCTCTCCCCAGGACCAGATCGGGCCCTATTGCGCTGGCATTAGTTATGTTGTTTATCTTTAGACAATCAATTAATGGCCAATAGAGAGTACCAAGAAATAGACGAGAGTAATAGATGAATAGACGAGATAGTTGTAGCACCCCGTAAATTTTAATTACACAAAAATTCAAAATAAAGGGAAATACATAATTTCCATAATATCAGATTATTTAAAACATACGTACCATTATTGTATGTGCTAAAACACATTGGAAAACCCCGTAAAAATTATAAATCAACCCCAAACATTATTACTAAATGTTTCACAAAGAAATTTGTGCTAAGAAAAATCGGATTAACTAAGTTTAAAGTGTTTCGTGACTTATTATCGTAATTCATAAATAAGTCGAAAAATCATTATCACACATACTTGGATGAGTCAAAAAATTAAATAAAAATCATATATGGACTTCAAATAATATCCTCTAATGACCATCAAGAAATTTGGGTCAATACAAATCATTTGGGCTAGGTTTAAGAGTTATTGTGACCGATTATCCAAATTAGGAAACAAGTCGAAAAACCGTTAACACGGAAATATGACGCAACCATAAATTAAATAAAAATGTTGGAGAGACTTCTAACATTATATATTAATGACCTAATATCATAATTGGGCAAATAGACCATATTTGGCCCAAAAATCAAATGAAGCAAGAAAATACATGGAAATTCGTAACTTAAATAAGCTGAAATTAGAAAGAGGCAATTAGAGTTGAATTGGGAAGAGATCTTGCACTCTTGGCAACCCAAATTCATGCTTAACCATGGGGGGAGGTTTCCTAAAGCCTCACACACTCTAACGGAGGAAGAAATCCTCAAATTAGGAAACTAATAAGCCAAAACCGCAACCATAGTTTCCTTGTCATAATAAGGCTCCTAGACACCTTGGTTGCTTAAATACTCTCCACCAAATCCTTGGGGATGAGTTTACATCTTGTTGGGGTCATGTGGAGGAGTTCTTGGTGGCTGGGGAGCAGGAGATCGCCCACACCTAGCTGTTCTTCTTCCCCGTTGCGTCTGCTGCGACCTGCACAGATAGTCATCTTGGAGTCGATCAAAGGTAGGCCAAACCAAAACCATATCATGCAAGGCTTACACCCCTGGAAAGAGGGTCGAGTCTACTTCCTAACCCAAGTGGAATGCCCAATTTCCATGCAGTATACACGGAGTATTAGGCGTTCTTCAAACAACAGTCTGAACGTAGGTTTTCTGGAAAAATGGAACTTCATCAACCACAAAGGTAGGTTTTCTCGGGCCAAACCTTAACATATCCTATACCAATGTGTAGAGCATCAAGTTAACTTTCGTTTCCCACTGGTTTCATCAAACTCCAATGAGTACATGTTGAGTTATAGGCATTTTTGCAAAGTCGCTCATGTCTTAGACTTTTTATGTTCGTGTTGATTTATCACATATCTCTAGGTCGTTTAAAATTGTTTAAAAATCATAGTATGCATCTATTTCACGTTCCCTACAACTTTCATGATGAGACTTTTGTCTTAAAAGCCCTAAATCCTCTGGCATCATACCTTGCAAAGTAAATCTTGCATTTAACTATTCACAGTCTTCTATACCTCATGTTTGACTTGATTAAAGCCGTCGAAACCATCATTGTTTTCTAATTCCGATTTACTGGAAGCACCCTTGCATGTCTAGCCTGGTTTAAAACTGTTCGTGATTTTTCATGCACTGTACAATTTGTTCTCTATTTTTGAAGCACCCTGTGTCAATATAACGCAGTTCTGGACCGCAATCCAAGAACATGTCTTTTCTCTATCGGATTCAGGCGCAGACCCTGTGAACGCAATGGCCCGATAGGCCGTGTTCTGGGGTCTTGTCGTGACAGCAAACCCACGTTATGAATGTGACAAGCGCCCCCGTCGCTATCTCTCTGCATGTTCTGACTGACCCGTCGCGTTCTGTACATTCCCTTATCGCGTTCTGTCCTGATCCCATCGCGACCCTTACTGGGGTGCGTCGCGATCTCAGAATTTTGCATGAAACCCCACTTATTTTTTTTTTGCAAATCTTACCTCTATATCCGAGGTCTGTATCGAGAGTGTGATTTGCATGTCTTGGGTCTGATCATTACATGATATCTGTTTAATGGCTTAAAAGTGTTTAACCCATTTAAAAAGCTCTAATTACTCGAACACTATTCTAATTGCTTTCTTAATGACCTGACCATTCATGTAACTTTTGATTCACTCTTTGTACTGTTCTAGCTTATTAAAATGATAATCTGTTATCTTAAAATCTTGCAATCCATGTTTAGTTATAGTGCATAGTTTCATGTCATGTTATCATGTTAATTGCTTTCCGCAAGTTTGAAACCGATGGATTGTGATTGAGACGCGTACATCACTACACACTTGCACATCTAGGCAGCCCTTTCTTGGGGATTTGGAAGCTCTCTATCGGTCATTCCGAATCGGTAGACTAGCGACCTTTTCTCTAAGACCTCCATAAATCTCCGCTCTCCATGGATTTCCCACATGGAGGCCGAGTTGGTTGTACCATTGAAGTTCCCTGGAGATAGCACGCACTTCCTCTCTCATCTTGTTCTCGTGAGTGTGATTTACAATCTAAAATAAAGCCATTAATGTAAAGATTGAATTAAAGTATAAATCGTACCGTTATGCTGCCAAATTTATCTCTCGACCATTGTTCTCATGAAATCATGTTCAATTTACTTATTACATGTTCTCATCATCATCATGAACATGACATTACACATGCTTACTTATTGAAACTCTCATTGGCCATTATTAATGACTATGGGTATCTACATTTAAAATTTAAGTGAGATGCTGACCGGGCACAGCGAGTGTCCAAGGGCTCCAGTCTAGCCCCAATGACAGAGAGTCATAAATATATTGTTAACCATGGGGTATAATGATTACTGGCATTGCATCTGCGCTGGGAGTCGTGTGTGTCGTGTTGAATGATAGATACAATAACCACATACACGTGCCCTGGTGTACATTCTTGATGGATCGTTTCTTGGTGTACATTAGTGTCTACGTGCCTGATTAGTGTTACATGATTGTGCTCGTGCGTGCTTGCTTGCTTACGTGATATGGTCATCCTGCATTTAATGCAATTAGTGGTATCTTGCGTTCTTGACAGCTATTGACATCAAGTGAAATCTTGCGTGCTTGTACAAAGTGATATATTGCTAGTTCTATCTTGTTATATCCTTCTAGATCTTGTTCTATCATGATCACTCTATCTAGCTTGTTCATTTATCATGTTTTAACGAGTTTTATCCGTACATGCATATCATGACATTCATCGTGCTTACCTAGTTCTAAACTGTTAATCACTTATATCATTGCCCGCACATTGAGATATAAATCCTACTAGGCTAGTTTGCTCACCCCCTACTTTTACCCAATCTAGGTGACTATGAAGTTCCAGAGGAAGAGCAAGTCGAGGATGGGAATGCGCCCGAGTGATGAGCGTTCCAACTATGTGTCTAGCTATAGTTAGTTTGCTTTGAGCGTTAGATTCGTGTAGTGGGAAGTGAGGAATAAAATGTATTTTTCCTTTTTATTGAGTCTTAGTCCTGTAATAGTATCTATTTGGAATACAATGAGTTGAGATTTGAATAAAAGATTAGTTGAGTTCAATATTTGGGCCCTATGATGATGTATGTTGTATACATTAGTGTGTGCTAGCTAGAGGCTTATTTGTCGACTGTTCACATCTCGGGATATCGACTCGAATTATTCTGCATTATTTATATCCGCTGCGTAACTCTCGAGACGTGACAGTTTAGTGGTATCAGAGCCTAGGAATACCAAATAGGATATATGTCTCAGGATTAGGAGATACCTATGGAACCTAGGTCATGGAAATTAAATATAGTACCTAGTGAGAATGGGTAAAGACTGGGAATATGTTAGAATGAATAAAACACTCCTTACCCATTGACTCTTGTAATATATCTAGAGACATTAATTGGTTTCTATCCTTTTCTCAGGAACCCTCATAACTCTTACACTCAACTGCAATGGCTCGTAACCAGTGGCAAGCTATGCAAGAAACCGTGGCTGGATTGACTCAGGCTTTACAAAATGTGGTTCAGGCTAGAAATCAGGCTGCTGCTGCTGCTAGGAATGGAGCAGGTGATTTACACTGCAATTTTAGGAGTTTAAACCCTCCTCGTTTCTCTGGATCCCCTGACCCAAACGAGGCAGAAAACTGGCAGGAAGAGATAGAAAGGATCTTCCAAGTCATGCAATGCACTAACAGGGAGAAGGTGGTACTGGCAACATTTCAATTCACTAAGGATGCCCGAGCATGGTGGAAGGCCACATCGGCCCACCTTCCAATATAGCTGAGCTTGAGTGGGCAGGATTTCTAGAGATCTTCTGAGGAAAATACTTCTCTGAAAGAGTTAAGGAAAAGAAGGCGGCAGAATTTGCTGCACTGAAATAGAAAGGAATGTCCGTGGCTGAGTATGTGGCTCAGTTGGCGCATCTTGCTATGTATGCCCCACACTTGGTGGGAACGGAAAGATCGAAGGCAAATCGGTTCATGGATGGGCTCAGGCCCATGTTCATCGAGATGCTCGGACCTTACAACATTCAAACTTACACCGAGATGGTCCAAAGAGCTCAGCTGGTAGAAGACACCATGGCCAAAGTGGAGGGCATGAGGGGCAAGGACAACTCCAAGTCGGTCTTCGTCAAGAAGGGAGCACCTAATATTGCTCCAACTTTTCGTAACAACAACGTCAACAACAACAACAAGAGGCCGAATGCTAGAAGAGATGTTGCTGGAGACAAGATGGTCAAAGTGGAAGGTAGGCAGTTGGTTGAAAACTGCAAATTCTCTGATAAACTGGGGCATCGAGCTGAAGAATGTTGGAAGAAGCTCGGGGCGTGCTTGAAATGCGGGGGTCGGGACCACTGTATTCCTGATTGTCCTATGCTGAAGGACCAGCCAGGTAGAGCTCAGAATGTACCACGACGTCAGGGACGCCTTAATGCTGTCATTGAAGCTGACCTACCCGAGGAAGGGGGTATGGTGGAAGGTACCATTTCCATACACTCTCAACCTGCATTTGCACTTATTGATACTGGAGCTGCATATTCATTTATTTCCACCACATTTGCTGCAACTCTACTTGTCAAACCTATACCCTTGAAATCCAAGATCACTGTAGCCTCTCCACTAGGCTTAGAATCTGAACTCACTCACTACTTGCCGAAATGTGAAACTATAATTGGAGGACACAATCTCCCTGCCAACCTTATCAGTTTAGACATGAAGGGTTATGATGCCATTTTGGGTGTCGATTAGCTAATTGAATATGATGCTGATGTAAACTGTTGCCATAGGAGGGTCACTTTCAAAAGACCACACCTTTGAACTCTATCACTACTTGGCACCCATTATAACAAACACCCTATCTTGATATCCTCATTAAAGGCTTCTAAGCTGATCAACCAGGGTTGTGATGCTTTCCTAGTTTCAGTCTTAGCAACTGAAAAGAAGAAACCAACCCTAGAGGACATTCCAATAGCCAGGGACTATTCTGATGTATTTCCAGAGGAATTACCTGGTATACCACCTGAGCGGGAGGTAAACGTCACCATTGAGTTACTCCCTGGGGCAGCCCCTGTTTCAAAAGCCCCGTATCACATGTCCCCTGTTGAATTGCAGGAGTTGAAGAGACAGATCCAAGAATTGCTAGATCAGGGTTTTATCAGGCCTAGCACATCCCCGTGGGGAGCGCCAGTGCTATTTTTCAGGAAGAAGGACAGGACAATGAGGCTATTCATTGATTACTGTCAGTTAAACCGGTTGGCAATAAAGAATAAGTATCCACTGCCCCCCATCGATGAGCTGTTTGACCAGATCTCCAGTGCATAATATTTCTCCAAGATAGATCTAAGATCAGGCTACCATCAACTAAGAATAAAGGAAGAGGATATTCACAAGTCAGCATTCCGAGTAGATATGGTCACTATGAGTTCGTGGTCATGCCATTTGGTTTAACAAATGCTCCAGCGTCTTTCATGCAACTTATGAACAATATTTATAGGTCATACTTGACCATTTTATAGTGGTGTTCATTGATGACATCCTTATTTACTCCAAATCCAAAGAAGAACATGAAGAACACTTGAAGATTGCTCTGCAAGGTTAGAGACAATCAACTCTATGCCAAACTTAGTAAGTGTGAATTCTGGATGTAAGAAGTGTCTTTCCTTGGCCACATCATATCCAAGGAGGGAATATCTGTAGATCCATCTAAGGTGGAGGCGGTAAAGAACTGGGCAAGGCCGACAACTGTGTCGGAGATTAGAAGCTTTCCGGGTTTAGTTGGTTACTATCGTTGCTTCATCAAAAATTTCTCAAAGATAGCTGTACCATTGACCAGGCTTACCAGGAAGGAGAATCCATTTGCATAGACTGATGAATGTGAAGAAAGTTTCAGGGCATTGAAAGAGCACCTTACCTCAGCACCCGTACTGACACTGCCAGTTGCTGGGGCACTACAAGAAAAATCGGAAATAGAGACCGAAATATTCGGTCCCTAAACATCTCAGAGACCGAATAGGGACCGAATAGTGACCGAATATGTCGGTCAAAAATTCTGGTCACAAATCTGTGATCGACTAAATTCGGTCCCTATTCGGTCACCTAATAGGGACCGAATAGGGACTGAATAAGATCGGTCCCTATTTAGGGACCGAAAAATAACAGTCCTAGTTCGGTCCCTAAAATAGGGACCGAATAGGGACTGATTTATTTCAGTCCCTAAATAGGGACCGAATTTATTAGTCTCCATTCGGTCCCTAAAATAGGGACCGAATATGGACCGATTAGTTTCGGTCCCTAAATAGGGACCAAATTTATTCGATCCCCATTCGGTCCCTAGACCGAATAGGGACCGAAACTAATCGGTCCCTATTCGGTCCCTATTTTAGGGACCGAATGGGGACTGATAAATTCGGTCCCTATTTAGGGACTGAATAGGGACCGAATTATTTCGGTCCCTAATCGGTCTCAATTTTAAATATTTTTTTAAAATATATATTTTAGGAAAATAACTGCTTAAATAAAATAAATAATATCCACAACAATAATAATTGTCCACCATAAAAATATCTACAACACAGAAATAATAAAAAATCCACAACAAAACATAATAAAATGTCGACAACATCAACAATAATAAAAATAACCACAACACAACAATAATAAAATGTCCACAACATCAGAAGAATAAAATGTCCACAATAACATAAAAATATAGACAACATCACAATAATATAATGCCAACAACAATAATAAAAATGTCTACAACAATAATAATAGTGAAATGAAAATCATGATGCCTCGTCTTCGTCTTCATCCTCGTGTCCTCCCACTCCACCCGATGAAGGAACCTACAATATATATATACAATAATAAGTTAAAATTAAATACTATTATAAGCAATAACTTATTTAGAAGTATAAATTAAATAAAACTATAAGCAATGAAGGTCAATTAGATGAGTATTTCTAACATGGACCCTAAAATCGAAGTTTTCATTTTTTAACTAAACTAACTTGGTTAAGACGACTTAGAGCGTCGGGTCAAACCGGGATTTCGAATTGAACTCCGTCAGTTTCCACAAGTCACACTCATCGGCCCGACCGTGCTGGAACAAACTGGAGGCCAATCGGATGAGTATTTCTAACATTGGACCCTAAAATCGAAGTTTTTCATTTTTTAAAAACTAACTTGGTTAAGACGACTTGGAGCGTCGAGGTCAAACCGGGAGTCCGAATTGAACTCCGTCAGTTTCCACAAGTCACACTCATCGGCCCTCCGACGTGCTGGAACAAACCGGAGGCCAATCGGATGAGTATTTCTAATTTTGGTCCCTCCAACGAAGTTTTCATTTTTTAACTAAACTAACTTGGTTAAGACGACTTGGAGCGTCGAGGTCAAACCGGGAGTCCGAATTGAACTCCGTCAGTTTCCACAAGTCACACTCATCGGCCCGACCGTGCTGGAACAAACCGGAGGCCAATCGGATGAGTATTTCTAATTTTGGTCCCTCAAACCGATGTTTTCCATTTTTTAACTAAACTAACTTGGTTAAGACGACTTGGAGCGTCGAGGTCAAACGGGAGTCCGATTTGAACTCCGTCAGTTTCCACAAGTCACTCTCTCCCCCGCCGTGTTGGACAAAACCGGGGGCCAATCGGAAGAGTATTTCTAACATTGGACCCTCAAATCGAAGTTTTTTATTTTTTAACTAAACTAACTGCTTAAGACGACTTGGAGCGTCGAGGTCAAACCGGGAGTCCGAATTGAACTCCGTCAATTTTCACAAGTCACACTCATCGGCCCGACGTGCTGGAACAAACCGGAGGCCAATCGGATGAGTATTTCTAATTTTTGTCCCTCCAACCGAAGTTTTTCATTTTTTAACTAAACTAACATGGTTAAGACGACTTGGAGCGTCGCAGTCAAACGGGAGTCCGAATTGAACTCCGTCAGTTTCCACAAGTCACACTCATCGGCCCGACCGGCTGGAACAAACCGAAGGCCAATCGGATGAGTATTTCTAATTTTGGTCCCTCAACCAAAGTTTTTCATTTTTTAACTAAACTAACTTGGTTAAGACGACTTGGAGCGTCGAGGTCAAACCGGGAGTCCGATTTGAACTTCGTCAGTTCCACAAGTCACCCTCATCGGCCCGACCGTGCTGGAACAAACCGAAGGCCAATCGGATGAGTATTTCTAATTTTGGTCCCTCAACCAAGTTTTCATTTTTTAACTAAACTAACATGGTTAAGACGACTTGGAGCGTCGCAGTCAAACCGGGAGTCCGAATTGAACTCCGTCAGTTTCCACAAGTCACACTCATGGTCCCGAGTGCTGGAACAAACCGGAGGCCAATCGGATGAGTATTTCTAATTTTTGTCCCTCCAACCGAAGTTTTTCATTTTTAACTAAACTAACATGGTTAAGACGACTTGGAGCGTCGCAGTCAAACCGGGAGTCCGAATTGAACTCCGTCAGTTTCCACAAGTCACACTCATCGGTCCCGACCGTGCTGGAACAAACCGAAGGCCAATCGGATGAGTATTTCTATTTTGGTCCCTCAACCAAAGTTTCTCATTTTTTAACTAAACTAACTTGGTTAGACGACTTGGAGCGTCGAGGTCAAACCGGGAGTCCGAATTGAACTTCGTCAGTTTCCACAAGTCACACTCATCGCGCCCTGACCGTGCGAACAAACCAGAGGCCAATCGGAAGAGTATTTCTAACATTGGTCCCTCAAACCAAAGTTTTTCATTTTTTAACTAAACTAACTTGGTTAAGACGACTTGGAGCGTCGAGGTCAAACCGGGAGTCCGAATTGAACTCCGTCAGTTTCCACAAGTCACACTCATCGGCCTGACCGTGCTGGAACAAACCGGAGGCCAATCAGATGAGTATTTCTAATTTTGGTCCCTCAACCGAAGTTTTTCATTTTTTAACTAAACTAACTTAGTTAAGACGACTTGGAGCGTCGAGGTCAAACGGGAGTCCGAATTGAACTCCGTCAGTTTCCACAAGTCACACTCATCGGCCCGACCGTGCTGGAACAAACCGGAGGCCAATCGGATGAGTATTTCTAATTTTGGTCCCTCAAACCAAAGTTTTCCATTTTTTAACTAACTAACTTGGTTAAGACGACTTGGAGCGTCGAGGTCAAACTGGGAGTCCGATTTGAACTCCGTCATTTTCCACAAGTCACACTCATCGGCCCGACAGTGCTGGAACAAACCGGAGGCCAATCGGATGAGTATTTCTAATTTTCGTCCCTCAAACCGAAGTTTTTTATTTTTTAACTAAACTAACTTGGTTAAGACGACTTGGAGCGTCGAGGTCAAACCGGGAGTCCGAATTGAACTCCGTCAGTTTCCACAAGTCACACAGATCAGCCCGACCGTGCTGGAACAACCGGAGCCAATCGGATGAGTATTTCTAATTTTGGTCCCTCAAACCGAAGTTTCTCCTTTTAACTAAACTAACATGGTTAAGACGACTTGGAGCGTCGCAGTCAAACCGGAGAGACGATTGAACTCCGTCAGTTTCCACAAGTCACACTCATCGGCCCGACCGTGCTGGAACAAACCGAAGGCCAATCGGATGAGTATTTCTAATTTTGGTCCCTCAAACCAAAGTTTTTCATTTTTTAACTAAACTAACTTGGTTAAGACGACTTGGAGCGTCGAGGTCAAACCGGGAGTCCGATTTGAACTTCGTCAGTTTCCACAAGTCACACTCATCGGCCCGACCGTGCTGGAACAAACCGAAGGCCAATCGGAAGAGTATTTCTAACATTGGACCCTCAAATTGAAGTTTTTTATTTTTTAACTAAACTAACTTGGTTAAGACGACTTGGAGCGTCGAGGTCAAACCGGGAGTCCGAATTGAACTCCGTCAGTTTCCACAAGTCACACTCATCGGCCTGACCGTGCTGGAACAAACAGGAGGCCAATCGGATGAGTATTTCTAATTTTGGTCCCTCAAACCGAAGTTTTTCATTTTTTAACTAAACTAACTTGGTTAAGACGACTTGGAGCGTCGAGGTCAAACTGGGAGTCCGAATTGAACTCCGTCAGTTTCCACAAGTCACACTCATCGGCCCGACCGTGCTGGAACAAACGGAGGCCAATCGGAGAGTATTTCTAATTTTGGTCCCTCAAACCGAAGATTTCCATTTTTTAACTAAACTAACTTGGTTAAGACGACTTGGAGCGTCGAGGTCAAACTGGGAGTCCGATTTGAACTCCGTCATTTTCACAAGTCACACTCATCGGCCCGAACGTGCTGGAACAAACCGGAGGCCAATCGGATGAGTATTTCTAATTTTGGTCCCTCAAACCGAAGTTTTTTATTTTTTAACTAAACTAACTTGGTTAAGACGACTGGAGGTCGGGTCAACAACCGGGAGTCCGAATTGAACTCCGTCAGTTTCCACAAGTCACACACATCAGCCCGACGTGCTGCTGGAACAAACCGGAAGCCAACGGATGAGTATTTCTAATTTTGGTCCCTCAAACCGAAGTTTCTCATTTTTTAACTAAACTAACATGGTAAGACGACTTGGAGCGTCGCAGTCAAACCGGGAGTCCGAATTGAACTCCGTCAGTTTCCACAAGTCACACTATGCCCTGCCCGACCGTGCTGGAACAAACCGAGGCCAATCGGATGAGTATTCTAATTTTGGTCCCTCAAACCAAAGTTTTTCATTTTTTAACTAAACTAACTTGGTTAAGACGACTTGGAGCGTCGAGGTCAACCGGGAGTCCGATTGAACTTACGTCGTTCCACAAGTCACACTCATCGGCCCACCGTGTCTCTCTCCCGACCGTGCTGGAACAAACCGGAGGCCAATCGGAGAGAGTATTTCTAACATTGGACCCTCAAATTGAGTTTTTTTTTTTTTAACTAAACTAATTTGGTTAAGACGACTTGGAGCGTCGAGGTCAAACCGGGAGTCCGAATTGAACTCCGTCAGTGTTTCACAAGTCACACTCATCGGCCTGACCGTGCTGGAACAAACCGGAGGCCATCGGATGAGTATTTCTAATTTTGGTCCCTCTAACCGAAGTTTTTCATTTTTTAACTAAACTAACTTGGTTAAGACGACTTGGAGCGTCGAGGTCAAAACCACGGGAGTCCGAATTGAACTCCGTCAGTTTCCACAAGTCACACTCACTCGGCCCGACCTGGGCGTGCTGGAACACAAACGGAGGCCATCGGATGAGTATTTCTAATTTTGGTCCCTCAAACCGAAGTTTTCCATTTTTTAACTAAAATAACTTGGTGAAGACGACTTGGAGCGTCGAGGTCAAACTGGGAGTCCGATTTGAACTCCGTCATTTTCCACAAGTCACACTCATCGGCCGCTGCGCCCGACCGGCTGGAACAAAGGAGGCCAATCGGATGAGTATTTCTAATTTTGGTCCCTCAAACCGAAGTTTTTTATTTTTTACTAAACTAACTTGGTTAAGACGACTTGGAGCGTCGAGGTCAAACCGGGAGTCCGAATTGAACTCCGTCAGTTTCCACAAGTCACACACAACACGCCCGACCGTGCTGGAACAAACGGAAGCCAATCGGATGAGTATTTCTAATTTTGGTCCCTCAAACCGAAGAAGTTTTCATTTTTTAACTAAACTAACATGGTAAGACGACTTGGAGCGTCGCAGTCAACCCGGGAGTCCGAATTGAACTCCGTCAGTTTCCACAAGTCACACTCACGGCCCGACCGTGCTGGAACAAACCGAAGGCCAATCGGATGAGTATTTCTAATTTTGGTCCCTCAAACCAAAGTTTTTCATTTTTTAACTAAACTAACTTGGTTAAGACGACTTGGAGCGTCGAGGTCAAACCGGGAGTCCGATTTGAACTTCGTCAGTTTCCAAAGTCACACTCATCGGCCCGACCGTGCTGGAACAACCGGAGGCCAATCGGAAGAGTATTTCTAACATTGGACCTCAAATGAAGTTTTTTATTTTTTAACTAAACTAACTTGGTTAAGACGACTTGGAGCGTCGAGGTCAAACCGGGAGTCCGAATTGAAATCCGTCAGTTTCCACAAGTCACACTCATCGGCTGACCGTGCGGAAAAAAAGGAGGAAATCGGATGAGTATTTCTAATTTTGGTCCCTCAAACCGAAGTTTTTCATTTTAATAAACTAACTTGGTTAAGACCGACTTGGAGCGTCGCAGTCAAACCGGGAGTCCGAATTGAACTCCGTCAGTTTCCACAAGTCACACTCATCGGCCGACCGTGCTGGAACAAAACGGGAGGCCAATCGGATGAGTATTTCTAATTTTGGTCCCTCAAACCGAAGTTTCAATTTTTTAACTAAACTAACTTGGTTAAGATGATTGGAGCGTCGAGGTGAAACCGGGAGTCCGATTTGAACTCCGTCATTTTCCACAAGTCACATTCTTGGCCCGACCGTGCTGGAACAAACGGAGGCCAATCGGATGAGTATTTCTAATTGGTCCCTCAAACCAAAGTTTTTCATTTTTTAACTAAACTACTTGGTTAAGACGACTTGGAGCGCGAGGTCAAACCGGGAGTCCGATTTGAACTTCGTCAGTTCCACAAGTCACACTCATCGGCCCGACCGTGCTGGAACAAACGAGGCCAATCGGGAGAGTATTTCTAACATGGGACCCTCAAATTGAAGTTTTTTATTTTTTAACTAAATAACTTGGTTAAGACGACTTGGAGCGTCGAGGTCAAACCGGGAGTCCGAATTGAACTCCGTCAGTTTCCACAAGTCACATCTCGGCCTGACCGTGCTGGAAACAACCGTGAGGCCAATCAGATGAGTATTTCTAATTTTGGTCCTCAAACCGAAGTTTTCCATTTTTTAACTAAACTAACT
>CM024755.1:134984138-135122441 GCA_014218235.1 Colocasia esculenta
AAAACGTGGTGATGATCTACACCATGAAAAGTGGGTTACGTGGCCCCTGATGCGTGGGTAGAAAATAACCCAAAAATGGTCACCGTAAATGGTTGATAATTCAACTAGCCAAATTGTCTCCTTGTTTACATATCCTAATGATGTCCAATTGAGTTGAAATTTCAACCATAGACTAACAGGAAGGTTTTACAAATTGTCATGATTTTTATTTAATTTTTAGAATTTATTTTCCACTGGGTGAAAAATCGCCCCAAAAATAGTTGCGTCGGCTAAATCTCAAAATCCGGTCGTCAAAAATTTTAGATAATTACATATTTGATATCACCACATTTTTCTAAGAATTATGGTATTCTCATATTTTATTTTCGTTACAGTTTTCCGGTGTCGCCCTGTGGGAGCGCGCACCTCTAAATACGTTACTGGAATAACATTTACTAATGTAAATTAATCCTAAATGAGTGTTAATTACATATCTTGATAGTGGTTATATTTAATAATCTAATTTTTCATAGTTTTCTAGTAAATAGGATTTTCGGGGTGTTACACCAAGAAACCAGAGTTGCTGACTCACGGTAGCCTCGACTGGCGAGATGAGGATGGAGAGAGGACAGGAAGGAGAAAAAGGGGATTAGAGGTGGATGGAGGACTGAATTGTGTGTGTGCTGGCAACCAGAAGTAGAAGAAGATGGAGATGTGGTTGTGAAGATGGGGAAGAAGGGGATCAGAGCCAAAGAGGGAAGAGGCCAAATCGTCAGAAATGTCCTCTATTTGGGCATCCTCTTCTTCTTCTTCATCCTCACTCCCAGAGTAAGGTATTTCTTCAATTATGGGCTCCCTGGTCCCCAACTGGTTGGCCCCTGAACAAAATGCTCTTTTAAAGTCCAGCTAAGAGGTTGATAGGTATAAACGGGTTCGGATGGACAGGGTCTGGTGGAAACCTAGACCGGCCTTTGGTAACACCTCCTAATTGCCTAAACGCTCTGGATCTCTCCCTTTTCATCCGTGCCTAACCCGCGGCAATGAACATAGCTGATATTAGCCATTACTTCCCAACCTTTTCCCGGAGGACATGGAACATGGGGTTCTACAGCAGGCTTGGGAGGCTGGCCGAGCTCACAGGGTGTGGGGAAGTCAAAAAGAGACATGACTGGCTTCTTCCCCTTATCCGGAATGAACAAGTGCGGCATCTGCTCTGTGGTAACCGTATTGAGGGTCTCCAAGATGGGAATGCTCTTAATTTTGATTACCCACCCATTAAACGGAAATTTGAAGCACTGGTGGGCGATGGAAGGGACCCCTAAAGTCTGTTCTAGCCAAGGACGACCGAGAATGGCCTTGTAGGCCGGATCGACGTCAAGAACTAGGAACTCAGTGGACATAGTGACTGGTCCGATTCCTAATTTAGAGCAATTTTACCTTTGGCAACCCTTTGGAGTTGTCATAGTGGCGATGGTGGAGCAGCTTTTCTCCAGATTCTCTCCCCTAAACCCAACTGCTTAAGCGTCTTCATCAGACAGACATTAATGAATGCCCCGGTGTCGATGAGAGTGGAGTCCACCGAAACCCCATTGAGGTTGATGGTGAGACAAAGGGGGAGCGAACGACACTCGGGGGCGGCAAGATTCCTTGTCCGAGAAGGAAACTGAGGGTCCTTGGGTGAGAGAAAGAATGGCATTGGTGACCCCGCTAGGAGGGAGGTCATCATTAATTTTATGAAGAAACTGGAGGAGGGTGGATTGATGCGACCGCGACCTCCGAATCAATTCTAAAATGGACACCCTCGCGGGCGTCTTATCCAAATGTTGGAGAATGTCATATTCGGTGCCCGCCGGAGGTGGAGGCCCATTATCCTCCTCATCTTGGGATGGCCGCGGAGGCGGAGGAATGATCCAGTTTCGGAGCGTGACATGTACGGCCTCCTGAGACTGAGGGCGGATGAGCTGGAGGGGTCTGGAGGATGACTCATTGGTAGGAGAAGTGAGGATAGTGGGGTGAGCATCTTGGGGAGGACAGATGAGCACTAATGGTCTCTCTTCAAGGATGGCATCTGCCGAGATAAAAGGCTCCTGAGACTCGGCAGTGGGACACGGGTACCATTCCTTGAAACCTTCTACCCCCCACTGTTGTTCTCTCCTCACAACCGAGGGCCCTAGGTGTATCATGGTATGCACGTTCTCTTGGGCTCTGGATGAGGAGGGGTTGTTGGTTTGGTGAGTGGGGAGAGGGTTACTGAAAATGCCAAGGTCTTTTTTGGTGTACCTAGACTTGGCTATGGCCACCTTGACGTCATCCCAGTTGATTCTACCTTGGTCATTCATATCATAGACCCAGTCACGGAAGGTAAAGCAATGTGTTGATGAAGTGACCATGGGCCCTATGATATGGGCAGTACTTGGAGGTGTCGACCCTCGGATTGATGTTCTCCCTTTGTGGGGGGAGTTGAATCGCATCGCAGGACATGAGAGCGAAGAACACGTCCTCGAGAGTCTCAGGGAGAGGAGGGTAGTGCGACCTTTTGGGACCAGGTCGGGTGTATCCAAAAGGAGGGGGAACGGCGGAGTAAGGCTTGGAGGGTGAGATGGGAATTGGTGAGGGTGGAAGAAGGTTGGAAGGAGGATGGGAGGATTTGTTGGGAGGCCTCAAGGCTGGCTGCAGGCACTGACAGACTCATTGATGGTCACCCCCTCGGTGGTGGGTGCCGCGGGAGCCTTACGTGCCTTTGGCTTCCCTTCGAAGAAATGTGGGAGAGAGGAGTCCTTGATCTGATTTTCAATCACCCTGGCTCTGTTATAAAGATGTGAGAAGGAAGGGAACTCACTTAGCATTAAAATGGAACGGAGCACAGGGGTGGTGTTGGTGACTAACAAGGTTATGGCTTGGGACTCCGGGATGGGAATGTCGGCTCTCGAGGCCATGGACCTCCATCGGTTGGCATAAGTGACAAAGTCTTCGTTCGGCTTCATCTTTTCCGCCACCAAGTCGGGGAGTGTAGGACTTGAGTGGCCATGTATGAAAAATGCGAGATGAAGCGTTCGGACTATGTCAAAGTTAACAAGGTCCGATGCGGGCAAAGAGGTAAACCACCTCAAAGCCTCCCCTTCTAACGATTGTTGGAAGAGGTGGACTAAGAGGACCCGATCGTACAGCCACCGATGGGAATCCATAGTGAAGCCAGCAAGATGGAATTGGGGATCGGAGGTCCCATCATACTTGCGGTACTTTGGGGCCTTGAAACCTGGAGGGAAGTAAGCGTTGGGAGCTTGCAGTAGTTTTGGAGTGAATGAGGCTTGGAAAGGGAAAAGATTCAGCCAAGAGTTTCCTAATAAGACCCTCCGTCTCAGACCGGGACATGGATTCGGATTGAGCGGGAGGAGTGGTTTGGACATAGGATGGGTGGATGGGTGGAGGAATTGGGGTAGAAGTAGGTAAAGGAGTGGGAGGAATAGGAGTGGAGATAGGGATAGGGATACAGGATTCGGGAAGGGGTGAGAGGCCTAGGAGCGGGCCTAGATGAGGAAGCATGGAAGGAGAATGGGATGGAGGGGAAGGAGAAGCCGCTGCCCGAATGGTATGCTTGGAAAGCATAGAAATGATATCGTCGGGCGAATAGCGGGACATGAGTTTGGAAAACTCGGGGTCTTCTTGGGCATTCTGGGCGTGAGTGGGGTTGACCCTCAAGCTAACTTCCTCATTGTCGGCTTGGGAAGATGATTGAACCGACTCCTCAGGCTGAACATCAGTGTTAATCATACCGACAATCTCATCGTTGATGTTATCATCATATTCAAATGCCGGTTTATTAGACATGTCAACAGGGTCCAACCAAGTGTCCATTAGCACACAACCTATGGATTTTAAAATGGTTTAAGTTGAAGTGATTACACTGTTTTCAGCAGAAGTATGATTTTCTACCAATCAATGTTATCAAACAACGCCCCCAAAAGTTTTAAGATTAAGGTCGTGTATTACTTTGACTTGACTTGGTGGTTCTCTCAAATCTTACTCAAACCCGGGTGAGTAGGTGAACTAAACAGGAAGGTGCAAGGTCCTCTTGCCCCGTACCGTGAGGGAATCCACAGAATTTAGGGACTTACAGAGTTTTCTTTGGAACCAACCCGATTTACCCGAGAGGGAATCCCCGAGTAAAAGGTTGTAGACCAAAGAATGGCTGACCTAAAATGTGAGGGGAGGCTAGAACAAATGAGAGGAAGGAACCCCCCTGTGACCGAGGACTGTTAGAAACAACAGGAAGCAAACAAAGCAAAATCAGATCAAAACAGCCAAAGCAGAAGTTTCTGTGAAGTAAATGACATGAATATGGACGCTCAGTTCATCAGAAACATATTGACGGCATGATTGACAGACACTAAGTAAAAGTAAACGACTACCTATGTGGACGCTGACATGAACTCAACGGCAGGAAATGTGGACGCTTACCTAGGTTGACGGCAGAATCGAATGCCGTTTACCTGGATGAAGACTGAAACCGTGGCAGCACTGCGGGTCCCACCGTGATCGCCAGAAAAAAGGTTGTGGACGATCCGTTTTGCCGCCGCCGTGTCCCCGTGTCGACTGTGGGTGTCCTCCGGAGGCTCGCGGATGTCGCTGGTCTCTCGTTGGCGATGATGGGTTGCTGGTTGACCTCGTTGACTCCCCGGTTGACTAGGTTGACTGAGGAGGAAACAAAGAAAACCAGAGATGAAAGGGGAGGTTTGTGATCGCCAGGGCCTTACCTGTGCCCAAGGGAGTGTTTTGACCACGTTGTTGTAGCAGCCTCGCGCAGCGGACGGAGATGGGGCTTCAACTTCTCTCCTTCGGCCGGCCAAAGGAAGAGAGCTCCAGGGTCACGTTCACAGTGTTCCTGCCACAAACAAAGCTCTATTAGACTCAAATGCAGTGTAGAAATGTTCAAAATGAAGAGAGGAAAGCCAAAAGGCGAGTCCCGTACCGGTTGCGGACTTGAGAAGAGGGGTGGCCAATGTTATGACCACCCTTCTTCCCTCCGTTTTTGGTTGGGAAACCCCTTTCTAGGTGTGTAGGAAGGTGCCCTACGTGCCTAGAGTGTGTGGAAAGTGTGTGTGACATGCAAGATATTAAAGTAAGAGGAAAGGAAAGAGAGGAAGAGGAAGGTTGATCCTCGTCGTTGGCGTTGTTGGCTCCTTGCAGGGCTCCTCCAGCTCCAAAAGACCCTTCTAGACGTCCCAAATGAGGAGAGAAAGGAGAGGATGAATGGTGGAAGGTAGGGTGCAAGTTTCTCTCTCTTCTCTCAAAGTGGTAGCATATGGACGTCCAGCCTCCCTCCCCTGGCTCAGAGGGCTCAAAGGGAGGTTATATAGATAGTGGAGCTCGGGGTTGAGAGCCTTGGATGCTTAAGTGTGAAGAAACACACTTGCACACTTGGCAATCCATGCATTAAAGGTCCAACCAATGGGGAGAGGCCAAGTAGGATTTTTACTGGGTCAATGGGGTGCCTAGGTGGCCCATATACCCGTTGGGAACGGTCACATGCGTTGCATGGCCGAGAGAATGGTGCAAGTGGGCTGGAATCTCGGGGTTGTTGCGCAGACCTGGTAAACGACATTGACGTCCAGGGATCAGGCCGCCAACCACATGCAGACGTCCATAGATGTGGACACCAACTTTGGTCAGCGTTCAGGGGGATTGCCGCCAACCAGTAGTCGGTGGCCATCGATGCTGCCGTCTACATGGTATCCGAGGCTGGTCAACAAATGGTCAAACGAGGCTTAATGGGCAAAAAGAGCCTTGCGGGAGATGGGCCAAATCTCGCATCTACATGTACAATTTGTTCTCCATTTTTGAAGCACCCTGTGTCAATATAAGGCAGTTCTGGACCGCAATCCAAGAACATGTCTTTTCTCTGTCGGATTCAGGCGCAGACCATGTGAACGCGATGGCCTGATAGGCCGCATTCTATGGTCTTGTCGCGATAGCAAACCCGTTGCATTATGAATGCGAAAAGTGCCGCCGCCGCTATCTCTCTGCCTGTTCTGACTGACCCGTCGCATTCTGTAATCCCTTGTCGCGTTTTGTCCTGATCCCGTTGCGACCCTTACTGGGGTGCGTCGTGATCTCAGAATTTTGCATGAAACCCCACTTATTTTTGTGTGTGCAAATCTTACTGCTATACCCGAGGTCTGTATCGAGTGTGTGATTGCATGTCTTGGTCTGATCATTACATGATATCTATTTAATGGCTTAAAAGTGTTTAACCCATTTAAAAGCTCTAATTACTCGAACACTATTCTAATTGCTTTCTTAATGACCTGACCATTCATGTAACTTTTGATTCACTCTTTGTACTGTTCTAGCTTATTAAAATGATAATCTGTTATCTTAAAATCTTGCAATCCATGTTTAGTTAAAGTGCATAGTTTCATGTCATGTTATCATGTTATCATGTTTTTGCTTTCCGCGAGTTTGAAACCGATGGATTGTCATTGAGACGCGTACATCACACACACTTGCACATCTAGGCAGCCCTTTCTTGGGGATTTGGAGCTCTCTATCGGTCATATCCAAATCGGTAGACTAGCGACCTTTTCTCTAAGACCTCTGTAAATCTCCGCTCTCCATGGATTTCCCACATGGAGGCCGAGTTGGTTGTACCATTGAAGTTCCCTGGAGATAGCGCGCACTTCCTCTCTCATCTTGTTCTCGTGAGTGTGATTTACAATCTAAACTAAAGCCATTAATGTAAAGTATAAATCGTACCGTTATGCTGCCAAATTTATCTCTCGACCATTGTTCTCATGAAATCATGTTCAGTTTACTTATTACATTTTCTCATCATCATCATGAACATGACATTTCACATGCTTACTTATTGAAACTGTCATTGGCCATTATTAATGACTGTGGGTATCTACATTTAAAATTTAAGTGAGATGCTGACCGGGCACGGCGAGTGTCCAAGGGCACTAGTCTAGCCCCAATGACAGAGAGTCATAAATATACTGTTAACCATGGGGTATAATGATTACTGGCGTTGCATCTGCGCTGGGAGTTGTGCGTGTCGTGTTGAATGATAGATACAATAACCACATACATGTGTGCTGGTGTACATTCTTGATGGATCTTTTCTTGGTGTATATTAGTGTCTACGTGCCTGATTAGTGTTACATGATCATGCTCGTGCGTGCTTGCTTGCTTGCGTGATATGGCCATCCTGCATTTAATGCAATTAGTGGTATCTTGCGTTCTTGACAGCTATTTACATCAAGTGAAATCTTGCGTGCTTGTACAAAGTGATATATTGCTAGTTCTATCTTGTTATATCCTTCTAGATCTTGTTCTATCATGATCACTCTATCTAGCTTGTTCATTTATCATGTTTTAACGAGTTTTATCCATACATGCATATCATGACATTCATCGTGCTTACCTAGTTCTAAACTATTAATCACTTATATCATTGCCCACACATTGAGATATAAATCCTACTAGGCTAGTTTGCTCACCCCCTACTTTTACCCAATCTAGGTGACTATGAAGTTCCAGGGGAGGAGCAAGTCGAGGATGTGAATACGTCCGAGTGATGAGCGTTCCAACTATGTGTCTAGCTATAGTTAGTTTACTTTGAGCGTTAGATTCATGTAGTAGGAAGTGAGGAATAAAATGTATTTTCCTTTTTATTGAGTCTTAGTCCTGTAATAGTATCCATTTGGAATACAATGAGTTGAGATTTGAATAAAAGATTAGTTGAGTTCAATATTTGGGCCCTATGATGATGTATGTTGTTATACATTAGTGCGTGCTAGCTAGAGGCTTATTTTCCGACTGTTCACGTCTTGGGATATCGACTCGAATTATTCCACATTATTTATATCCGTTGCGTAACTCTCGGGATGTGACAATAGTAGGGTGAACATGAATAGATGAGCGAGTAGAGTATAAACGAGAGCTAGTAGATATTGCACATAACACATCGAGTAAATAGGCGATAGTAATAGTTGCACAACACGCACACGTGGTGTTGGCCATGTTACGCACAGGTCCAGAGGTCCGGCATGATTCAAGATAAGAGCGAACTTCTAATAGCCGTTTGGATCATGTTGATCCCTAAAGGGTATCATAGGTGTTAGGGTACAACCGGCTCAACGACCATGTGGGAATCCATGGACAGAGGAGACTTACGGAGGCCTTGATCAAAGACTCACTAGTCTAGTAGAAGGAGTATCCGATGGAGAGTTCCTCCAAGTCAAGAGAGAGTGTGTATATAGAAACAAGTGCTCGACATTCTATAGGAATTCTAGAACAGTGGAGCGTCGGTATCAGTGTTCTAAAACAACGCGAGAAAACGTACACAAGTATATTTAAGAATGAGGCAATTTAATGACATAAATTACCAGATAATTTATGTAACATGTTCATGTCAATTAAGCCATATTTGGATGGTTCAAAGTGTGTGTGTATGTGAATAAGAAAATCATGGACAAGATAGATCATGTGATTGACTTAAATTAATTAAAATATATTCCATATTCACAACTTCATTTTTCAGTGTTTAAAATAGTTAACAAGATATGGGAATAACTGAAGAACAACAAGACCTGCAAAAAGATGGTTTTCCTGCAAAAAGTCAGATCGCGACACACCCTAATGAGGGTCGCGACATGGTCAACTGAGATCGTGACAGGGTTTGGTACAGGTCGTGACGGGCTTGTCGGTTTGGGCAAGCAGTCGCGACGGGGTCATGTGAGGGTCGCGACAGGCTCAGGCAGACCGGGCAGCAGATCACGACGACAGGCCCTGTCGCGATCAGATCATGATGGAGGGCACTATCGCGATGGCCTTGTGAATGCAGCCTATCGGGCCATCGTGTTCACAGGGTCTGCGCCCGAGTCCGAATAGGGCAAGAACAGTGTATCGGATTGCGGGCCAGGCTTACCATATTCGACACAGGGTGATTCAGAAAATCATAACTAATTGTACAATCAATGAAAAATCATGAAACTAGTTGCAAATTGATCTAGACATGCATGGGTACTTGCAGTAAATAGGAATCAGAAAACAAATAGGGTTTAGACATGCTTTAAGCACAGGCACTCATATGAACTTGAGACAGTACATAGTTGAGATCAACGATTAAATTCCACAATAGGATGAATCAAAATTAGGGCTTTTAGGGGCAAAGATGCCTTAACATGCATCATTTACTACAGTAAAAAGTTTGTGACATGGGTTGAGTATACAAAGAGAACAAGAATTAAGATGAGGGTCGAGCTCATGCTAGTTGCGGAACATGAAAAATCAAGAAGAAAATATATGCTCGATGAAAATATGAGACAAGAGGGCTTTGAATCCTGAGGTTTAGATCACCTATAGTCGAAATTAATTTAGTTTTGCTCATGAGAATGCCTACCTTTGGACGATTTCCTCTTGTAGGGCTAGATCTTGAAGAACGGGGGTGATGGCCTGAGAGCTCCTTCTCCCCATGAGTTCTCCTCCTCCTTGGCCTCTCCTCCAGGTCCAAAAACCCTTGGCAATGAGCTAGGGCCGTTCATGGAGGTTTAAGAGAGTATTTATGCCTCATGTATTTCAAATCCTATAGGACTCTAATTCCTATTTAATTTCGGAATTCCTATTTCTTTCCCCTTTCTAAGCATGAGAACTTCTATTTGGGTTAGGATGGAGCTAATTCGTGGCCAACCTATTGGGGTAGGTTAGGAATCCAATCCAACTCAAACTTTTTATTTAATGCATTAAATACCCCTTTTCTATTTAAGTAATATTTTAGTTACAAATTTAGGTAATTTTCTATTATTCCCCTTTTAAAATCTCTATTTTGGCCCACTATTTTCTAATGGGTCCATTTAACAAAGCCCATTACTTATTTTTTTTTAATGTGGTTTAACTTATAAAATTTCCCTTTTAAATTAGAGAATATTAGAGTTTCAGATTTTATTCATGGGCTATGGGAGGTCCATTGTTCTAATTTCTCATGATGGATTATCATTACATATTGTTTGGATTCTACCCATCATTTTATTTTTTAATTATTAATCCACTTGGCTCATATGATAATGGGTTTTCTGATTTATTCCTTAATTACAATAATAGTCACTCAATTTCTAAAACCTGGTCCAAGTTATTTTTCTAACCCAATTTTCTTAATGTGTCTTCATTACATGACGTTGGAAGTCTCTCCGACAGTTTGTTAAATTTATGAGCGCGTTATCTTTCCGTGTTAACGTTTTCCCACTTAGTTTCCTAATTTGGATAATTAGTCACGTTATGACGTACGCTTGGCCAATCGGATTTTTTGTTGCACGAATTTCTTCGTGGAACACTTAGGGGTAATATTTGGGGTCGATTTATAATTTTTACGAAATGTTTAGATGTGTTCTTGCACATATGATAATGGTATATATGTTTCTATTGTTCCGTTTATATTATTTTGAATTTTTAAATACTGAATTTTCCAGGTTGCTACAATATTAGCGTGAACGCTATTGTTATAAGCAAACTCCACAAGAGGTAGGTGATGCTCCCAGTCGCCCTTCTAGTCCAGCACGCACTCTCAACATGTCCTCAAGCATTTAGATTGTCCTCTCGGACTAACCATCTGTTTGAGGATGGAAAGCTGAACTGAGCTTCAGCTGAGAACCCAATGCCTCCTAAAGACCCTGCCACAACCTCGAAGTAAACTACAGGTCTCTGTCTGAGATGATAGACTTCCGCACACCATGTAATCTCACAATGTTGTCCACATACAACCTGGCCAAACTCTCCATAGGCTGCTTCTTTCTCATGGGCAAGGAGTGAGTAGTCTTAGAGAATTGGTCCACCATCACCCATACTGAGTCATTACCCCTAACCGATCTGGGCAAACCCGTCACAAAGTCCCTGGTGATCGCTTCTCACTTCTACAGCGGTATCTCCATCTTCTGCATAAGGCCTGATGTTCTCTCATGCTCGGCCTTAACCTGTTGGCACACTAGACATCGAGACACGAACTCTGCCACATCGAGCACTTGCTCCTTAACCTCTGCAATGTCTGATACACAACTCTATGTTGGAAGCTGATGACGCCATCCTCATCACGAGCAATGCCTGCCTTGCCCACCAACTTCTGAAGCCTGAGATTTGATCCCTACTACTCCACAACATTGTCCAACACAGTGGACCCGATGGACAACTGCGCCCCAAAAGCCTAGCATAACTAAGGCTCTAACTCAGTCATGGCACATACCACATCTTCCAACATCTTCCAATCCTGCTGAAGTATGGATCTCTTCCTGCTAAGAGCATCTGTTACAATGTTCAACTTCCTTGGATGGTACTGAAGCTCAAAGTCATCCTACGGGAACTTGATCCATCTCCTCTGTCGTAGGTTCAATTCTCTCTTGAAGAATGAATACTTCAGACTCTTGTGGTTCGTGAACACTTCAAACCTGGCACCATAACACCACAAGAGGAAGCGGGATTACCGACGGCATTTTCTGACGGAAATACTTCGGTCGGAAAAGCCGTCGGTATATGCGACGCTGATATTTTAATGAAAATATCAGTCCGGTTTTCCGACGGAAAGTATTCTATCGGAAAGTCCATCGGTATTTCCGATGGGTTTCCGACAGAATTTGTTCCGTCGGAAAACCTGCAATATTCTCTCCCCCCGCCCCGCTTTCCCCGTGCCCCTCTCTCTCTCTCTCTCTCTCCTCTCCTCTCTCTCTCCTCTCTCTCTCCTCTCTCTCTCTCCTCTCTCTCTCTCTCTCCTCTCTCTCTCTCCTCTCTCTCTCTCTCTCATCTCCGCCATCTTTCTGCGTCGCCGCACCCCCGCTGCCACGTCGCGTCCCCCCGCGCCGCCGTCGCTTCCCCCCCTGCGCTGCCACCGCGACCTGCCGCCACCTCCAGCTCGCCGCCCCCACGCCGGTATGTCCCCTCCTCCCCCGCACGTCCCCTCCCCCCTTCATCCCCTCCTCCCCCACATTCCCCCCCTCCCCCACATTCCCCCCCTCCGCGCATCCCCCCTCCCCCCACAGTCCCCCCTCCGTCCCCTCCTCCCCTGCAGTCCCCCCCCTCACATTCCCCCCTCCCCCCACAGTCCCCCCCTCCCCCCACCGTCCACCACTCCCCCGCACAGTCCCCCCCCCCTCCCCCACATCCCCCCCTCCTCCCATAGTCCCCCTCCTCTCCCCTTCGTCCCCTCCTCCTCTGCACATCCCCCCCCCTCCCCCACATTCCCCCCCCCCCACATCCCCCCCCTCCCCCCACCGTCCACCACTCCCCCGCACAGTCCCCCCCTCCCCCACATCCCCCCCTCCTCCCATAGTCCCCCTCTCTCCCCTTCGTCCCCTCCTCCTCTGCACAGTCCCCCCCTCCCCCACATTCCCCCCTCCCCCCACAGTCCCCCCCTCCCCCCACCGTCCCCACTCCCCCGCACAGTCCCCCCCTCCCCCAGCCCCCCCCTCCTCCCATAGTCCCCCTCTCCCCCCTTCGTCCCCTCCTCCCCTGCACAGTACCCCCCCCTCCCCCACATTCCCCCCTCCCCCCACCGTCCACCCCTCCCCCGCACAGTCCCCCCCTCCCCCACATTCCCCCCCCTCCTCCCACAGTCCCCCTCTCCCCCCCCCTCCCTCCCCCACATTCCCCCCTCCCACAGTCCCCCCCCCCCCACCTGTGAATCCCCCCCTATGGAAGACCCCCCTCCACCCCCACCTGTGAACCCCCACCCCACCTGTGACCCCCCCAACCGGAAGACCCCCCTCCCACCCCCACCTGTGATTTAAGATTCCAATTTCATTGTTGAAAGATTGGTTATGATGCTAATTAGTTCTGAGCTAAAATCCATGGCTTCTTTATAGTTTGCTTTGGTTTGCTATATTGAAGATAAAACCTCTACATATCTATGGCATTGTGAGGTTATTCATAACAATCTTCTTTTAAATATTAGTGATTAGTATTGTATTTCTTACTTTAATGCAATTCATGTACATGGATGTGTGAATTTGGTTTATTATTGCACTTGTTCACATGTATGATTTTGTTTTCATATTCCTTTCATATTTATGTTGGTTTTACATTTGATCTATGCATGTATAGTAATTTATCACTGCACACACCTCACGAGAGCGTGTTAAGCCCGTGTCAATGAACCTTCCCGTTCAAGACTTTGGGATTGATGTGCACGAGTCTTATTTTCAATGATGAGAACGTGTATATCTAACTCAAAGTCTTGAATTGTCCCGTTTTGGACAGTCTGTGAATGTTTGATCGCAGTTAGGTGGTCATTTATTATGTGTTTGTATTACTTGTTGAAAATTTTGGGTGCTTCTACTCAATCCTCTCTGATATACCTTTATTGATTTAGAATATTTTCTTAACCACTTATTAGTAAGTGTTTAAGAAAATATCTTAATCAATAAATATTTTTGGTATATCGGAGAGGCGTGGGGAGATGCTGCCGAAATTTTCAGCAAATAATACAACACATAGTAAATGGTCATCTGAGTGCGATCAAATATTCACAGATGGGTAAAAAGTGATAATCTAAATAATAATCCTACCTATTCATTTTGACTTACTCGAACGATGTGAGGGTGTGTTGGATTTTAACTCGTGACATGACATTTAATCTGTGTAGGAAAAATGTCTTATGAGAATCGGTAATGGATGTACCGTGGAATAGTGAATGGAGTTGTGACCGAGGAGTTTAAAGACGGAGTTGACAGTTTTATTCAGTTTGCATTGAGTAATTCATCAGTAGCAGTTGATCCGATGGGTAACATCCGATGTCCGTGTTCGGCTTGTAAGAATAGAAAGTGGATATCGACATGGGATGTGCAGCATCATTTGTATACGAGAGGATTTGTTGCCCATTATGAGTTTTGGTCGTCTCATGGTGAGCTGAATATTCAGTCATCTGCACCAGCTAATTACTTTGCCTCCACAAGTACGTACGTAGACATGGTTGTCGATGTTGCTGGTCCAGAGTTCAATATTCATGAAGATCAAACACATGAAGAAGTGTCGAATGATACAACTCATAGATTTTATCAGTTACTTCGAGATGCTGATGAGCCATTATGGGATGGTTGTGAGAAGCATATACGGTTGTCTGCAGTGTCGCAGCTACTGAATTTGAAATCTGAATTTCATATGAGCGAGAGTTGTTTTGACCGCGTCTCTTACCTCGTCAAGAGTATGCTTCCTCAATCAGAGAGGTTACCTGCTGACTTTTACCGTGCGAAGAAGATGGTGAATGATCTGGGGCTTGGTTTTATGAAAATTGATGCATGTCCGAATCACTGTATGCTGTACTACAAAGATGATGCGGAGAAGACATCATGCTATATTTGTAAGCATGATAGATTCAAGCCCAAGAGAGGGGACAAGTCAAAGCCGAATGATGTTCCGTATAAGTCATTGTGGTACTTTCCGATCACACCCAGATTGCAGCGGTTGTTCATGTCCCCGAAGACAGCTGTACATATGACTTGGCATGCGGAAAGAGTCCGTCGTGACGAAGGTGAAATGAGTCATCATGCCGATGGTAAAGCTTGGGCTCATTTTAGCCGTACTCATCCTTACATCTCAAGGGATCCACGCAACGTGCGGCTGGGTTTAAGCACATACGGTTTCAATCCATTCGGAGGCTCGGTGGCATCTTACTCATGTTGGCCAGTATTCCTAACACCGTATAACCTTCCTCCAGGCATGTGCATGAAGCGTGAGAATCTGTTCCTTTCATTGCTGATTCCGGGTCCATAAAAGTCCAGGAAAAAATATAGACATATATCTCAGACCGTTGATTGATGAGCTGAAATTGTTATGGTCAGATGGGGTTCTCTCTTATGATGCATCTAGAAAACAGAATTTCAATTTGAAGGCTGCATTAATGTGGACAGTAAGTGACTTTCCAGCGTACGACATGTTATCTGGCTGGAGCACACATGAGAGGTTGGCATGTCCTTATTGCATGGAGGACTCTAAATCATTTGTGTTGAAATCTGGGGGAAAATCATGTTGGTTCGATTATCATCGTCGGTTTCTACCGATGACCATCCTTTCCGAAAGCAAAAGGATTCTTTTATGAAAATACATTGTGATGGAGGAGGTAGATATGGAACGGGTATCTGGTGGAAACATGGTGAGACGGTCCAGAACTTACCGACTGTAACACAACTGGCTGGTAGTACCCGACAAAACCTTGGCTTTGGGAAGGATCACAATTGGGTGAAGAAAATCATCTTTGGAAATTACCTTATTGGTCAACACTTTTGATACGACATAACCTAGACGTCATGCATATAGAGAAAAATGTTTTTGATAATGTGTTCAACGCAGTTATGGACGTCAAAGGCAAAACGAAGGATAACGTCAAGGCACGATTGGATTTGAAAGAACTTTGCAGACGTCCAGAACTAGAGCTGCAGCATGTTAGTGGAAAAGTGGTGCAACCTAAAGCTTCATATGTGCTTGAGGCCAGACAGATTAAGGAAGTGTTGCAATGGTTGAAGCAATTGAGATTTATGGATGGATATGTCTCGAATATTGCCTGTTGTGTAAATGTCAACGAGGGAAAAATATACGGACTGAAGAGTCATGACTGTCATGTTTTCATGCAAAGACTGATACCAATTGCTTTTCGTGAGTTGTTACCGAAGCAAATATGGGGAGCAATGACTAAGCTGAGTCAATTCTTCAGGATTTTATCTGCATCAGAACTCATAATTCTTGACTTGCAACATATGGAGCAAAATATAATACAGACAGTCTGCAAATTAGAGAAAATATTTCCTCCAGCATTCTTTGATTCAATGGAGCACTTGATCATCCATTTGCCATATGAGGCTAGGGTCGGAGGACCAGTACAATTTCGATGGATGTATCCGTTTGAGAGGTATATTTCTATATCTCAATTTATTCACATTACGACGATCTTTTATATTTCATATGTATTCATTTGAATTATTGTCGTAGGTGCATGCACGATCTTAAGATGAAAGCCCGCAACAAAGCACAAGTTGAGGGCTCCATTACCCAGGTGTACCTCATTGAGGAGATATCGAACTTCTGTTTGATGTACTTCGACACGGAAATATGAATCCGATGCACTCAACCTCCACGTAATGATGATGGTGGAGATTCTAATGTGTCTGACCGACTCTCTGTATTCAAGTGTCCCGGACGGGCGTTCGGATATTCTTCTACTCGCGCACTCGAAGACAGAGAGTTGGTAGCTGCGGAGATCTACATCTTCATGAATTGTGCATAACTAGCCCCCTATATTGTCCAAAATCCCAAATAGGGATCGGATCGGCATGCCGTTTTCTCCGACACGACCGGGTGGGTTAAAGTGACGTGTGGGAACTGACGGAATCCAATTTGGATCTCCAGGTTGGGTTGGGCATTGAAATGACGGATCTAAAAAACAACCAAGTATATATAAAGGGCTAAAACCTACAACCCGGGGGTCCAAAATCCCAAATAGGGATCGGATCGGCGTGTCGTTTTCTCCGACACGACCGGGTGGGTTAAAGTGACGTGTGGGAACTGACGGAATCCAATTTGGATTCCCGGATTGTGTTCGGCGTTCAAATGACAGATCTAAAATACACCCAAGAAACGATGGATCTAAAAATAGTATCTAATTAAACTTGAGAAATAATCACATATTTTAAATTTAATTTTTAAAAATAATGTATGTCTTTTAATTATTATTAATGTTTCTCATATTATTTTTTTTAATATAGGATCCACCTCCGGCACCTGACGATGACGAGGCAGGGACATCAGACGATCCAGCAGATCTGTCTTGATTTTTTGTATTTATTATTTTGTATGATATTATATTTGTTGTATTTTATGATTTTATGTTGATCATGAGTATTTATGAAATTTATGAATATTGTAGTAGGGTTGAAAAATCATTTTTATTTGTCAATTTTAAAAAAATATATACTGCACATTCCAACAGATTTTTCGACGGATAGATATCCGTCAAAAATTATAAATTATCGACGAAAGAAATCTGTCGGTAATTCCATCTATAGTTCTGACGGATTTTTTCCGACGGGTTTTGTGTCAGTATTTACCGACAGAAATGCCGACTGATTTACCGACGGAATACCCGTCGATAAATACTGACGGAATTTCCGACGGATGTGTCCGTCGGAGTTTTCTGAACTATTTCCGACAGAATTCTCTTCCGTCGGTAGTTTCTGACCAACTATTTATGACGGGCCATTTCCGACGAGCTTCGGACGGAAATCTGTCGAAAGGCTCATGTTCCGACGGATTACTGTCGGATTTTCGACAGATTCTTTCCGTCGAAAAAGCCGCATTTTCTTGTAGTGTTATAAAGATAGTGCCTCCAGATCTTCAGTGCATGGACCACAACCGCTATTTAACGACCTGAATTTTTGAATAAAAAAATAAGATTAATGGATGGAAATAATTATATAAGGATTCCAGTTGGATTTTTTATTTTTAAGAAGAAAGAGCCAACAAGAAAAGTCTCCTTAGTACATGTGGGAAAACTGATAAGGAAAGAGGTGGTAAGATTTATTTGATGGATGGTAAACTATGATTTTATAGGGGCACACATAGTAAGATAAACCATTAGCATAAGTAAATCATATGAAGCTTAGGGTAGGAGTTCAATTAAAATGCCAATTGCTTGATCATTGGAACGTTGGTTCCTGAAACCTAACCATATCTGCTGATAGATTCTGTATGCCTATCGACATATAGGTTGCCTATCGACAAGTCTTGATGGATCTATCGATAGCTACTGTAGTAAACTTCTTCTAGAAGTTTGATTCATCGCCTAGTCTATCTCCTGTCAACAACCAACCCTGGAATTGTCGACAGACACACCTTGTAACAACTTGAATCCTTAAAACATGGACAAATAGGAAATGATTATGTAAAAGGATTCTATTAAGATTTTCTTTGGGCAAAGGAGCCACCAATGAAAGAGAGCATATAATTAGTGGGAAATTTATGAAGGGGAATGAGAACTTAGGATTTCTGGCCAAACCGTGGAGGTCTAATGGGCAGAATTCCTAAGAATTAGACAAATAGAGATCCCATTAACATAGGCTAATAACTCATGAGAAACCATTGGTGAAAAATAATTGGGGACTTGCAAAGCCCTTTGTCCAGTAACTAGTATGACATGAACCCCAACAAGATGATTACTAGACCATTTGTTCAGTAACCATTGTAATTATGACATCAATCGATGTTTAGACCAATTGTAAGGCCAATTGCAAGACTGCTGGATACCTTGTTTAGTAATAGGAACCCTTAGTCACCAATTGATCCCCATTTACAAGCTCAATCGAAAGGATAGAAGACCAATCGCTAGAATGGCCACTAGTCGAAAGGCCCTTCAGGATTGGTCAACAATCGATGTCCATAACACCAATCGATATTTGGACCTTTTTCTTCACCAATCGTTAGTTTTAATGACCAATCGAGATTCCCTTCAACAATCGATATATCATTCACCAATTGATTGACTCGTTAGTCGCCAATCGATATTTCCTTCACCAATTGTTGACCATTAGTCAACAATCGATATTGTTGCCCAGATAGCAAGCCCAGAGGGGGGGGGGTGAAAGGATTGCTAAAAATTCTTCTTCTAATAATTCCTGTAAATAAACACACTTGACAAACAATACTAAGATCGATAGTTAGAGTTAGTGTTAATCAAAACGAAGAGAAATAATCACAAAGACAACAGGAAATTTTATCCTGGTTCGGATCTCCTATCCCAAGCAGTCTGACGTCCAGTCCCCAAGCAACCACTTGGGATTCCACTAAAGAAGGGTGCAATCCCCCTTAAGGACACTTACACATCCAGCAACAGCTGGCCTTCTCTTCTTTACCAGAAGAGGGATCGCTCCACCTGATGCAACAGGTCTTCTCTTTACACCCAGAGAGGAATGCTCACGGAAATGAATTGAAAGAGAAAGGCCCTATGATCAAGCTTATAATCACTGCTTGATCTGAGGCAAAGTCTGAGAGACACAAGATTATCGCAAATGAACTCTCTCAGATCAACGCAAGCTCTCAAAGGCAATGCAATATTCTACAAAGAGCAAGGAGCTACAGAAAGTTGGAATGGACGAGCTAGCTCTTGTTGTTCTAAAGGTGACTAAGAGATTTTTTGCTTCTCAAAGGTTGAAATAGCTATGTGGTGCTTGGAGTAACCAGTTTTCTTTTGTCTTCTTTGAAACCATTTGACCGTTGAAGTATCCATTGAAATGTCCATTGTCTCACATCTTCATGCACGTTGGAGTGTCTGGTTCGAAGGAAAGAGCAAGTGAGCCTACAGTCATTAATGCTCAGATAGACACACATACTCAAGGAAAGATTGTCTGAATCTTCTATCCTTTTGTCAGGTTGAGAGGTCCATCTTTGAGACGTGCGTTTCCACCGGAAACCCTGCACACAATAAATGTTGACACCTAGACTACGTATCTTTGTCTAAACTGTCAGTCAACATTAGTAGTTGTGCTGTATGAAGATACACCAGAAGGGAAATGTCATTCTGTCATTGTGACTTTGTGTGTTATAGGCAAGATAGGTAAAACATATATCGTGCAGTGGTTTATACGGTCACAATAATTGTTAGAGAACATGGGATACAACATGCTTTCACGGGAAAACTTGAAATCCACAAAGATTTGAAATACATTTGAATATCATGTGGAATGGAACTAAAGAATGTTTAAAGAAGATTTAAACGAGAATGTTTGACAACTATCTAAGATACAGTCATTAATAGAGGGTTGATGTAATTAGACATGTTGCACCCAGAGAGAGTCAATGTTGATATTAAATCAATGATATAATCATAAGTCAAGTGAGAATGTAATCCATATTGAAATCAAGTCGATGTGAGCATAATCCATGTATTAATGAAATCTATGTTCTATACAATGTTGTTGTTTAACTGAAGTCGATGTGCTGATGAAATCGTTGTTTGAAACGAAGTCGATATAACCATGAAGTCGTTGTTTCACTGAAATCGTTGTTTAAGTGAAGTCGTTGTCGCGATGAAATCGTTGTTTCATATGGAGTCGTTGTTTAAGTGAAGTCGCTGTAGACATGAAGTCGTTGTTCTACCGAAATCGATGTTTAAGTAAAGTGAAGTCGATGAATCAACCAAATCATTGTTGTAGCAACCAAATCATTGTTGAAGTAAAGCGAAGTCGATGAAGCAACCAAATCATTGTTTAAGTGAGAGGAAATCGTTGTTGCAACCAAATCGTTGTTGTGAAGTCGTTGTAACAACCAAGTCGTTGTTTAAGTGAAACGAAATCGTTGTTGCAATGAAATCGATGCTATGAAGTCGTTGTTTTAGTGAAACGAAATCGATGTTTCTTATGAAGTCATTGTAGCGACAAAGTCAATGTTTAAGTGAAACAAAATTGATGTTTCTATGAAGTCGTTGTAGCGACGAAGTTGATGTTTAAGTGAAACAAAATCGATGTTTCTTTGAAGTCTATGTTTAAGTGAAACGAAATCGATGTTTCTATGAAGTCGTTGTTCTATCAAGGAAGTCAATGTGTACTTAGACAAAACATATGCATTGAACTTCAAATGGCAGTGTGTTTAGACAACTTACAGATTTTGCTTGAATTATTGCCTATGGATAAACTTCAGAAAATGTTGTTAGAAAATACTTTTCAAGGTTTTGTTAATCACTAAAAATACATATATGGAGATGGATTGATCGTCAATCTCCCCCTTTTTGGTGATGACAAAACATAGAGGGTTGCATATATATAAAAGACTGAAATTAATTTGCAAAAAAATTTTAAGGTATGTATTTCAGAATATTTTTCTCCCCCTTTTTGTCATTAAGCAAAAAGAACTAGAAAGACAGAAAAAAGGAAAAAAATGAGAGATAGACAAAGATAAAGGGAGCCAAGAAATTGAAATTTCATTCATTAGGGGGGGTAGGCATGTAGAAGGCAGGAGATAATCTAGAAGCATGGCAAGTTATGATCTGCCAAGCTTGAACTTCCTACTCTTCAAAAAGATTTCTAAAGACACTCCAACTAATATTGTAAGAGGGCCCCATTTCTGGACTAAGTCTCTTGATGTGGAGGAGTCTCAGGTCTTCAATGTAAGAGGTGTACTCCTGATTGCTAAGGGATGACTTGTAGGGTCCAGCAGTTCCAAAGCTGGCATGCTGAAGAAATTTGTCAATAGAAAGAGGGTAGTGGAGCTTGTGATCAAGAAAATCCTTCTTCAAAGCTATACAGATCTTATACCTCTCAATCCAGATAGAATAGGGATCTAAAACCGGATTTATGGAGTTGAGGTCCATGAATTTCTCTGGAGTGAGAATCAGCTGATTTGACTTGTGCAGGGAGGAATTCAGTTGCTCAAGCTAGAGGGCTGTCTCAGGATAAGCTTTGCACCATTCAGAGTTGTCAAATCTTTCAAACTCTGAGAGGATAGGTGCTAGGACTGCTCACTTGATGAATCGTCTTTGATATTCTTTGAAGATGAATGTATGGAAGGCAAGAGGAGTTCCCTTCTAAACAAATATCCTAGCCATGACTCTTGCAAATCTTTCAAAAATAATCAGACTCACCTCAGATTCCATGAAGAGAAAGTGAAGCTTGGGGAGAAAAGCTATTTCTAGGATCTTTAAGGTTGCAAAATCAACCTGAAGTGGGGTGTTGACAGGATTCTCTGTGCGAAGCAGAGCTATGGCTCCTCTGAATTGACCAAGCTGGACCTCTGGCAGGCAGTTGACAAAGAAGTAGTCTTGGTATATTTGGAATTGTCTGATCAATTTGATCTCCTTCTAAATGAACGGACCCCAAGAGTCTCTGTGCTGGCTGACAAACCACTCAGACAATGTGAGAGGGTGATCTTTGGGTGGAAAGATGTTTATTCTGACAACCTCAAATTTTCTGTAGAGTGCTTTATTGGCCCTGGCCCACTGATCCTCAGTCTTGGACTCAGCAGTAGATAGGATTTTGGCTTGTTCAGCTTTGGGAAGAGCAGAAGTAGGAAGAATGATGTTTAGATGTTCAAAAAGGTTAAGATAAGGAAGACCAAAAGTGACTGCAAAAGTGCACTTTTGGAGATATTCAGCATATAAGGTTCTCCTTCTATTGACAACAGAAAGGGAATACCACAGAGGAGGAAAGAGAGTTTGATTGGAAGGGAAAACAAGAGATGAAGAGGTTTTTCTTTTCTTAGATGCAGGACTGGAGGAAGGTTGGGAATCAGTCCTGTGAATGTGAGCAGAGATAGCAAGAACTGTGCGGAGGATGGCTTCTTCAAAATCATCCTTGATGTCATGCACAGAATGAGGAATGACACTGGCTACTTCAGGAATGATGGTGATAAAGGAGGGTGGAGTAGGTAGATGGAAGGAATCAAAAGTTGAGGTAGGAGGAGGTTGAGTAGATGGTCCAACAGATGAGGGACCTGTTGAAGAAGGACTAGTAGAAGAGGATGAGGCTGGAGGTGCCTCAGAGGTGGGATGAGGAATGGAAGAGGAAGGAGGAGGTGGCAGTAGGGAAAGGGGTAGGAGAAGATATGTGTTTAGGAAGTGGTTTCTTGAAGGTTTCTGGTGCAGGAGGGGTAGTGAAGGATGTGGGTGGAGAGGAAGGGGCTGGAGTCTGAAGATTTGGAGATTGAGAAGGCTCTGGGGACACAACAGCTTCCTCTACAGATACTTGAGGCCCAGTTGGCCCTGCCACTGACTCCATTGGCACAGATGGCCCGGATGGCCCTTACTCTTCAACAAATGGCCCTGATTGCCCTGCACTTATCTCTGGTACAGACTGAGTGGGAGAAGGAGGAGCAGGAGCTGACAGCTGCACCGTCACAAAATTTGATAAATCTGTTATTAGCTGCTTGAGGCTACCCAACTCATTTCTCATCTCCTGGAGCTCAGAATTAACTACTCCAATCTCCTCAGCTCTAGTGCTCTAACTAATGAAAATAGAAGATACATCTGATTGCAAAGAGCACAAAATCTCCCCATGAGCATTTAGTCTATTAATGACTGGCTTTATGTGCACATGAATTTTCTTCTTTCTTGATCCATGGTGTGCCTTCCTGGTGAGCAAGGGAACGTTAGGAGCAACACCTTTACCTCTGACTCCTGAGCCAACAGCTGGCTCAACATCTTCATCTGAGGTGCTCTCAACTACACCTTTCTGAAACTGATTTGCAGGGGCACTGGCTGTAGGCTCCCCCTGAATGTCTGGATCTCCTTGAATCTCAAGCTCCCCCTGAGCTAGAGCATCTTCCATCTGAACATCTTTAGTGTGGCCTGGTGCCACAACTTCTGTAACTGTATTTTCATACCTCTCCTTCAGTGCAGTTTCTACTTTAGGAACATTAGGGGTTTCTTGTGTATCCATATCTTCAAGCTCCCCCTCAAATTGAGCAGCACTTTTAGAAAATACTTCTTCAACAATGGCAGGTGTAGGGACTGTAGGAGGGACAATTTCTTCAATAGATTGCCCAATGGGCTCAATGAGTTCAGGTGCAATGTCCTCAATTCTCCTTTCAGAAGCAAGAAGCTCCTCTTCTTTGACTGCTGCTTCTACTTCTTGAACTGGAGGGTCTTCAGGGACTTTTCCAATGATAGCTTCACTGTCTGCTACTGTAGTCTTGGTCCATTCATTTCCAATGAGGGAAAATCCACTCTTCTTCAAGTTCCTTGACCTGATTGGCTGACCCATCTTTTCCATCAATTCTCCTTTCAAATCTATATTCAAGTGACTGAAACTTCTTGTCAGAATATAAGCATAGGGAAGGGACACTGCTAGCTCATTCTTCCTATCCCAAATTGTTTCTGCAGCAAACTTCATTCTTTCTATAATCACCTGAACCATATTTATTTCTTGCTTTTGAACGGCCCAGAACATCATGTCTGCATCTCCCTTGGTACATGACGAAAAAGTGGCACTCCTTGGCACTATAATTTGACAAACTATGAAATGAAGAATCTTATTGAATGCATTGAACTGATTGATATCTATTTTCCCATCCTTCAATTTGTATTCAGTTCCTATAATCCCTAGCCCCTTTGCATGAATGTCCACGGACTCAACCAAACTGTGCCCAACTGTGGACACACCAAACAACCTCTCCAACAAATCATGAGTGATGTGAATGGATGTACCTTTGACTGTGGAGGTGAGAGAGCCATCTTCCTCTGTCTTCAAACATGTGTAGAAAGCCTTCGCCAGATGTGGATAACTGGGTTCTGAGACTATACACATCCCTGTCAGCTTCAACCTCTAAAGGGCTTCAACCACACTATGCATCCCATGCTTCTCCGGGTCTGCTAGATCGACTGCGTTGATTCCACAGAGCTTGGTCTTCACGGCTGAATATCTCTCCTGTTGATCGGCCGTAAGAAAGGCAACACTGTAACCATCGACGCTGTTGGAGCTCCCAGAAGCGGCCATGGAATCGAGCAAGGTAGGGTTCTGGAGGATCATGGGAGAAGGATAAATAGAACCCCTCAAGAAATTTGAGCGGGAAGGAATGGTTTCTTTGAAAGCATAGAGAGGTTTGCCAGAGTCAATGAGGGTTTCACAGGTTTTCAAGTCGAACGAGATAATAGAGAGAGAGAGCGAATCGGTGAGGGAAGAATTATGGTCGTAATAGAGGGACATAAAGGCGCTTCTTGAAACGGCGGAGCAATAAATGCGGATAACGACAAAATAGGAGAGGATAACGCAAGTAGAATGGATTTACTTAAATCTAGCGGGGAAAGATAAGTCTTATCCTGAAATTTATTATTTTATTTCAGTTACTTACAGATGTATTTGTTACAAATTGCACATGCCTAACTTCCTTCTAAGAGACGTAAATCACTCTTCAGGTTAGACTTTTGTAAAGATATCTGCTAACTGATTTTGAGTATCTACAAATGAAATATTAATATTACCATTAGTTACATGATCTCTAATAAAATTATATCTAACCTCTATATGTTTCGTCCTGGAGTGTTGTACTGGATTTTTCGTCAGATTTATTGCACTTGTGTTGTCACACTGCAACGGGATGGTCTTGATGTGCAATCCATAGTCTTCAAGCTGTTGTTTGATCCATAAAAGTTGAGTGCAACAGCTCCCAACAGCTACATATTCAACTTCAGTTGTTGATAGTGCTACTGAATTTTGCTTCTTTGAAGTCCAGGAAATCAGGCATCCTGCAAGGAATTGACAACCACCACTGGTGCTTTTTCTATCTACTTTGCATCCAGCATAGTCAGCATCCGAATATCCAACTAAACTAGTTTCACAAGATTTAGGATACCATAATCCTAGTTTATAAGTCTTAGCTAAATATCTAAAAATCCTTTTAACAGATATTAAATGAGATTCCTTAGGATCTGACTGATATCTTGCACACATGCATACACTAAATAAACAGGTCTAATAGCCGTTAAATAAAGTTTTTGATCAACTTTCTTAACTTCCTGATCACTGTCTAACCTGGTGGATGTGCTCATTGGAGTGGACAGTGGTTTAGCATTATCAAATCCGAATTTCTTCAATAGTTCCTTGGTGTATTTTGCTTGACAAATGTGTGTACCTTCATTGCTTTGTTTGATTTGTAATCCAAGGAAATAGTTGAGCTCTCCCATCATACTCATCTCAAATTCTCCCTGCATGAGCTTCTCAAAATACTTGCACAAGGATTCATCAGTAGATCCGAATATAATATCATCTACATAAATTTACAAAAGTAATATATTTTTGACATTTGATTTAATAAGCAGTGTGCTATCTACCTGTCCTCTAATAAAACCATGATTTAGTAAGAATGCACAAAGTCTTTCATACCATGCTCTAGGTGCTCATTTTAAACTATATAATGCTTTATGCAATTTAAAAACATGATTTGGAAAATCTAAATCATCAAAACCATGCGACTGTTCCACATAGACTTCCTCCTTTATATAACCATTTAAAAATACTGATTTAACATCCACTTGAAAAAGTTTTAAATCTAGTGCAGATGCATATACAAGTAATATTCGAATAGCCTCTAGTCTAGCCACTGGTGCATAGGTTTCATCAAAGTCTATGCCTTCCTCTTGGGAATAGCCTTGAGCAACCAGTCTGGCCTTGTTTCTAGTGATAACACTAGCTTCATCCAATTTGTTCCTGAACACCCATTTGGTGCCAATCACAGAATGATCTGATGGTCTTGGAATAAGGGACCAAACTTGATTTCTCCTGAACTGATTAAGTTCATCTTGCATAGCTAGAATCCAAGATTCATCAGAGAGTGCTTCATTGACTATCTTTGGCTCTATTTGAGATACAAACACTAAATAATCACAGGGAATGATATTACCTCTTGTTCTTACCCCAACTGATGGATCTCCAATGATGTTATCAATATGGTGATCTTTTTTGTACCTCCATTCCTTTGGAAGATCATCATGGATAATGTCCTTTGGTTGTAATTCTTCCAAGGGTGGATCTTCACCATTCTTGATGGTAGATTCTTTCAACTTCTGGGTAAGTTTATCTGTATCTTCATCATCACTTTCAGATTCCTTCCTTAAGGAAGGGTTAGATTCATAAAAAATAATATGCACGGTTTGTTCAATCAATAAACTTCTTTTATTAAAAACTCTATAGCCTTTAGGTTTAGAAGTATACACCATAAAGATCCCTTCATCAGATTTGGGTTACAGCTTACCTATGTCTCTCTTACCATTGTTGTGAATGAAGCAAGGACATCCAAAAGTTCTGAGATGGCTGATCTTGGGCTTCCTTTCCTTTTACAACTCATACGCAGTCTTCTTCGGGATTGGCCTGATCATTACTCTATTTATAATGTAACATGCTATATTTATAGCTTCTGCCTAGAAGTATCATGGAATTTTGTATTCAGACAGCATGGTTCTGGCCATATCCAACAAGGTTCTACTATTCCTCTAAGCTACTCCATTTTGCTGTGGTGTTCTAGGTGCCGAGAAATTATGTTCTATACCTTGATCATTACAGAATTCTGCAAATCTGTCATTTTGAAATTGTCCTCCATGATCTAAATGGATACTGATGATGCTGAACTTCTTATCTTTTTGAACAAGTTTGCTGAACTTCACAAAACTCTCAAATGTGTCATCTTTATGCTCAAGAAATGATACCCATGTAAATCTTGAATAATCATCAACTATAACGAATCCAAAGTTCTTTCCTCCCAAGCTAGTAGTTCTCATTGGTCCAAACAAGTCCATGTGTAGCAGTTCTAGTGGTTTGGAGGTAACGACTACTGTCTTGGATTTGAAGGAGCATTTTACATGCTTTCCTTTTGCACATGGCTCACAAATACTGTCCAGTCTTGAGTTTATCTTCGACAGACCATCTACTAGATCATGTTTGATGAGTTTTCTTATTCCATCCAAGCTGCAATGACCTAACCTCTTGTGCCACAGTTCAGCATTCTTCTCTTTACTTGCTGCTAGATAGATGTCTTGATCTTTTAATTCTTCTAGATGTAGTACATATAGATTCTTTTCTCTATTGGCTTCGAAGATAGTTGCACCATCCTTGATGATCAAACACTTAGATTCTTGAAACTTGATCTGGTGACCCTTGTCGCACAGTTGACTGATGCTGATTAGATTGTGCTTGAGTCCCTTGACGCATAGAACATCTTCTATCAGGATTCTATCTTGGCTTCCAATGGATCCACAACCAATTAATGACCCTTTTCCATTATCACCATAGGTTACTGTACCTTCTTCATTTTTGATGTGCGAGAACAGTCTTTTTTTTCCTGTCATATGCCTTAAGCACCCGCTGTCCAGGTACCACTTTGATGCTCTAAGGCTTCCCTGCAATAAATCAATGAGATTTAGGTACCCAAGTTCTTTTGGGTCCTGATTGGTTAGCTTCTTCACAGTTTCTCTTGGGAATCCATTTTAGGTGTTTCATAGTACAAGTTGTTTTAGTGCGACCTAATTTGTTACAGTGAGTGCAGTAAGGAATATTATTTATTATTCTGTTTGGCTTAAGGTTCTTACTGTTATTTGTTTTATAGTTGAGGTTTTGTTCATCTATGAATTTTGGTGTTAGATAGATTTTAGGATGAATTATAGTTTATTCATTGTCTGGTGGGATATATCCTAAGCCATACTTTTTCCTACCTGATTTTCTTGCTCCTTTTAATATTAAGGAAGATTTTTCATTTGTGAATTTTTCAATCATGCTTGATAAATATTCATTATCTTTTGTTAGTGTGTTAATTTCATTTTTAAGTTTGCTTATGGTTTCCTGATTTTCTAAGTTTGATATCTTTTCATTTTTACTCTTTATATCTTCGCATAGCAGTTCATTTCTTCTTTTTAATTCAGAGATTTATTTTTCTACCTGTTCAGTTTCAGATTTTAGATCTGAGTTTGTTATTTCGAGACAAGCATAATTTTTCTTAGTTGTTTTTAACAGTTTACAAACATCTTTATATTTACTATATAATTCATTAAAAGCATCTTCTAAACTATCCGAATCGGATTCATTGTAAGAAAGGATGAGTCAGAAGTTACCTTATCATCAACATTTGTCGTGAAGGCCAGATTGGCCTTTTCTTCTTCTTCTTCGATGGAGCTTGACTCATTGTCTAAGTCACTTTCGTTGTTTCATGCAGCAGTCATGGCTTTCTTTTTATACTTCTTGAATTTCTTCATGTTGTCCTTCTTGAATTCTATTTTCTTTAGTTTTGGACACACAACCTTGATGTGTCCAAGCTTCTTGCACACGTAGCATATCGGTTCAGATCTCTTGACTTCTTTGCCTTCAGATCTTTTGAAGTCTCTACCTTTCTTGAAATATCTTCTTCCTGACTGGAATTTCTTTTTAGCTAGAATGTGTTGCAGTCTTATGGAGAGAAAGGCTTCTTCATCTTCACTGCTTTCATTGCTTTTGTCACTTTCTGATTCGCCATTAGATGTGTCTTCTATGGCCTTGAGAGCATTATTGTGCTTCTTCTTGCTGGAGGATTCTCCCAGCCTTTCCATATTTATCTCATGAGCCATCAAAAACCCAATGAGCTTTTCAAGTGACATTCTCATAAGATCATTGGCTTCTTCTATGGCTGTTACTTTTGGAGTCCATGAGGTTGGTAGGGATCTTAGTATTTTCCTTACCATGTCTCCAATTTCATACGTTTTTCCAAGCCCAGCCAAACCGTTGGTGATGTCCGTGAATCTACGGTACATTTGAGAGATGGACTCTCCAGACTGCATTTAAAATCTTTCGTATTGAGCTACTAGAATATCTATCCTTATTTCCTTTACCCTGTCAGTTCCTTCATATGTGAGTCTTAGCTTTTTCCACATTTCCATATCTGACATACAAGCTGAAATCCTATTGAATTCTTTCTTACTGAGCGCACAACACAGTATACTTTTAGCTTTGCTGTTTTGAGATATTTTCTTCTTGTTTTCGTCTGTCCATTTGTCTCTACTATTGGTGACCAAGAGATCTCCTTCTTCAACAATTGACCAAAGTTGAAAATCTAGACCTTGAAGGAAGAACTCCATCCGTGTCTTCCAGTAGTTGTAATCTTCATCGTCGAATAGAGGAGGTCTGTTAACAGACTGACCTTCTGCATGACCTTGAGCTGCCATTTATCTTTGCTCTTCAGATCGTGAGATCTACTTACTTGAAGAGACTTGGCTCTAATACCACTTGTTCCCCAGATAGCAAGCCTAGAGGGGGGGGTGAATGGATTGCTAAAAATTCTTCTTCTAATAATTCCTGTAAATAAACACACTTGACAGACAATACTAAGATCGATAGTTAGAGTTAGTGTTAATCAAAACGAAGAGAAACAATCACACAGACGACATGAAATTTTATCCTGGTTCGGATCTCCTATCCCAAGGAGTCCTACGTCCAGTCCCCAAGCAACCACCTGGGATTCCACTAAACAAGGGTACAGTCCCCCGTAAGGACACTTACACATCCAGTAATAGCTGGCCTTCTCTTCTTTACCAGAAGAGGGATCGCTCCACCTAATGCAACAGGTCTTCTCTTCACACCCGAAGAGGAATGCTCACAGAAAAGAATTGAAAGAGAAAGGCCCGAAGACCAAGCTTATAATCACTACTTGATCTGAGACAAAGTCTGAGAGACACAAGATTATCGCAAATGAACTCTCTCAGATCAACCCAAGCTCTCAAAGGCAATGCAATATTCTACAGAGAGCAAGGAGCTACAGAAAGTTGGAATGGACTAGCTAGCTCTTGTTGTTCTAAAGGTGACTAAGAGATTTTTTGCTTCTGAAAGGTTGAAAGAGTTATGTGGTTCTTGGAGTCACCAGTCTTCTTTTATCTTCTTTGAAACCATTTGACCATTGAAGTATCTATTGAAATGTCCATTACCTCACATCTTCATGCACGTTGGAGTGTCTTGTTCAAAGGAAAGAGCAAGTGAGCCTAAATCCATTAATGCTCGGATAGACACACATACTCAAGGAAAGATTGTCTGAATCTTCTATCCTCTTGTCAGGTTGACAGGTCCATCTTTGAGACGTGCGTTTCCACTGGAAACCCTGCATACAATAAATGCTGACACCTACGCAACTTATCTTTTTCTAAACTATCAGTCAACATTAGTAGTTGTGCTGTATGAAGATACACCAGAAGGGAAATGTGATTCTGTCATTGTGACCTTGTGTGTTATAGGCATGATACGTAAAAGATATATCGTGCAGAGGTTTGTACGGTCACAATAAATGTTAGAGAACATGGGATACAACATGCTTTCATGGGAAAACTTGAAATCCACAAAGATTTGAAATACATTTGAATATCATGTGGAATGGAACTAAAGAATGTTTAAAGAAGATTTAAACGAGAATGTTTGACAGCTGTTTAAGATATAGTCATTAATAGAGGGTTGATGTAATTAGACATGCTGTACCCAGAGAGAGTCAATGTTGATATTAAATCAATGATATAATCATAAGTCAAGTGAGAATGTAATCCATATTGAAATCAAGTCGATGTGAGCATAATCTATGTATTAATGAAATCGATGTTCTGTACAAAGTTGTTGTTTAACTGAAGTCGATGTGCCGATGAAATCGTTGTTTGAAACGAAGTCGATATAATCATGAAGTCGTTGTTTCACTGGAATCGTTGTTTAAGTGAAGTCGTTGTAGGGATGAAATCGTTGTTCCATATAGATTCGTTGTTTAAGTGAAGTCGTTGTAGACATGAAGTCGTTGTTATACCAAAATCGATGTTTAAGTAAAGTGAAGTCGATGAATCAACCAAATCGTTGTTGTAGCAACCAAATCGTTGTTTAAGTGAAGTGAAGTCAATGAAACAACTAAATCGTTGTTTAAGTGAGAGGAAATCATTGTTGCAACCAAATCGTTATTGTGAAGTCGTCGTAACAACCAAGTCATTGTTTAAGTGAAACGAAATTGTTGTTGCAATGAAATCGATGCTATGAAGTCGTTGTAACAACTAAGTCATTGTTTAAGTGAAACGAAATCGATATTTCTTATGAAGTCGTTGTAGCGACGAAGTCGATGTTTAAGTGAAACAAAATCGATGTTTCTATGAAGTCGTTGTAGCGACGAAGTCGATGTTTAAGTGAAACAAAATCGATGTTTCTATGAAGTCATTGTAATGACGAAGTCGATGTTTAAGTGAAATGAAAATCGATGTTTCTATGAAGTCGTTGTTCTATCAAAGAAGTCGTTGTGTACTTAGACAAAACATATGCATTGAACTTCAAATGGCAGTGTGTTTAGATAACTTACAGATTTTGTTTGAATTATTGCCTGTGGATAAACTTTAGAAAATGTTGTTAGAAAATACTTTTCAAGGTTTTATTAATCACCAAAAATACATACATGGAGATGGACTGATCATCAGATATATCCTTTACCAATCGATTGCCTTGTGTTGAGCAAATATCCCTTAATAAAATTGTTTAAGAGTTTAAACTATTTTAACATGGTGATCTTGCTATGACAAACCTTTTAAAGACTTTCTACAAACAAATCTACTGGAATATATCACAGAAAACATAACTTGTACAATACTATATATCAACACTATCTTGAAATTTCTTAAGTCCACAGAGTATACTATGTACCATACTAACACCGACTGTGGACTCTGACTCCGAGAAGTCGAAGTGTTGAACCATCCTTGTATTGGACTCCAACTATTTGGAAGTCGAAGTCTAAACTCCGATTCCTCCAGAAGTCGACGCCTAGACTCCGACTCTCCTAAAGTCGAAGTAAGGTATCGATTGATCATCTATCACTCCGATGTTAGAAAAGTCGAAGTCATCACTCCGACTCCTGAGAAGTCGAAGTCTCTGTATTGTTTTTCGACTCCCCTAGAAGTCGAAGTTTTGTATCTATTGTTTGTCTAACTCCGACTCCAAAAGAGTCGAAGTACATGTCTTTCTGACTCCGACTTCCCTGACAGCTTCTGTACTTCGATATTTTCTGGTATAAAATTATTATTTCATAAGATCCATGAAAACTTGATTGTATGCTTTGTTAATGTGATTGTTATCCCTATGAGATCTTTTACATAATGTATAATACTTGTTTACCCTACAGAATAATGTTTTGTCTTGTTACCATCATTCAAATATTCGATTAGGTAGAATATATTATATTCAAAGTGACCCTAAAAAAATTATTCTTGAAAAGATCTAAACTATTTATACAAATTGGTCTCTTGTTTTTTGTTAGAAGTTCAGTTTATATTTATTTAGCAGTTGCCTTGCAGTTAATGCCATCAAGCGTATGGGGTATCTGACAGAGGCTCACCTACCACTGTCAGAACCTCACCTTCCCTTCTGATGCAACTGTTTGTCTGTCTTTTATTGCACTGAACATCTGTCTATCCAAGGTTTTTATACTTTACATATATTTCTGACTAATCTACCTCAAAAAGTATAGAGGTATCTTTTCTTTTGTCTTGTCCTTTGTTGCAGAACATTTATTGAGCACGTTTCCAGCATGGAGTTTCATAGAACGTTAAATATAGTCTGTCCTTCAAGCTGTAAAGCCTCAAACATAGTCTAAAGTCGTTGGAAAGCCAAAAAGGTGAAGAACTGTTGGATAACAAGGATCTCAACAGTGCCCACATCTAAAGGATCAACAACTACTTCTCAAATGGCTAGTTCTCCAACGAATAGCTTCAAACGGAAACTTAAAGAATTCTAAAGCATATAAAGAAGCCGAAGTTTGAACAACACACACTTGGATAGTTAGACCAGTTAGCAACACACTCAACTCACATATGCATTCTACTAGCAAGATTCTTCTCAAGCCTTCTACTGAGTTCAAAGATAGAGAGCTTCCACAGTCTGAAATCTTCCAGGTTCTCCATTTCATAGAAGTCTTGTTTCTGTTGTGTGGCTTTTGCAATCCTTGATCTTTTCTTCAATCCACCCTTGTTTGATTCAGAAAGTGTTAGAGCTGAAAGTCCTTTTGTAATCCTTTCTGAATCCTCTGTGTTTGCTCATTTTTATGAGCAGGCACACTAGTCTTTATTTCTAATTTGTATAACCGGCAGGAGGTTTGTTCCTGCAGTGCCCCTCTTGTGAAGGGAAGACCTTTTTGAATGTAGTCTTTGTACCGCTGTTAAAGGAAGACTTGCTTGGGAGAAAGTGACCTTTTAATTCCTCTCAAGGGTGAGAGAAGGCCAAGTATTCTTGGCAGTTAGTGAAATCTCAAGTGGTTTGCTTGAGGACTGGATGTGGGGCTTCCATGTGGGAAGGGCCGAACTAGGATAAAATTTCTTGTGCATTTGTGTGATTGTTTCTACCAACTTACACTTGTTTCACGCACTACACTAAACACTAACAATTCTATTTAGTGTTGTCTAATTTCAGATAAAAATTTTAAAGTGCAAGAAGTCCTATTCACTCCCCTCTAGGACATTATTAGTGCCATCTAGAACCAACAAATAGTATCAGAGCGAGGTCTTCTCAGAAGAATCAAAATTTTTGCCTTAATGTGAATGGTGCTTGCAAGGGGAACCCTAGTGTCTGTGGTGGGGGCGGCTATATTAGAAATGCAACTGGGGATGTACAGCTGGCTTTCTCCTTTCATTATGGTACTGGAAACAACTTATTGGCGGAGGTCAGAGCTCTGTGTGATGGGTTGAGACTAGCTGATTTTTATGGTTATAGGGTGCATGTTATATATTCAGAGTCTAAGGCACTTGTTCAATCTCTTATTAAGGGGGTAAGCCCAGTGTGGATGTGCTTGTGGTGGTAGAGGAAGGCCAAAGAACATATTGCTAAGGCAAGGGTAGAAATTATTCATGTCTACAGGGAATCCAATAAAGTGGCAGACAACCTTGCTACCTATGCTTGTATGGGAGGTATTAATAATGTTTTCCATACATTTATTTCCCTTCCCCCTTCCTGTAACTTGATAAGACTGGTATGCCTTCTGTTAGGCTAGTTTAACTGACTACTCCAAGGGTATGCCCCGATGATACTATAACACTCAATAATTTATATAAATACCTTGGCATGGGGCGTGGCCAGAAAATTGCTGGTACGTTTCCCTAATGACCTTCTTACCTTAAAAAAAAAAGAAGAGATGGTAGTTGAAGGCCACAACTATGAAGGTCAGTCTGTTACAAGGCCACCATTCTTTGATGCTGAGGACTATCAGTATTGGAAGATGTGGATGGAATGCTTCATCAAAGGCACAGATTTTGATCTGTGGCAGGTAATAGAACAAGGTGATTTTACTATACTTTGTGAAACTACCTTTGCTCTTTCTATAGCTGATAAGAGAAACATGTCTCTAAATTACAAAGCTAAAAATTATCTATGTTGTGCTCTATCTAAAAGAGAATTCAATAGACTATCTTCTTGTAGAATCGCTAAAGAAATGTGGGATAAACTACAAGTTACATATGAAGGAACTGATAGAGTAAACCAAACTAGGATAAATATTCTTGTCTCTCAGTATGAACAATTTAAAATGCTTCCTAATGAAAATATAACTCAAATGTACAATCACTTTTCAAATATAATAGTAAGCTTGAGTTCACTAGGAAAGATTCTTACAAATGAAGAAGCTGTAAGAAAAATCTTAAGATCATTAACTAATGTTTGGACCCCCAAAGTCACAGCCATTGAAGAAGCACATGATTTAACTCAACTTTCTATTGACAAATTAATTGGCTCCTTAATGGCTCACGAAATCAACATGGAAAGATTTTCTGAAAGCTCATTAAGAAAGAAAATGCCAAATGCTTAAAAGTTTCAGATTCTTCTTCCTCTGAAGACTCCAAGAAAAAATTAGATGATAGTGATGATGAAGCCATGCTGTCAAGAAAATTGCAAAGGATCCTTGCTAAGAAGAAGTTTGGTTCAAAGAGATTCTTAAAAGAATAAGAAGAAGGAACCAACCTACTACGAGTGCAATCAACCAGGACATTACAAATCTAAATGTCCTAAGCTGAAGAAGAAGGATCAAGCTGAAAGATTTGAGAAGAAGAAAGGCGAAGAAAAGAAATTTAGAAGGTACAAGAAAAGGGCAATGGCAAGAGCATGAGATAATGAAGAAGCCACCAGTTCAGACTCCTCAAACTCAGAACCTGAAGAAGTAGAAAAGGCAAATCTAGCCCTCATGGCAGGATTGGATCATGTAAATTCTGAAACCTCTTTTACGTCATGTTCTGAATCAGATTCTAAATGTCTTGAAGATGCCTTTAATGAATTATATGAAAAATATAAAACAGTGGTTAAACAAATGAAAATAGTTAATTTAAATTTGCTTACACAAGAAAAATCTAATACTTTTCTGAAAAATGAAGTAAAAAGATTATGGCAAAACCTGAATGAAACTAAAAGAGCAAATGAACTACTGTGTGAAGACTTAAAAAATAAAAATAGTAAAATTATGGAAATAGAATCAAATTTAAAAGAATTAAAGGATGAAGAAAAATTAAGAGAAGAAAACAACTACTTAAGAGCTACCTTAGAGAAAATTTCTAATTGTAAAACATCTCTGTTTGTAAGACTAAAAGATGCTAAGACAGGTAAAAAGAAATATGGAGTAGGATGTACACCTCCACATAATGTAGAAGATATTGTGTATTCTGAAAAATATCCAACTCCACAATTTTAAAAGAAATGTGAATAAAAAATCCTAGAAAAGTTAACCAATATGTTTACAAACAAAAACATAAATATAACAACACTACACACATGAAGAATGCATTAGATCTATGTTGTAGTCATTGTAACCAACTAGGACACACTGTCAGCACATACACAACTAGACACCTACATTGGATTCCTAAGACTAACCATCAAGGACCCAAGAAAATTTGGGTACCAAAAGTTACAACTTAAACTTGTTTGTAGGGTCACCTGAGAGCATCCAAATGGTATTTGGATAGTGGGTGCTCAAGGCATATGACAGGTGACAGAAATTTATTTACAAGTTTTAGAGATGAGATTGGTCAAGTCACCTATGGAGATAATGGAAAAGGCAAAGTGTTAGGATGTGGAATAGTAGGAATAAAAGAAAAGAATCTAATAGAGGATGTCATGTATGTAGAAGAATTGAAGCACAACCTCATTAGCATCAGTCAATTATGTGACAAGGGTCACTTGGTGAAATTTCATAATGATAAGTGCATTATTCTAAAGGATGGAAAAATAGTATTTGAAGCTCAAAGAGTCAAAAATATGTACACCCTACAACTAGCAGAATTAAAAGAAGTGAATTTATGTCTTGCAACCACTAAGAGTGAAGAACCTGATTTATGGCACAGAAGACTAGGACATGCAATCACTTCGGTAATCAAGAAATTAATCAAGCATGATCTAGTTGATGGTTTTCTGAAGCTGAAACTGAAGAAGTCTGGAATCTGTACAGCCTGTGCAAAGGGAAAGCAAACTAAGACATCATTTCAGTCCAAAACAGTGGTTACAACTTCCAAGCCTTTGGAACTCATTCACATAGACTTATTTGGACCTATAAGAACAGTAAGTCTTGGAGGAAAAGTGCATGGCTATGTGATTGTAGATGACTACTAAAGGTACACTTGGGTATCCTTTTTGGAAGCCAAAATAGAAACATTTTTAGCTTTTCTGAAGTTCAACAAATTAGTACAGAAGAACCAAAAATTTCAAATAATCAGCATTAGATCTGATCATGGTGGAGATTTCAAGAATGAAGATTTTTTAAAGTTCTGTGAAGAAAATGGAATAGAACACAACTTCTTTGCACCAAGAACACCTTAGCAGAATGGAGTAGCAGAAAGGAAGAACAAAACACTGCTGGACATGGCAAGAACTATGCTTACAGAGTATAATCTACCAAGATATTTCTGGGCAGAAGCAGTCAACACAATCTGCTACATCATCAACATGTGCATGATCAGACCAATCATAAAGAAGACACCTTATGAGCTATACAAGGAGAAAAAGCCAAACATCAGTCATCTTCGACCTTTTGGTTGTAAGGGCTTTATTTTGATAATGGTAAAGATAACTTAGGAAAGTTAGATGCTAAAAGTGATGAAGGTTTTCTAATAGGATATATTTCAAAACCTAGAGGATATAAAGTGTTTAATAGAAGAACCTTAACTGTAGAACAAACAGTACATATTTTATTTGATGAGACTAACCCTTCTATTAAGAAAATAGAAGAAGAAGAAGATTGTGTTGAAGATCTGTGTAGGGATTTAGAACAGACATCTCTTGAAGAAAGAGAGAAAGAAGAAGAAAAGGAAGATCCACCACTTGAGCAACTTCAACAACTAGAAGAACCATAGGAAGGACTGCCTAGAGAATTGAGGTATTATAGAGATCATCCAAGAGGAAACATTATAGGTGATTCTCAAGATAGGGTAAGAACAAGAGGTATGAACATTCCTTGTTATTTTTCTACATTTGTCTCTCAAATTGAGCCTAGGACAATCAATGATGCACTGGCTGATGAATCTTGGATCCTTACTATGCAAGAGGAACTTAACCAGTTCCAACGCAGCCACGTTTGGACTCTTGTCCCTAGACCTTCTGACCATCCAGTTATTGGAACCAGATGGGTCTTCAGAAACAAAATTGATGAATCAAGAGTGATCACCAGGAACAAGGCCAGACTAGTAGCACAAGAGTATTCCCAAGAGGAAGGCATTGATTTTGATGAAACTTATGCTCCAGTTGCTAGATTAGAGGTAATTAGAATTTTATTAGCATATGCATGCTCTCTCAACATTAATTTATTTCAAATAGATGTTAAAAGTGCTTTTCTGAATGATTTCTTAAAAGAAGAAGTTTATGTTGAGCAATCATCTGGTTTTAAGATACTAAATATCCAAATCATGTTTTCCGTTTAAAGAAATCGTTGTATGGTCTGAAACAAGCTCCAAGAGCTTGGTATGAAAAACTAATTGCTTATCTTATATCACATGATTTCATAAGAGGTAAAGTAGATAGCACTTTATTTATTAAGAAACTTTCAGAAGGAATCTTGATAGTACAAATATATGTTGATGATATTATTTTTGGTTCTACTAATGAATCACTTTGCAAATTCTATGAAAACCTTATCCAAAGTGAGTTTGAGATGAGTATGATGGGTGAGCTTAATTACTTTCTTGGGTTGCAAATTAAGCAGAACAAGGAAGGTACTCACATTTGTCAAACCAAATACATTTGGATTTACTTTCTAAATATGGTTTTGACAAGTATAAGCCATTAGGAACACCCATGAGCTCAGGAATTAAGTTAGATAGTGATCTACTTGGCTAGAAAGTAGATCAAAAGTTCTATAGAGGCATGATTGGCTCATTACTCTATCTTACTGCCAGTAGACTAGATATAATGTTCAGTGTATGTTTGTGTGCTAGATTTCAAGCCGATCCTAAAGAATCACATGTTAATACTGTTAAAAGAATTTTTAGATATCTTATAAACATAAGTAAATTGAGTTTATGGTATCCCAGTTGTTCTGATTTTAAGTTGATTGGATATATTGATGCTGACTATGCTAGATGCAAAATAGATAGAAAAAGCACTAGTGGTACTTGTCAAATTCTTGCAGAATGCTTGATCTCCTGATCTTCCAGAAAGTAGAATTCAGTAGCTTTGTGCACAACAGAAGCAGAGTACATTGCAGCTGGAAGTTACTGCACTCAGCTGCTATAGATCAAACATCAACTGGAAGATTATGGTCAAATACTTGATGAAATTCCAATGCTGTTTGATAACACAAGCGCAATCAACTTGACCAAAAATCCTATCCAACATTCAAGAACAAAACATATTGAGGTCAGATATCATTTCATCACGGACCATGTAAGTAATGGTGATATTTTACTTGATTTTGTCTCTACAGATAATCAACTAGCTGATATATTCACTAAACCTCTTCATGAAGGTAGATTTACATCAATTAGAAGAGAAATAGGTATGTGCAACCCTAATTAAATTACTGTGATGCATGATAAATTCATGACTAAAATTTTGAAGTGTATATTAAAATTCATTGCAAATTTTTTCTGAGTCTTGGAACTACGACTCTCATGAAGTCGGAGTGTAGGCTGCGACTCTCACAAAGTTGGAGTTTACTTGAAGTCGGAATGTTTACTGCGACTTTTCAAAAGTCGGAGGTGGCACTTCGACTTCTTAAGTATCAGAGTCTATGAAGTCGGAGTTCATGTTAATTAAACAATATAATAATAATATTAATTAAATAAACATATTTTTTAATTGTCATTTAAAGAGAAATTTATTACAATAACGGTTCACTCATTTAATCCCAGCCATTCATCTCATCATCAATGGTCCATTACTTATTCCCATTTCTATATTAAGATCTTTCCTCCTTTTCCCCAAATCACCCATTTGAACTCTCTCTCTGACTCCCCTGTCGTCTTCTTCCTCTTCCCGCGCATGGTGTTCACCCCGACTGGAACCGTCTTCGGAGCTTCTACAGGATCTTTCTTTTTCTCTGAAGAAAGGTAGGTTCTTTGACTTCTCTACACCATTTCTATACCTCCTTTGACATTCCTCTCAGTCTTCTCTGTCGTTCTTGTCTAGATGGCCTCTTCTAAGGCTCCGAAAGGAACCATGTTCACACCAGAACAGTTCCAACACCTCTCATCTGCCAAAGCCTCCATTTGTCCCGGGAAGGTAGTAGATTTCAGTCAGCTTCATGGTAGGCTAGCATGGGTAGAAGAAACCTTAGCAGTTTTGGGATGGTCGAGACTGTGTCAAATTGCAGAGCCAACCTTCAAAGGTGCTCTTAAGGCATTCTATGTATCTCTCCAAGTCACTTCTGAAGGATCAATCATAGGGAGAGTGAAGGGCACTACTATCACAGTTTGTCATGCCCCACCAATTTAGCAGCAGAATAAATCGGGAGGCATGAACAACGAGTATGGTAATGTAAATTGCGCATACATTCACAAATATTAGAGCAACTAATGAATAATAATTGCAATAAAACTCATAATTTTATTGATAATTCATCTAAACTATTACAACCACTAATTCAGAGCCAAAACATAGGGCTCAATGACATTATTGGAAAAGAAATCTAAAGCAAATCTCTAACTAGACTCTAAGGTACTAATTAAGGACATTCCATCGCTATGACTTCAGGACGCTCATCACTCCAGTCCAATCTCGTTGTTATGTGTAAGGTCATCACTTGACTTACCTGAAAACACAATAACAAATAACGAAGGGTGAGCGATAACGCTCAGTAGGACTTAATATCTCGTGTAAACAAGCATGTTTTAAGTGATTAATGTCTTGTAAACGCAGGTTAACTAGAGAGAACGATCATGTATAGTTGAGAGAGTAATAGTACAAGATAACAAGTGAACGATAATATATTTCTCAAGAGTATTGCAAAACTAGTATGACAACATAATGAGATAGTGTGTAACAAGATAGTGTATAACAAGATAGCGTGTATCAAAATGACATGTAATAGGATAGCTTGCATTAAGGTGGTGTGTAACGAGATAGTTTGTATATCAAGATAGCGTGTAACGAGATTGCATGTAAAGAGATATCGTGTATGGTTGCACAACGGTGCACTAGTCGAGTACGACAATAGTCACTTTGGGACAGTAGCCGTTTAACGATAGTACATTTCGTCTGAACTCCTCAGACTAATGTTAATCAGTCAGTGCTAGCACACTAATAGCACAGAACTGGCACAATATGTCTGAACTCTTCAGACTAATAGTAAAACAATTCAATGTCTAGCCAATGTCGAGATAGTCAGAACCGGTGCAATGCATAACACCGTCAATAGCCCCTGCAGGTATTTTCGGGTGGCTCTCTGCCCCCAGGACTAGATTGGAGCCCCTCGGACACTCTCCGTGCCCTGCACACTAAGTATTCAAGTCAGTAGGTCACCAGACCCATATTATGGCGCTAGACAGTCATGTAAAGTACAAGTAATGGGAGCCACAACAGCTCAAGAGTTTCAAGAGAGTGCTAGATGAATAGACGAGATAGTAGAGCGAACGTGAACAGATGAGAGTACAAGGATAGTAAACGAGATAGGGGTATAATCGTAAAACAACGATAAACCACGATAGTAACGGTTGCACAGTACCAGGTCGGGTACCGGCAGTCAGGTAGAAGAAGTCACCACCTCCCACTAGTAGTGCTAAGAACACTAGCCAGGTGGTCCGGTGTGATCACAAGATAAGAGAGATCTCACTAAGGCCGTTTGGATCGTACTGATCCCTAAGAGTGTAACGGGATTTAAAGGTACAACCAGCTCGTCGGCAATGGACGTGCGCCAAAGCCAAGAAGACTTACGGAGGCCTTGACAAGGAGTCCCTAGTCCAGTCGAGAGTATTCCCGGTGGAGAGGTGGTCCATGTCAAGAAAAAGTGTGTAATGAAACGTTGTCTGTCTTGCCTCGAGTGCTCGAAGGCAGAGGGACGCGATAACGGTGTATAAATCACGCGAATAAAATGAAGACATGTGTCATTTAAATAATAGAGAAATTAGGTAATTAATTTTACTTAATTACCAGATACATTATTGAGTAATTTAATAGGGTCAAATGGCAATAAATAATGTTTAGTGTGCAAGTGTGAAGAAATCATGAGAATAGAATAAGTCGTGCTCACGGCTTTTAAATTAATAAGAATCATTTAAATATTATCAAATAAAAATATTCAGGTCATTTATTAGGTTTAACATTACATGGTTTAACTTGTACAAGGATTAAATGACATTTAAAGCAGGGATATAAGAGCAATTAAAGGTTCTGGCCGAAATTTCAAGAACGCGACGGGGGTGCCAGTCGCGATCATGTCGCGACGGGGCGCATGGGCGCGTTAAGCATCGTATCGCGACAGTGTATCCTGTCGCGGTTCAGGTCGCGGTGGTGCGGCCTGGCGCGACAGGTGAACTGGCCCGGTTCGGGTTTGGGAACGTGGCGGTGAGGCCCATCACGTTCATGATGCGACGTGGAAGCCTACCGCGACACTCCTGTTATCGCGGCGTATCGCGCCGTCGCGATAACAGGGCGGTCCAGCTTTTCCCCTTTTTCTCTGGGTAGACCCTTCTTGACATAGGGTCATTCTAAATTCAGTATAAAATCGTACGGTGATCCAAAAAGCACGAAACTAGTTTTAAACGAAAGTAGACATGTATATATATCAACATGCACGATTAATTTGAAAATAGACAAGGTTTAGACATGCATTGATCAGGTTACTTTTCGGTGACCTAAACATGCGCAGTCAGGGTTCAATGAATTAATTAGAGATGTATACATGATGAAAAATTATGAATCCAGCGGCGTTTGAAAGCTAACATGTAGTAGTATTTATGATAATTTTATCATGGAATGATGTAAAGTTTGCACGAGTTAAAAAGGAAACAAGGAGGGTCGAGTGCACAAGTCTGATAGATATTCAAAGATTTAATGCTCCCTCATGGGAGATCGAAATCAAGCAAGATTAGGGGCGTTTGAAAGATAATAAGATGTAGTATATCTGAGAATTTTATCAAAGTATGAGAGCAAGTACACGTTGGGGATTACAGAAAACACAGGATCTCAGTTCACGGTAACAGCAGAATTCATGAATTAAATTCGCCCAAATGGGTGAACGAAATACCACGAAACCATAGGGCTTTTGAAGAGTACATGAAGGCTACCTAGGGTAATTATTTCACGATTTTAGCTTGAGAGATTGCCTACCTTTTTCGTGGAGTAAGAAAACCCTAGTTGAATGACGAAAATATGAAACCCTTCTTGCTCCAAGCCTTCTCCTTCCTTGCTCCTTGGTCCAGATCTTCCCTCTTTCTCTCCGAAAGTCTTAGCACGAATTTGTGGGTGCTAGGGTCAAATGGGGGGTGTTTTGATGGCTTGTAGAGTTCTAAATCACCTAAAACTCTTTCCTCCTCATTTAATTACGAATTTCCATAATTATCTCATATTTTTCTTGCTATATCTATCTAATTGGGTAAGGGAGAGGTCTAATTTCGTGGGTAATAGTTTAGATAGGATTAGGACTCTTATTAAGATATATATGAGTCATATTAGTGCTTTAATGACCCCTTTTTAATTAAGAGATAATATAGTTACGAATTTCCCTATTTAATTTAGGTCTCTTATATTTACCCAATTGTCTCTCATCTAAATCCCAATTTTAGATTAGGATAGAGTCCTATTGAGTTATACTAGGTTTAGAACTCTTTCTAAGATGATTAAGAGTTAAAATACTCATTATCTTAACCCTTTTCTATTTATTAATATTTTAGGTACGAATTTCACTTATTTAACTCTCATCTCATGGTGGACTCTTCATAATTGGGCCCAAAACTTTATGCTAGGACCATTAGTAAAACCCATTACTAATTTGACTTAATGGGTATAGATTTAATTCTAATTATTCACCATTTATCCTTATGTAAATCTATTTATCACACTTATTCAAGAAATTTTATATTTTTATTTCAATTAAATATTACTCATGCCAATATTTCTAACCTTCATCATTTGGGTTCTTACTCTTGGCCTAATAACTCGTGTGAACTTAATTGTACAACCCATGTACTTACTTTACTTATTGAATTTTTAATTATTATTTTATTAGAGAATTTATTCATGGGCCAAGATTGTCCATTGGTCCAAATGTCATAATGGGCTATCATCCCATATTATTTAAAGGCTACCCACATGTTTAATTTCATTTATAATCCACTTTGGGTCATAAAATAATGGGTTCTCCGACTTATTCCTTAATTATGCTAATAAGTCGCATAAATTCTTAAACTAAGTCCAAACGATTTTTCTATGCCCAAATTTCATAATGGGTCATTAGAGAATATTACTTAAATTATAATTATTATTTTTACGAAATTTTTATATAGGTTTATACGCATGTGATAATGATGCGTACCTTTTTAACTAATTGAATTTATTAATTGATAAATTTCGATTTATCCATAATTTTTAATTAATGGATTTTCCGGGGTACTACATCCTCCCCCACTTAAATAGAATTTTGTCCCAAATTCATATGATATATACGGCTACCAATTCTATCCGAATATCTCATTCCATCATCTCCCCTAATTAGGGTTTTTGCTGTCGAGAAATCATATGATTTGAACTAAGGGTTTAGTACTGATACCTTGTCTACCTTTATCTTTGGTGTGGAGTTTGGTTCTTCTTTGTCGAGCAATTGATGACTCGATGTTGTTGACTTCCGCAATGCAAACATCTGCCCAGTTTCTTCCAACAATTTTTAATCTGATGCCCTGGCTTTTTACAAAATTTACAGAATTCTTTCCGCTTTGCTTCCCCTTTCATTCTCTTGCTATCTACTGTATTTCTTCCTTTATTATCATTGGAATGGATAACATGTTCGCTTTTCAACGCCTTCTTCTTATGGATCTTTTCAAGAAGTCCCATGGTGTCCTCCACTATTTGAGCTCTCGATACCATATCCGAATATACTACAAGGTCTAGCGGAGCCAACTTTTCCCAGAACACAGGTCTCAATCTTCTAAGAATCTCTTTGCCTTCATTTTTTTCCGTACTTACCAATGTGGTGCATATTGTGCTAGTCTTTCAAATTGTGCTTCATATTCTGCTACAGACATCATTCGTTGTTTTAAATTGGCGAATTCATTTGCCTTCTTCTCACGAATCCTTTCGGAAAAATATTTGGTGTTGAAGAGTTCTAAAAATTCATCCCACTCTATGTTGATGTCTGCTAGTTGTCGACTGGCAGCCTCCCACCAAGCTCTAGCATTGCTGTCCAATTGGAAGGTTGCTAGAAGGACTTTCTCCTGTTCTGAACATTGCATAACTCTAAAGATCCGTTCCATCGTCTTCACCCCATTTCGGCTTCATCGGGATCCAGAGTTCCATTAAACCTAGGAGGATTCATTCGTTGGAAATTCCCATATAAATCTCCTGCCCCATTCCTTGCTCCTGCTTGAATCACGTTGTTAAGGGCTTGAGTTAACCCTTGTACATGCTTTGCAAGTCCCGCATTTGTGCATGCTCACCAGCCACTCCACTAATCTCCTGCGAGCAATACATTTTTGTTGTTTCTTTTTAGACTTTGGGTGCTAAAGTATACCAAGTTGATACATATAATATATATAAAATGTATCCAGATCTTAACCATGGTTCTACCAATTCTCACATAGGTATGGTAGTTGACTTAGACACATGTCAGGGCAGTTCACCTAGAATATCCTAGACTTAAATATCCTGATAAGGACATCCTAGGCTCTGATACCAACTGTCATGCCCCGCCAATTTAGCAGCGGAATAAATCGGGAGGCATGCAACGAGTATGGTAATGTAAATTGCGCATACATTCGCAAATATCAGAGCAACTAATGAATAATAATTGCAATAAAACTCATCATTTTATTGATAATTCATCTAAACTATTACAACCACTAATTCATAGCCAAAACATAGGGCTCAATGACATTATTGGAAAAGAAATCTAAAGCAAATCTCTAACTAAACTCTAAGGTACTAAAGGACATTCCATCGCTATGACTTCAGGACGCTCATCACAGTCCAATCCCGTTGTTATGTGTAAGGTCATCACTTGACTTACCTGAAAACACAATAACAAATAACGAAGGGTGAGCGATAACGCTCAGTAGGACTTAATATCTCGTGTAAACAAGCATGTTTTAAGTGATTAATGTCTTGTAAACGCAGGTTAACTAGAGAGAACGATCATGTATGGTTGAGAGAGTAATAGTACAAGATAACAAGTGAACGACAATACATTTGTCAAGAGTATTGCAAAACTAGGATGACAACATAACGAGATAGCGTGTAACAAGATAGTGTATAACAAGATAGCGTGTATCAAAATGACATGTAATAGGATAGCTTGTATCAAGGTGGCGTGTAATGAGATAGCTTGTATATCAAGATAGCGTGTAACGAGATTGCATGTAAGAGATATCGTGTATGGTTGCACAACGGTGCACTAGTCGAGTACGACAATAGTCACTTTGGGACAGTAGCCGTTTAACGAAAGTACATTTCGTCTGAACTCCTCAGACTAATGTTAATCAGTCAGTGCTAGCACACTAATAGCACAGAACTGGCACATATGTCTGAACTCCTCAGACTAATAGTAAAACAATTCAATGTCTAGCCAATGTCGAGATAGTCAGAACCGTGCAATGCATAACACCGTCAATAGCCCCTGCAGGTATTTTCGGGTGGCTCTCTGCCCCCAGGACTAGATTGGAGCCCCTCGGACACTCTCCGTGCCCTGCACACTAAGCATTCAAGTCAGTAGGTCACCAGACCCATATTATGACGCTAGATAGTCATGTATAGTAGAAGTAATGGGAGCCACAACAGCTCAAGAGTTTCAAGAGAGTGCTAGATGAATAGACGAGATAGTAGAGTGAACATGAACAGATGAGAGTACAAGGATAGTAGACGAGATAGGGGTATAATCGTAAAACAACGATAAACCACGATAGTAACGGTTGCACAGTACCAGGTCGGGTACCGGCAGTCAGGTAGAAGAAGTCACCACCGCCCACTAGCCTTGCTAAGAACACTAGCCAGGTGGTCCGGTGTGATCACAAGATAAGAGAGATCTCACTAAGGCCGTTTGGATCATACTGATCCCTAAGAGTGTAATGAGATTTAAAGGTACAACCAGCTCGTCGGCAATGGACGTGCGCCAAAGCCAAGAAGACTTACGGAGGCCTTGACAAGGAGTCCCTAGTCCAGTCGAGAGTATTCCCGGTGGAGAGGTGGTCCATGTCAAGAAAAAGTGTGTAATGAAATGTTGTCTGTCTTGCCTCGAGTGCTCGAAGGCAGAGGGACGCGATAGCGGTGTACAAATCACGCGAATAAAACGAAGACATGTGTCATTAAATAATAGGGAATTAGGTAATTAATTTCACTTAATTACCAGATACATTATTGAGTAATTTAATAGGGTCAAATGGCAATAAATAATGTTTAGTGTGCAAGTGTGAAGAAATCATGAATAGATAAGTCGTGCTCACGGCTTTTAAATTAATAAGAATCATTTAAATATTATCAAATAAAAATATTCAGGTCATTTATTACGCTTAACAGTACATGGTTAAACTTGTACAAGGATTAAATGACATTTAAAGCAGGGATATAAGAGCAATTAAAGGTTCTGGCCGAAATTTCAAGAACGCGACGGGGGTGCCAGTCGCGATCATGTCGCGACGGGGCGCATGGGCGCGTTAAGCATCGTATCGCGACAGTGTATCCTGTCGCGGTTCAGGTCGCGGTGGTGCGGCCTGGCGCGACAGGTGAACCGGCCGGCCTGGCCCGGTTCGGCTTTGGGAACGCGGCGGTGAGGCCCGTCGCGTTCACGACGTGACGTGGAAGCCTACCGCGACACTCCTGTTATCGTGGCGTATCGCGCCGTCGCGATAACATGGGCGGTCCAGCTTTTCCCCTTTTTCTCTGGGTAGACCCTTCTTGACATAGGGTCATTCTAAATTCAGTATAAAATCGTACGGTGATCCAAAAAGCACGAAATCAGTTTTAAACGAATGTAGACATGTATATATATCAACATGCACGATTAATTTGAAAATAGAGAAGGTTTAGACATGCATTGATTAGGTTACTTTTCAGTGACCTAAACAGGCGCAGTCAGGGTTCAATGAATTAATTAGAGATGTATATATGATGAAAAATTGTGAAACCAACGGCGTTTGAAAGCTAATATGTAGTAGTATTTATGATAATTTTATCATGGAATGATGTCAATTTTTCACGAGGTTAAAAAGGAAACTAGGAGGGTTGAGTGCACAGGTCTAATAGATATTCAAAGATTTAATGCTCCCTCATGGGAGATTGAAATCAAGCAAGACCAGGGGCGTTTGAAAGATAATAAGATTTAGTATATCTGAGAATTTTATCAAAGCATGATAGAAAGTACACGTTGGGGATTACAGAAAACACAAGATCTCAGTTCATGGTAACAGCAGGACTTCATGAATTAAATTCGCCCAAATGGGTGAACGAAATACCACAAAACCATAGGGCTTTTGAGAGGTACATGAATGCTACCTAGGGTATTATTTCACGATTTTAGCTTGAGAGATGCCTACCTTTTTCGTGGAGTAAGAAAACCCTAGTTGAATGACGAAAATATGAAACCCTTCTTGCTCCAAGCCTTCTCATTCCTTGCTCCTTGGTCCAGATCTTCTCCTCTTTCTCCAAAAGTCTTAGCATGAATTTGTGGGGTGCTAGGGTCAAATGGGGGGTGTTTTAATGGCTTGTAGAGTTCTAAATCACCTAAAACTCTTTCCTCCTCATTTAATTACGAATTTTCATAATTATCTCTATTTTTTTCTTGTTATATCTATCTAATTGGGTAAGGGAGAGGTCTAATTTCGTGGGTAATGTTTAGGATAGGATTAGGACTCTTATTAAGATATATATGAGTCATATTAGTGCTTTAATGACCCCTTTTTAATTAAGAGATAATATAGTTACGAATTTCCCTATTTAATTTAGGTCTCTTATATTTAACCCAATTGTCTCTCATCTAAATCCCAATTTTAGATTAGGATAGAGTCCTATTGAGTTATACTAGTTTAGACTCTTTCTAAGATGATTAAGAGTTAAAATACTCATTATCTTAACCCTTTTCTATTTATTAATATTTTAGGTACGAATTTCACTTATTTAACTCTCATCTCATGGTGGACTCTTCATAATTGGGCCCAAAACTTTATGCTAGGACCATTAGTAAAACCCATTACTAATTTGACTTAATGGGTATAGATTTAATTCTAATTATTCACCATTTATCCTTATGTAAATCTATTTATCACACTTATTCAAGAAATTTTATATTTTTATTTCAATTAAATATTATTCATGCCAATATTTCTAACCTTCATCATTTGAGCTCTTACTCTTGGCCCAATAACTCGTGTGAGCTTAATTGTACAACCCATGTACTTACTTTACTTATTGAATTTTTAATTATCCTTTTATTAGAGAATTTATTCATGGGCCAAGATTGTCCATTGGTCCAAATGTCATAATGGGCTATCATCCCATATTATTTAAAGGCTACCCATATGTTTAATTTCATTTATAATCCACTTTGGGTCATAAAATAATGGGTTCTCCGACTTATTCCTTAATTATGCTAATAAGTCGCATAAATTCTTAAACTAAGTCCAAACGATTTTTCTATGCCCAAATTTCATGATGGGTCATTAGAGAATATTACTTAAAGTATAATTATTATTTTTACGGAATTTTTATATAGGTTTATACGCATGTGATAATGATGCGTACCTTTTTAACTAATTGAATTTATTAATTGATAAAATTTCGATTTATCCATAATTTTTAATTAATGAATTTTCTGGGATACTACACAGTTTCTGAAGAACTATTGGTTGAATTGCTAGATTACCCTAATTCTAGACATAAGATAAGTGAAGCCGTGTCTTTGTAGAAGCAAAAATTAGGTGTTATTGGGAGTCTGGGATCTGTTAGCAAGAAATGACTTCTAGTAAATGAGTTGTCTATGGAGAAAAGATTAATCCATTCCAGAATCACCAATATCATCACACCTAGGGCTGGCATCCATTCTTCTGTCACTCCGAGAGATGGAAGTTTGTTATTTTGGGCTATTCAGAGACATAGGGTCAACCTGCCCTCTATTATTTTGGAGAGGATGGCAAGATCCAGAAATTTGCAGGAGTCCCTTCCATATGGACCTCTACTGACCCATATTTTCAAGAAGTTTTCAGTAGATCTTAGTGATGAGATTTTAGTGGCAGTCAAGGAAAAGATAGGTCTATCTACTTTGAGGAGAAGCCACTACAGTCTGGAGAGCAAGGCACAAAACTTTTGGACTAAGGACTATGTGCCACAGTGCACTCATGAAGTTTTTCCTGTTGAGGCACAGAGTTCCTCATCTATTTCTGAAGTCTTGCCTCCATAGATTGGCATTGAGGTAGAAAGAGAAGAAGCTCCTGTAGAACAACAACAAGAAGAACAAGTGCAAGAACATCAGCGACAGCAAGAGCAGGCTCATGTCCCATCTCTTGAGCAAGAAACACTAGAAGACACAAACAGTCAAGTGCTCAGAGATTTAAGGGGCAAGGGAGTAGCACAAGAGGAAGAGATTCCCAGCACTACTCCATTTGAGCCAATATTTGAAGAAGAAGAGAAACATGTCTCTCCTCCACCCATTGAGACCCGGCCAAGGACTCAGGGGGAGACTAGCAGCAGTTCAAGCATTTTGATGGATTTGTTGATGAAACAGCAAGAGGGCATGACACTTCTACAAATGCAAGTCCAACAAGTAGATGTGAAGTTTGATCTTTTGGCTAAGGAGGTCCAACAGATGAAGGATCTTCTGCTCCAGTTGGTGTGCCAATAGGGCACAAGTAAGTCTTCTACAAGAGCAGCAGCCAGAGCAAGAGCAGCAGCCAGAATAAGAGCAGCAATAGCCAGAGAAAGAGCAGCAGCCAGAGCCAGAGGAACAGCAGCAAAAGCAGTCTGAGGAAGTGTCTGCAGTTGAGCCAGAGCAGTAGCAACATCAGTCCCCTCAGGAGAAGGAGTCAAGTTCTAAACGGCCTCTAGAGTCTGAGGTTATGGAGGTAGATGCCGATCCTAAGGTCAAAATCTTTAAGAGGAGGGTTAGAAGGAAACTCCATAAGGATGGTCAGCCTGTCTTCCCTTCTCAGCCCTTAACCATCTCCTCCACTCCATCTGATCCAATCCCTCCTCCTACTGCTACTACTGCTCCTACCCCTTCTGTGTCTGAACAACCTCCTCCACCTCCCTCTCATCCTACTGCCCCTATTGCTCCTACACCTCCAGCTCCCACTGCTGAACAACAACCTCCACCTTCTCAACCTACTTCATCTAATCCTCCTCCCTCTACTTCTCAGCCAGAGGCTCAGCCTCTCGCTTTCAACAATATTACTTTCTCTATGTATCCTTTAAAGTACTCTTTCAAGCCTTCCAAGGTTACCATACCCCCTCTTCACACTCAACCTCCTCATTTATTTTCTTCTCCTCCTACATCTTCTACACCCTCTTCTGGCATTGCGGAGATTGTACCTAGTGTGGTACTTTCATCCAAAGGTGGGCGCCAATTGAAAGACAATCCTACCAAACTACTTCCCCTATTCTGGTATGCCTTTGTATACCATTCTGAACACCATATAAACCTGTTCAAGGAATTTTTGTCTATCAAAGTCTTCCTTGAAGTTCATGAGATGCCACGCTATACCTTTGAGGACTGGCTTCCCTCTTTACTCCAAACCTCTCTAGTACTGTTCGCTGATATCAATCTCATCACTCAGAAAAGTCACAGTCTAACTCCTAAAGCTTTTCTCGAACTCTATCCTGGAGAAGCCACCAAACTCCAAGCCACTCAGGCCAGGAACCAATTTATGGATATTTTCCTTCACCTGAACCTTAGATTTTTTGACCTGTTTGGTACCCTCCTTAGAGAGTTGCAGACCATATACACTAGAATGAAGCAGTTCAATGAAGCTAGATTCAGGTTGGGTTTGCTTGATGTCAATAAAGGTCAATGGGAATCTATTATCCGTGGGCAAAGAGAGATCACACCTTCAATGATTATTGGATTACCTTCTGAGCTACATCCAAGTCTAGTTGGAGCCATTTCTGCTAGGAAGAATTTTGCCCAAGTTGTTTTTAATAGACATATCAGAATAGCTACTAGGTTCAGAATCAAGTACAATATGAGTTTGTCATTCCATAGGTTTGCTCTCATACAAACTCCACAGAACTCTCAGCATATGATAGATTTTCAGAATTCTTTTGCTGAATCTGAGAGATTTACAGAAGATCAGTGGGTTGCAGCATACCCTGAAGACCATTCTGACTGCCTGAAGCTCAAATTGTCTATTCCTGAGTATCTTTGCAAAAGTATGAACAACTTTGGAAATCTATTGCACATAAATGGAAGCAGAGGTACCTAGTATACTATCAAGCCAAGGAAGCTGCAATCAATCAGGGCCTACATTAGAATATTACAGTTCATGAATTCCTCCATCTGGCAGCCAGCAAAAAGTTTGTCCCTCTGAAGACTCTTTTGCGCTCCAGCAACTACCATAGGAGAATTAACTAGTTCCATCGTAGACATGTCAAGTCTTATAGGAAAATCCCATCCATAGGACCTTCCTACAACATAGATTCTGCTAAGTTTGAGAATTTCTTTTCTGGCAATGAGAAGAAACCTTGGGCTCTTCTTAAGCCTTTCCTTGCCAAGATCCCTCCTTCTCTATATCTTCCAAGCTCTTTATCAGCTTCTTAGATGTAATTTGTATTTATAATCATCAATACATATGCAGATCTGTTATACATTTCTATGTGTATTTTTCTCTCTCTCCTTGTCTCTTATCCTTTCTATTAATGCCACAAAGGGGGAGAAAGAAAGAAAGTACGAAACAAATACGTAGGATATAGGACACACAGTGTTTGCAAAATTAAATTTCTTTTTCACTATCTATTTAAAAGTTTTTGTCATTAACAAAAAGGGGGAGAATTATTGAGAAACTATCCCTTAAGAAAATTGTTTAAGACTTTAAACTATTTTAATATGGTGATTTTGCTATGACAAAACCCTTTAAAGACTTTCTACAAACAAATCTATTGGAATATATCACAGAAAACATAACTTGTACAATACTATGTATCAACACTATCTTGAAATTTCTTAAGGGGCAAATTAATTAGGAGTCCTAGACTGTAATTGGGAGGTCCTTAATAGCATGGTTTAACATATGCTGAAACAAGAGATAACACTTACTGTAATGAGTTACAGCTCTATCAGGGACTAGAAAATAAATCAAACATTTGACAGAGACTCCTAATTAATTTGCCCTTTCTTAAGTCCACAGAGTATACTATGTACCATACTACTCCGACTGTGGACTCCGACTCTGAGAAGTCGAAATGATGAACCATCCTTGTACTGGACTCTAATTATTTGGAAGTCGAAGTCTAGTCTCCGACTCCTACAGAAGTCGAAGCCTAGACTCCAACTCTCCTAAAGTCGAAGTAAGGTATCGATTGATCATCTGTCACTCCGACTTCAAAAAAGTCAAAGTCATCACTCCGACTCCTGAGAAGTCGAAGTCTCTGTATTATTTTCTGACTCCCCTAGAAGTCGAAGTTTTGTATCTATTATTTGTCTGACTCTGACTCAAAGAGAGTCGAAGTAAATGTCTTTCTGACTCCGACTTCCCTGACAACTTCTATTCTTAGATATTTTCTGGTATAAAATTATTATTTCATAAGATCCATGAAAACTTGATTGTATGCTTTGTTAATGTGATTGTTATCCTTATGAGATCTCTTACAGAATGTATAATACCTGTTTACCCTACAGAATAATGTTCTGTCTTGTTACCATCATTTAAATATTCGGTTAGGTAGAATATATTATATTCAAAGTGACCACAAAAAAATTATTCTTGAAAAGATCTAAAATATTTATACAAATTGGTCTCTTACTTTTTGTCAGAAGTTCAGTTCTTATTTATTCAGCAGTTGTCTTGCAGTTAATGCCATCAAGCGTATGGGGTATCTGACAGAGGCTCACCTACTACTGTCAGAACCTCACCTTACCTTCTGATGCAACTGTCTATCTATCTTTTGTTGCACTGAACATCTATCTATCTGAGGTTTTTATACTTTACATATATTTCTGACTAATCTACCTCAGAAAGTATGGAGGTATCTTTTCTTTTGTCTTGTCCTTTGTTGCAGAACATTTATTGAGCAAGTTTCTAGCATGGAGTTTCACAGAACATTAAATATAGTCTGTCCTTCAAGCTGTGAAGCCTCAAACATAGTCTGAAGTCATTGGAAAGCCAAAAAGGTGAAGAACTTTTAGATAACAAGGATCTCAACAGCACCCACATCTAAAGGATCAATGGCTACTTCTCAAACGGCTAGTTCTCCAACGGATAGCTTCAAACAGAAACTTAAAGAATTGTAAAGCATATATAGAAGCCGAAGTTTGAACAATACACACTTGGATAGTTAGACCAGTTAGCAACACACTCAACTCACATATGCATTATGCTAGCAAGATTCTTCTCAAGCCTTCTACTGAGTTTAAAGATAGAGAGCTTCCACAGTCTGAAATCTTCCAGGCTCTCCATTTCTTAGAAGTCTTGTTTCTGTTGGATGGCTTTCGCAATCCTTGATCTTTTCTTCAGTCCACTCTTGTTTGATTCAGAAAGTGTTAGAGCTGAAAGTCCTTTTGTAATCCTTTCTGAATCCTCTATGTTTGCTCATTCTTGTGAGCAGGAACACTAGTCTTTATTTCTGATTTGTACAACCCGCAGAAGGTTTGTTCCTGCAGTGCCCCTCTTATGAAGGGAAGATCTTTTTGAAGGTAGTCTTTGTACCCCTTTTAAGGGAAGACTTGTTTGGAAGCAAGTGGACTTGTAATTCCTCTCAAGGGTGAGAGATGGCCAAGTATTCTTGGCAGTTAGTGAAATCTAAGTGGTTTGCTTGATGACTGGACGTAGAACTTCTATGTGGGAAGGACCTAACCATGATAAAATTTCTTGTGCATTTGTGTGATTGTTTCTGCCAACTTACACTTATTTCACACACTACACTAAACACTAACAATTCTATTTAGTGTTGTTTAATTTCAGATAAATTTTTTAAAATGCAAGAAATCCTATTCACCCCCCTCTAGAACATTATTAGTGCCATTTATATCCAACACCTTGCTAGTCACCAATTGATATTTCCTTCACCAATCAATGGCATTAGTCATAAGTCGATGCCCTTAGTTGCCAATCGATAGCCACACCAATAGATTGCCTTCTTATGTCAATCAATTGCCATGTTGTTAGTCACCATCGATTATCTTATTACTCAGTAATCAATAGGATTTGACTTAGAGAAATATGTGAATGTATCGACACTTGGATGGTGTCTGTCAACAATGTATGTGTGTGTCGACACTTGTGTGTGTGTGTGTCGACACTTGTGTGTGTGTCTGTCGACACATATGAGGGATCAAGTCATCACCGTGGAAGTCTAGTGTGTGCCTGTTGACATCTACTGACAATTAACTTGTGAGATTCTGGGTAACGACTCTTGTCCTGTTCATCCAGTAAATAAATGGTTTTAACACTAATTGGATGGCTTCTTCAGCAACCGATGTAGTCTTTGAAATATCAATCGATTTAGAACTTGGTCTCCAATAAATTACAACATAGGGAAAAATGCTTTGAAATGGACATGGGTGGTTCTTACCTACCCTTGTTCTTTCCCAGAAACATGGATGAGAAATAATTATTGTACTTTTAAAAGTAGATATATTATGTTTTCGAGGCTTACTATTAGATGGATATATGTTGACAAATAAAGAGTCGTAAAAGCTACATATATCTGTAGAATAAGCATTTCTAACGTGAAAGGGCACGACCGCTGTGCGTGTTCCTGGGTCGTCCACTAGTGCCGTCCGGACGACGCCTTCTACGCTTCCCTATCCCATCGTCGTTTCTAACCCGAGCGCGCGTATCATATATGAGATAATAAAAGTCTCTCTCTCTCTTTTTTTTTAGTATTTTATTCGGTAATAGTAGTAGACAGGCAACCGGCTAGATGGTCTTAAGCAATGACGAGTACCGGAAGCTTTGCCGGATTGTTGCGTCTTTCGAATGACTCCGAACCAAAACCGATGCAACGGGACAACGACGAGAAGAGTCGAGCCGTGCGCGAATGGTCCTGCTCGTGCCAGAGCTTTGGGGGGAGGGCGGTAGTGGAGGACGGATTGCCACGTCAAGCATTTCTTGGCGAAAGTGGCGGCCATGTTTTCTTAATGCCACGTTTACTGTGCCCCGCGATCTTATGCGGCAGTTCTGTAAAAATTAAGTTAATAATTTATTATTTTGACTGCATTTTTAACATTACTTCTGAATGCGTACCATAACTTCCTCTTTCATAAAATGTTCACTATTCACATAGATGAAGTCAAGTTACGTGTCAAGAAAGATGGGGGGTTATGTTGAAGTCAAGATTTCTTAGGCCATTAACGATCGAGAAATGTTGACTTTATGTGTCGACACATATTTTTTATCTATCGACATATGTCTTCTATCTGTCGACAAATAATTTACTTCAAAGAAAATATTTTTCTAAGTTCAGATTGACTACAATATGTATATCATGTGCAGTCAAAATTCACATCGATTAGTGACTAAGTCTTCTATGGATTACAGTATAAATGTTTCGATTGCTGAAGACTTCATGGTCAGTTGAAGTTCGACTTTTGGCCATTCGAAGTACAACATCAATTGGTGAACATGTTTCGAAAGTCGAAGTCCACTCCGACTCATGATTAGTCGATGCTTCACATCGATTAACATTATTGTTGCGAATGATGAACATCACATCGATTAACATTATGTTTATTGCGATTGATGAACATCACATTGATTAACGGTATTTTTGTTGCGCTTAATGAACACTACATCAATTAATGTTATATCGCATCAATTACTCTATTATTCTTCCAATTGGCGAACATTTCACATCGGTTGGTATTATATCTTCGGTTAGTGAATTATACTGAAGTTATGTTTCGATTATTGACCAAATGTTCATGTACCATATCGATTGATACAATATTCTTTCGATTAGTGAACAAATGTTAAGTTATCTTCCAATTACTATTATATCTTCACTTCGACCCTTATCCAGTCGAAGTGCTTTAATGATTGCTTTGATTTTTCTAAGTGTTCGAGAGTTGAAGTCTATCTTCGACTTCTCTTTAAGAGATTAAGAGCTCAAGTTTACATTTTCATTTTCCTCCGTTTTCCCTTAAACTCAAGTATTATTATTCTTAAGCGAACGTAGCTTGTCTTGTCAGTTCAAAACCTCTGTTGTTATCATCTCTTAAACTAACAAATCATTTAGCGTTCTTTTTAAATGAGCCTTTTGTCGCTAGATTTTCCACGCTAAAAAAGTAAAACAAATCTACTTTTAGATGTGTGTCAGATCTTATACCAATAAGGATATGTACTTTTTATGGGACAGAAAGTTATCAGTATTGCATTACTTATTATTCCTTCTGGCTAGTATAATATCTGCTACCTTTCTAACCTAAAGAAGAAGAAAGTGTTTTGCATGGTTTTGATGCATGTAGGTATCCAATGCATCTTGCTACAGAAGCATGCAAGCTATCCCTAGCCATCCTCTCAAGGCCAAACGTTCACATTTCTAACGGCTAGAGTCAAATGGATAGCTGAAGATATTGAAGACTTAAAACTATATATAAAGTAGTGGATGTCCTAAAAAGAACAGATATACACAGAGATAGACATATATAAATATACACAGATATACAAGCAGTAGATATTACATCTGAAGAAACCGAGCTCATCTGTTCAAACCTTCGACTAGTCTTCAGCCATGTGGACACTCCTTAGATTACTCTTCCAGTCCACAAATAGTCAAAAGAGAAGAGTGCCTTCTAGTGTCATCATTCTAGCTCTCTTTCTATCTGTGCTTGCTGATTCTGTGAGCAGCACCTGTTGTGCAACCATTAGTGTTGTAACCCGTAGGGGGTTTGTTCCATGCTGTTCTCCTTCGGTAGAAACGAGGGCCTACTAGTTGTAGGATGTGAGACCCCGAATTTTTATTCTCTTTATATATATGTATGTATAAGAATGGTGTGTTGGATGTTCGGTTGTTGTGTGCTTAGCATGCGTAGTTCATTGTGCCTACTATAAGTTTTATCCTTCTCTTGAGCATGAGCATGTGCGTATATCTATATATATATACAGACGTGTATATGATAATTAATGTAGAAGTGAACAATTAGCTAATTAGAGGTGTATTATGAATACCAAGAATCTCTGACTTAGGATACTTGAATAATACTATGCATGTGCTATCTAAATATTGAAGAATATCCTATACTACCTATTTCATGGAATTTTGTATGGGAGTGTATGAAGTACATATGTGTATGTACGTATGTATGTTATCTTATGCGTGTGACAATTATATACCTAATTCTACATGCATAACACCTTGGTGTACTTGTGTATGCATGTGTATGATTAGTTGTAAACATTGTTCATTTGCATGGTTTAGTTAATGTGTACATTGTACTTCGTACATTGCATATACATAAAGAGTTCAAGCATGGTAGGTGTAATTAGTAGTTTATATTGAGATTCTATACTCCTCATGAATAACATGCATGTATTTTTATGATATTTAGGTGAGAATAGTCAATTGGCTAAATTATGCATATAGTGCATATTAAGGAATCCTATGCATATAGTACTTAAGCAATGTTAGGTAAAGTTGTGCAAGTTAATCTAATTACCGGTGCGCATGTGTATCCATCTATTCCAAGCATAATGTACATAAGTATGCTACACCCGTGCGTGTATACTATATATATGTCAAATCAAGTGTGTGTGTGTGCAAGGACTATTTTATCGAATAGATTATTCCTAGCTAACATAATTCATATCACCTCCTAATGATTTGCAAAGCCCTCATAATTCTCGTCATTTATTTTGCCGTGTGTTAAGTCACACTTATGTAAAACATCATGTACGTATAGGTAGATATCTACGTACATCTTATCTTGGTGTACTTATGTATGCTTGTGTATGCCTAGGTATAAATGATATTGATTGCCTGGTGTAGTAATATACATGTTACACCTTATACATTGTATGTATATATATAGTGCAAGCATAGTTTCTGCATGTTTTTAAGTTCTGGCCGAAGGGCCAATTAGCGTCAACATGGGTGGACGCCCATGAGTTGTCGGCGTCCATCTCGATGGACGCCAAGCCTTAAGTAGCCGTCCACATAGGTGGATGTTTACTTTTCTGACACTGCATGCGTAGCAGGTCAGAAATGCATGGCTTGCCATGCTCCTGATTGGGGGATGGCCGATCCAAAGGCTCTCCCACCCCTGCAAAGGCAGACTTCGGGTCTTGCCTCAGAAAAACATCAACCTTGCTGCTTGCAAGGTGCTCTCTTGGCCTTTTCAAGAAGAGAGAAACCCTAGCTCAGGAATGTGAGGAAACCTGAACTTGGGAGCTCAGATCCGGCGTTCTGAAGCTTGGATCCGGCGATCTTCTTCGACAAGGAGGAAGTCCAAGCATATGAGAAGGCCTCCCCGGTGCTGGACAACGACCTACAACCCCCTAGAACCCGGAGCAAAGGAGTTTAGAGGCTTCTTGGCACTGCCCAAGGAGAGCTTCTCCGGCCATTTTGATCCGTTTGGAGATTTATTCAAAGGCAAGTATACCCTAGGTCTTGAGCCTAGACATGTCCCCTAAGTCTCAGGAATTTTGTGGATTTTAATTCGTGTCCTGGAGCCCCTATTCTGAGATTTTTTCCAAGCTCGGTCTGTGTTCTTACACAGACAGGAACTTGACGGCAAGAGACCTTGCCGTCAAGTGCATCTGTTAACGGCATGCGATAATGCAGTCAACCCCTGTAAACGGCTATACATTGAGGCTGAGTTCGTCAGGACAGAACCGTTAACTGTTTTCTCTCCTCTAAATGACTATTTTCGATGGGTTTCTCGCGATGAGGATATACTGTAAACCCTATACGTTATGTAAGATACCTATTGTGGTGTGTGGATGGGTTATTGAGCATGGTATGAGAAATGCAATTTAAATTGCTTTGCGAAAATGCATGTATGTTAAGGCAATGACCTTCTTGACTCACTGTTTGGATGATTTAGTGAGGGTCGGAAAGCGTTAAATGTCGTGAGCCATGTATGCATGCATCAGTCACCCCCTACAATTTCTATGATTTTTCCCATGTTTGTATGATTATTAGAACTTATGTTTTGGAAAATAGAGAACATGTGTAGGACTATTAAATTCTCTAGTAAATCGTGCTTTGTACAATAAATACGGGTAGAATGTCGTGCAAATACAGGCATGTTAGATCAGGGCTGAGGCATGTTAAATCAAATGCTTATGCTAGGTTTCCATGCTAATAGGGATTTCAAATAGCATGTAAAATAGATGTTTGATTTTCTGTAAATTCTATTTAGCTCAGAAAAATCTGAAAAATCGAGGGTATGATCTTGAACCCGAAAATAGCATGTGGTTAAAATTTTAGGTCATTTGGACCAGTATATAAAGAGTTATGTGTTTTTCATGTGAAATGTAATAATCTACGTATGTTATCGTAATGTGGTTAGTTATCGCTTAAACCCAACCTGATTAGTGCATTTACTGTGTTAAACTCCTGAAATCTGTAGTAGCATGGTTAGGAGAAAAACAAAGTCACATTGTGCATGAGAAAACGAAGGAGATGTGAGTGTTATGTGTAAAAATACGTGTTAAAACTCGGTATGAGTAAAGTGTAAAAGTTGTGCCTATGTGACACTGCTACCCTAGAGGCATCGGGAGCCGTATATAGAAAAGTCCCTATGGAAGGCTCCATGTGATATAAGTTTGTCCCAAGGTATTGGGAAAACCCCGGAGGTGGACAAGTACCACTGGATAGGGTGGAGAGGGCTTCTCCCGGTCTGTGCAGTTACCAAGATTCACCGCTGTATTGCCTAGGTGGTGAGTATGTGTATGAGTTGTGTCATGCGTGTGATATGAGTTGTGTTATGAGTTGTGTTATGAGTTGTGTTGAGAGCTATGCTAAGGAATGAGCACGAGCTATGAGATATTTGTTAGTGTCCTCTACTGGTGGTTAGGACTATGTGTCATGGCAAATTGATTAACCAATGAAAGAATGAATAAAGTGTGAAATATGTGAATATGGCACGTGGTAAGTGCCCATGATGCACGTGGTAAGTGCAATCGATGTGATATGTGATAAGTGAAAGTGGAAGAGTAAATGATGTGGAAATGAGTAAATTGTGTAAGTGTGAACATGTGTACATGTCAAATGTGTAAAAGTGAACAATGTGAATGAGTAAGTGTGCAATCATGAGAGATAAATGTGTTAGATGGTGAACTTATGATATATGTCATGAAAGTGTTAAATGCATATCCAAATAGCAACCTAAATGTATGCAAAACAATGTTTCACATGTGTAAGAATGAGTAGAATCCATGTTAGGAATTTCCCTTTCAAACATATGAGAATCTCACGTTAATTGCTATCATGTTGTGATTGAATTGTGCATATATATATATACATAGTTCTCATATGAATGAAATGGTAGTGAGCATGTAATAGGATTTTCATGTTTGCGAAAGGTAGATTACGAATATGGTAAATGCATGAAAAATAATTGGATTCCATGATAGTTGAAGGGCTCAATTAGTATAAGAGTTCTTACTTAAGTGCTCATGGATTGCTAAATGGTGTCACCATGTTTTAACCTTCAAGTTATGCTATAAAATGTGAAACTATGTGCATGTGATTTTATGATGTTAAAACAGCAAGTAAATTGTATAATAAATACAAAAAGGCCATGTGAAAAGAAAGTAGTCATCATGTTAGCTTGTTCCTTTTCTTCATGTTAAATTTTATGCTCTAGTAGTAGAGATATCTGTGGAATAAAAGGATGTGTGGACGAATCATCCTACATGTTAAGTGTAGGTAATAAGTGCATGTGTATGATGAAATGCTCATGATTTAGAATAGATTTATGGCAGACTAAAGCATGCTCCTGTAAAGATAATATGTAGTGCTAGTTGAGAGTAAGGACCATGAGTACCTTTGTGATTTGATGATAGTGTGCATCTCTTTAATGTTAATGCCATATTGTGAGTGTGACATGTTTAAGTTCAGACTTTGGTTGCTTGCTGAGTCTTTGGACTCACTCTTGCTTCGGCGTACAGGTTGACAGGTATCGTGCACTAGAAGGAAGCGTGGTGAGGATCATCATTTAGAAGACTATTTTGTGGAGCTGTTACTAGTTGTACTTTTCTTTTGCACAAAAAGGATTATTGTATTGACAATATTTGGACATTGTAGTTCTCTTTATTTTGTATTAATGCGGACATTGTCTTTCTATCTCGCTATTTAGATTGTGGAATGTGTGTTGGTGACGGGTTAAGAGTTGAGTTGTTTATTTTATTCCGCTGTACTCTATTGCTATCCAGGTACATATCAACCTATCGACCAGTGTTGGGTACATGTCCCACTGTGACGACGCCCTTTTTACCGATGGGGATTGGTATAATCGTACCGGTATGAAGAGGGTCGTTACATAGGAGGTTGTTTGCCCCTTTGGTAGAGGGGAGGACCTACTGGTTGTAGGAGGTTGTATGCCCCTTTGTGAAGGGAAGACCAAGGTTGCTTGGTGGTTAGTGGAAAATCCCAAGAGTTGCTTGAGGACTGAACGTAGGACTCCTATTTGGAAGGTGATCCGAACTAGGATAAATCCTTTGTCTTTTGTGTGTGTGATTGCTTTCGCTACTTTTATATTTATTTCACACATAGCACTAACTGCTAACAACGCCTTGAGCATTTTTCAGATCTAATTAATATTTGCAGATCATTTCAAATATAGTCCTATTCACCCATCTCTGCTTCATTTTGAACCAACATAGAACCCTTCTTGCACGATGAGAATTCTTGGAGGCATAGAAGAGCTCACTCAAATCTCAGAGACATGTTGTATTTATAGTACAACACCAAAGGATCGTAGCTTTAGCAAGAATCCTAATAGAGGAAAGAGTTTTATCCAATTTAGGAAATTGCATCGAGATAATCGGTATACCATTTTCTGGAGTTCAATCGACCGTTCTTCAGATGGTCTTCTTCACCAATCATAAGTTTCTTCATCAATCAAAATCATTTCGGCACATCGGTCGACCGATTATTGGAGTTGGGTTGACCATTCCCTTTAGGTTGTAGAATCTGGGCCCACTGAAAGGTTTAGATGAGCAAAACACAGAGTTCGGTAAAATGACTTTGGAGGTTCGGTCAACCGATAATAAGAGTTCAGTCGACCGACTATAAATTGTGTACTCTTCAGTCAATCTTCTACGTCTATTCTTTCCAAGTCTTGGCCTTTCAAATGTCCACTTACAAGGGTGAATTGGACCTATTTTGCTGCACACTTAGCACACAAATTAGACCATCACATTAAATATAACAATTCAAATGCTTGGGTCATCAACATGAATACAAATTGGTACTTTTGTGATGTTATCATCATGAATTATAATTAGTGTTTTATGATCATCAAAATCTACAAAGTACAACAGAACGTGGTTTACTTTCTGGTCGTGACTGTAACGTGGTCAGGGGGTCAAGTGTGCTAACAGAGATGTCGTGGTCCCCATGTTGGCTGCATTCTTAAGGCAGTCAACAGATAGGGCACGTTCACAGAAAAGAGAATCTAGGCTGGTTGGATCATGTCATACATGTCCATCCTAGTCCCTTAGAATGTATTGGTGTTAATGGTACAACTAGATCGACGTCCTAGGGGAATTATAGAGTCACAGAAACTTACAGAGCCCTTGTTGAGGGAGTTACAGTCCGGCAGGAGCAATACCTAACGAAGGGTTCTCACAATGTTAATAGGATGTTGAAACGTTTGCTAGATGTTCTAGAAGACTTCTAGAACAACCATGTGGTGGAAACGGTGCTCCAAAACGGCTATCGAAAATGAAACAAGTCCTTTATTTCAAGGGGCTTTTATGAAAAATACTAATCCATTAACCATATATTTTATGAGACATTTCATAGGAAAATTTGGGTTTAAGGTGTAAGAGAGTGTATGCAATTTAAAGAGAATCATGGGTATGAGAGAGATCATGTAGATTGTTTTAAAAGAATAATTTCATCTTTAATCATAATAAATCTTCTATTAGTACATTTAAGACTTAACAGAGGTTTAACATGATTGGAATCATGGTTTATAATACTGTTTATAGGAAAATTAAGGTTTCCTAATAGACAGTCTTAACGTAGTCAGGGGATAGGCAGCATTAAGAAGGTGGTCAGGTAGTCTACCACATTATCCTTTAGCTAATGTGAGGCAGGGATATAACGGGATATAAACGCGGGCTATCGCGTTCAGAAGGCGGGCTCTGTATCCATCGCGTTTATAACATAGTGAACCCGAGTTGAAATATTCACATTAAAACACTTAAATATCGATACGTAGGACATGAAAAATGATGAAACCGCCTTCAAAATATAATACTAGCATGCTTCTACATGTATAGAAAACATGAATTTGGCATAGAACTTGGATTGAGCATGGAATGAGGGCAAGAACAAGAAGTCGGGAACAAGCATGTTCATACATTTTAGAAGCAAAATACAACTTTAACTTCTTTTAATTACAAGATTTTTATGTTAATTTCTATCTCTAAGCCTTCCAATCTCTAATTGGGGTGCGATAGACATGAAAAAATGTAACTAACATGTTAGGATAATTTTTATTTATTTATTAGAAGACCCAATGAATCAGCTATCAGGAGAGTGCACTACATCCCAAAGAGATAAGGTGTTCTCACTCCACTAGGTGATCAACCAAAGGGCTGATTTTATATAAATGAAAGAAGAAGATTACATAATCTGCGTGGCATACCCATTAGCAAACAAGAACAAAGGCCAACCTATGTGAATCTAATGGAGGGGAGGCCAGTTTTATCCAGGATAACTGGGCCTTTACAATTCGTTGTGAGGGAGTCAAAACCCAAGAAACTTTATTTTCCCTAGTTGTACAAGCAAAGTTACCAAGAGAATCTGTCACCCTGTTAGCTTCTCTAAAATAGTGAACAACCTGAACACCAGATGCGATGAGTAAACCTTGTAAATCCCTCCACCAGTACAGACCTTCCCAAGATGGACATCACCTCATAGTGTAGATCGAACCTGCAGGGTGAAAGAGTCCAAGTAGACCACTGAGATCGGGTGCCCATAGCCTGCCGCCAATCGCATGCCATCATGCAGCACCCTCAATTCTGCCAACAAACTATTGTTGTACCCATAATTAAAAGCGAAAGCCAAAACTACGTCCCCATTAGAATTTCATATACAGCCACCACCACTAGAAGGACCAGGATTCCCTTTGCTGGAACATCCATGCTTATTGACTAACCAAAATTTTGCAGCTTCCACCCAACCAGCACATGTGATCTCATCTTCTCCAAAGGATTATGTAGGATCTTGTACGGGGTGTGTACCTCGTGCATTGCGGAATGTCGTAGGATCGGGAAGAAGTCTACAAGAGTCTTCTTCGTAGTTCCTCGCTCCAAACGTCCTCAGGATGAGATGGTGATGTCCCGTGAGAGAAGCCTTGCACTGTGTGTGAGAGAGAGAGAGGGAGAGAGTTGTGCAGGATTCTTTCTCAAGAGAGAGAATCCTCCTCATGCATGCGCCTGGGAGAGTCCTTGCATGTGATGGATTCTTCCAAGTGAGAGAGTCACACTTCTCTCATGCGCCTGGAGAGGAGAACCTCTCTCCCCTCCTGGGAGCCAACCGCCCAGCGGTTTGGCCTCCTGCCAAAGGTTGCTTTGGCAACCTTTGGATGCCACGGTGGGCACCCAACCGATGGCATCATGCTATCGGTTAACATCTCCCACTTGCCCACAGAGGGCACAATAAAAAAAAAAAAAATAGATGCTCACTAAGAGTAATTCATCTCTCTACACTTGCTTCTCAATCATACATACGACGAATGGAGTGAGCGACCTTACGAGAGTTAGCACAACAAATGAGTAGTGATCTATTAAGTTATCACCAAAACTAACAGATCACAATACTCTAAAGGAATCCCGTAGTACCCTAGATATCTTCAATATTCACAAACTTTGACATCTTGGATCTCTTTAAAACTAGAGACGTCAAAACTCGAACGTTTTGTATTCACGACTTTATCGCCACTAAGTCGACATAGTCCCTCGAGGTGTGAACCACAAAACATGGTGCAATATTTAGATGTCTTTCTTGAGTTCTCATGTCAATTCAATTAGTCTTGACCGCTTTCCTAGTCATGTCCCGCTGGACTGTATCAACCATAGCCCTAAGGAGCATGCTAAAGTAGCGACATCAAGCTTCCTTTTCATGACATAGATCTCAAGTCCTAAGGGTACAGATGGATCAATGAATTATGACCAAGAGCTCACACAATGATGAAACAGAGATCTCATTCATCATTCTCTTCAAGGGTCGTTTTACGCACATGTGGTATGTACACATGCTACGGTGTTCTTCCATCATTATTGGCGTGTCACATACAACATAATAAAAACACCATACGGTTCTTAGTCTAGCCACTCCCACTGCGGCTAACCCGAGTCTCACGACCTCTTATCATAAAACTCGCAACCGGCTTAATGAAGGCTTCACAGATTTGATTCTTATATCCTGTGATCGATCCAGAGGGACCTCATCTTAACTCATTTTAAGGCGACAATAAAAGAAAATATCTTGCTCGCTCTCATAGCGCCATAGATATAAATTTATCTTGCTCGCTCTCATAGCGCCATAGATAAAAATTGTCTCATCTTGCTCGCTTTCTTAGCGCCAAGGCGAATGACCCGTGTGAGGGGGTCCATTCAGAGCCTAGTGACACTTTTCTTGATGTGTAAAGTATTCCAACCATAGACACACATAAGGAAAACATAATAACTTAATTGTCAATCAATAATTGTGCACATCACAAGTTACACAATCGCATATTTCTAATATGGTTACAAATGCCTCCTCGGGATTTGTTTGGTTAGTGGATCGGCCAATATATGACCTGTCGAAATGTGTCGAAGAACCACCAACTACTTTGCAACTAAATCCCGAATGTAGTGATAACGAATGTCAATGTGTTTGGTTGCCCGTGATATTTAGGGTCCTTAGCATAGGCCAAGGCCGATGTGCTATCAACATACAGCACCACCGCCTCCTTTGACAAATGTGTCATGGCCAATCGCTGTAGGAAACTTTGCAACCAAACAGCCTCTTGACATGCAACAGAACATGCCACATATTCTGATTCCATGGTGGATAAAGCGATGCACATTTGTTTCTTGCTACACCAAGAAATGGCTCCTCCACCTAACATAAACACATAGCCTGAGGTGGATTTACGCTCATCTTTATCACCGGCCCAATCAGCATCGTTGAAACCTCTCAATCTTAAGTCATCTCCTTTGTAACATAAGACAAGGTCCGAAGTACCACCAAGATATCGAAAAATTCTCTTAACTGCTTTCCAGTGAACGAGACCGGGATTACTTTGATAACGACTAACAAGGCCCACCACAAAGCTAATGTCTGGCTGTGTACATAACATGGCATACATTAGGCTTCCAATTGCAGCAGCATACGGCACTTTAGACATTTCATTCTTTTTCTTATCAGTTTGTGGACATTGACTGATACTTAAAACACAACTCTTATCAATTAGAGTATCGATGGGTTTGGAATAATACATCCGAAATCGCTCAAGAATCTTATTTATATAAGTCTCCTGCGACAAACACAGAAGTTTATTGGAGAGATCTCTTGTGATTTTTATTCCTAGCACATAATTTGCTTCACCCATGTCTTTTATCTCAAAGACAGAAGACAACCATTTTCGAGTGGCTTCGATAGATTCCATGTCATTTCCAGCCAATAAAATGTCATCAACATATAATGACAAAATAAAAATCTTTTCCGCCATACGTTTAACATACACACAGTGGTCTTCTTCAATCATCTCAAAACCAAATGAGATAATGATTTATGAAAGCTAAAATACCACTGTCTAGACGATTGTTTGAGGCCATAAAGGAACGTTTGAGACGGCAAACTTTGCGCTCTTGTCCCTTTGCCTCAAAACCTTCTGGTTGCACCATATAAATTTCTTCGTCTAGTTCTCCATTGAGAAATGTTGTTTTAACGTCCATCTGAAAAAGTTCTAAGTCTAAATATGCAACAATGGCTAGAATAAGGCGAACCGATGTGAATCTCACCACTGGGGAGAATGTCTCATCGAAATCTATACCCTCCTTTTGAGTATATCCTTTCGCCACAAGTCGTGCTTTATATTTGTCGATAGATCCATCCACCTTGCATTTGACTTTGAAAATCCATTTATTTCCAATAGCCTTACGCCCTGGAGGGAGGTCGACAAGTTCCCAAACTTGATTCTTAGTCATAGAGTCCATCTCATCTTGCATTGCTTCCTTCCACTCTTTACTAGCAGATGAAGTTAATACTTCTTTAACAGAAGTAGGCTCATCATCATCAGCAAGCTGGCACCAAGGGGGTTCCTCTTCAATCTCAAATGACGACCAGGCATGTGTCCACGTTTGCTACGGCGTATCTGATCGTCTTGTTCTTCTATAGGTGTGCTCCCACTGGGCACAAGCTCCCACTATCATGATTATCTCTACTATCTCCACGGCGCTTCCTGGTTAGGAACTAATTCCCTCCCTTCGCTGGAAGATGGTAGAATATCATTAGGGTCATCCAACTTATGGAGATCAAGACTCTTTCCAGTGTCACCGATGCTAGGAAATTCTGTTTCTAAGAAAACAACATCTCGGACGTCTTTTTCTGTCATTCCTCCATTTGGATGTTGTCCGTACATGACATAACCCTTAGAGCCTTCAGGATATCTTATAAAGATAAACTTTCTAACTTTAGGGCCAAGTTTTCCAAACTTGTGAGAGGTGTCATGGACATATCCCGCAGAACCCCATGGCCGAAGATTATCTAAATTTGTTTTTTCACCACGCCATATCTCATAAGGGGTGGAAGGAACTGACTGTGAAGGTACGCGGTTAAGGATGTAGGCCGCAGTCATTATAGCATCCCCCTAAAAAGATATTGGAAGGTTGGCATGCGCCATCATCGACCTAACCATATCTAGCAGTGTTCTATTCTGTCCTCAGCAACACACCATTTTGTTGCGGTGTATATGAATAGTTAAATGTCTGTGTATTCCTTTTTCTTCACATAAAGTTTCGAACTCATCCGAAAGATATTCACGTCCTCGATCCGTCCGAAGAACTTTTATGGTTTTGCCTAATTGATTCTCAACCTCTGCCAAGAAGTGTTTGAAGCAATCTAACGCTTCATAGCGGTGAGCGATCAAATAGACATATCCATATCATGAATAATTATCTATAATGTGAGGAAATAGGAAGCCCCTTGAGTGTCTTCACACTCATGGGTCCGCAAATGTCGGAGTGGATCAATTGTAATAGTTCAGTGGCTCTCTTAGCCTTTCCGAAAGGCTTGCGACATGCCTTACCGGCTAAACACGATTCACACACAGGAAGATTGACTTTAGCGAGTGAGCCTAGAAAGCCTTCTCGAGCTAACCTTGTCATTCTATCTTGTCCTATGTGTCCTAGCCGAGCATGCCAAATTTTCGAATCAAAGTTATTATCAGTATTCACCACATAAGACACAGGAAAATTATGATAATCCAAATCTAATTTAAACAAACCATCCATGAATATAGCATGACCATATATAACATTGTTCAAACAAATGTCAACTTGGTTGCTAGCAAACGAAAAAGAGAAGTCTAATGCTAATAATGATGAGACTGATAGTAGATTATTATGCTGACTCTAGGCGCATAGAGTACTTCATGGAGAGTTAAGACTCGTCCAGTCTTTAACTTGAGTTGATACACACCAACTCCAAGGACTTCCTCACTGGAACCATTTCCCATGTATACTCTTTGCGATCCCGCTGAGATTCGGTGATAATCCACGAACCCTGCTCGATCCCTTGTTATGTGCTTGGTCGCTCCTGAATCCACTATCCATTCAGGATTTGTTCGAGCAACTAAGGTATGCGAACAAACATGCACAGTTGGAGAGCAAAGAAATTGGAATACCTTTTTCGGCTCAGTGCATTCACGACCGAAATGTCCCAATTGTCCACAATTATAGCATTTGGCTTTTGACTTGTCTCTTTTTCCACCGCGCTTGCCTCTTTGGCGCTTCGGTGTCTGCCCCGCCTTAGAAGTAGATGCAGCATTTTGCCTCTTCCTCTTGAAGTTCTTCTTTGGACCCCTTCTTGCCCTATTGTCTGCCTCCCTGGGTGACAAGGGCTGTAGCGCGCATGGCTTCCTCGCGCTCAGCCTCTAACTCCACATGACGAGAGATGTCAGAAAAATTCTTAATGCTCTCATTGTGAGTGAGGATTTGTTTCATGTGAGTCCAAGAGTCTGGCAAAGATCTTATTACAGCCTGCACCTGCTGCTCATCAGTGAGATCGTGACCTACAGACTTCAAGTCGCAGATCATGCTTGACATCATTCTTAGATGCTCAGTCATGTTCTGACGAGGATCTTTTCGGAGGGTCTCAAATTTCAAAACAAGAGCCCTTAACCTCGTGGTAGAGGTTCCTCCAAAAGCAATTTTCAAGTTATCCCACATATCCTTGGCAGTCTTACACTTTTCAAACATGCCAATCAGATCATCCTGCATGCTGCTTAACAGTGTACAGCGCGTGCTACGATCTTTGTTGAACCATAACTTGTAAGCGTCTTGATCTCTTCGGTGTTGAGCAGTGTTGCCTTCTGTGGGCGGGGTCATGGATGTTGTAATGTGATCAAGCAACTCTTGCTCGTTTAAAAGATATTGGATTTTTCGATGCCATATGTCATAGTTAGTGCCATCTAATTTATCCCTTTTCGTTAAGTCAGCAATTATATTCTTCGAGGCCATCGATGAATCACTACATTTAAGATAATAATGAGAAGGCTAAGTTGACAATTTTACACATCAGTCTATTTGATCCAAAAATCTATACTATAATATTAAATATTCTCCATATAATAAGATCGAAAGTAGACTTAGAGAACTACAATCATCTCCTATTTATATAAGAATATTCAATATTATTAGGGTAATTTCGATCAAATAATGTAAAAGGGAGAGGAACTAACATCTCTCAATTTTTAAGCATGTATGTACTAAACATGAATAGTCAAAAGAATTAACTACAACTAATCATGCTCAAAACATATTCTAATAATTATGAACAATAATTAATATGCATGTTCAAATAGCAATTAATCATGCATGTTTCAAACTCTCAACACATGATTTTATATCATCGGATCATACACAGATTGTGATTATTAAATGCATGAATAAATTTATTGCATGGACTAATACAATTTATTGCATCGGATCATACAATATATCAAGATTAAACTAACTCATATAATTATTGTATGGACTTAAATAAGACAATCTCATAGTCATGAAGCGAATGATGATCTGAAGTAATAATAAAATCATGTCTAAAATTGCGATAACATCATAATAGCTAAAGCAATCATTTGGAGGCGGGTAGGAGTCAAAGCACGGCGCCGGGGAACATGCCGTATGTGACGCCGGACTCGTCGTACCGCCAAATTTTGATTGTGGTGGCGACGAGGAACCGGGTCAGCATTCCCTGCCGGTCCACATCCAATAATGCGGCTAAGTCGAGCTCGACCATGAGGTCCGCTCGGCAAAATCACATTAGTGCGACATCTGGCAAGACGGTCAAGTTCACGTCGACGACGGGCCGACGCTCTCATGCGGGACTTGTAAGACCCTCGAATTTCCGTCGCATTATTTGTATTTATGTGTGTATGTTTGTACTTGTGTATGTATGTACATACGTATTAAATTAGTATAATTACGTGTGCATGTGTTTATATTAAACATAAATAATGTATGTATTGCATGATGATAGTATGGATACAATACCGTATACATATTGCATGTATATGTGCATAGGGTGCATGGTTTTCTGCATAACTTAGGGTTCTGGCCGAAGGTCACCTTGGCGTCAACCCTAGGCCGTTTAGCAGGTGTCAGCGTCCAGACATGGACACCAACACTTATCCTGGCGTCCAGCGATGTGGACGCCAATTTCTCTGACCTGCATGCGCAGCAGAGCTGCAAGCTTCTGAAACAAGGTATGGCCACCATTGGGGGGATGTCCCCCAACGGCTGTGAGGGTGTCCCATCACCCTAGTGAGTGGGAGAGAGACCCTCCTAAATCCTGAACCCGAATTGGACTCTCCCACTCTTCCCTTCACCCTTGCAAGAGGAGAAAGGAGAAAGAAAAAAACCCTAGGAGCAAGTCTGTGAGGAAACCCCATCTTGGCACCCTCAAATCCGACCCCTTGGAGCTTGATCTGAAGATCTTCCACGACAAGGAGGAAGTTGGAGCAAAGGAGAAGGCTTCCCCATCGACCCCCTTGCTGTGGAGCTCATCCAAGAACCTGGAGGGTGATCTTTGGAGGGAGTTCTGCAACTTCTTGGGACTGCCCAAGGAGGTCTTCACCGAGCCCTAGATCCCTTGGAGAAATTTTATAAAGGCAAGTGACCTATCCATGGATTCCCTTATGAGTCTAGGTTGGTTTTGTGATTTTTATGGAATTTTCCTCGAGTCCTAGACCCTCCAATCACCCAAGATCAGAGCTCGGGTCTGTGTTTCTGCACAGACCTGATTCGACGGCAAGGTCCCTGGACGCCCAGATCATGCTTGGCGTCCATCGACCATGCCGCTGACCCTGAGTCAGCGGCCAGAGACCGCCGCCGAGTTCTTCTGGACAGAACAGTGAGCTGTTCTGTCCCTCTTATACACTAATTTATGTTTTTTACGTGATGAGGATATATGGTAAACCTTATACTCTATGTATATTGTGCATTGTGGTGTGTGGATGAATGTGGTGTGATGGTGAATGTGGAAATGGTATCCTTAAACTTGTGAGCATGAATTGTTGATTCTTGCAAAATTAGTTTTTATGATTAGAATTGTATGAAGGCCTGTTTGGTTTTGTGATCATGAAGTCAGTGGGTCAATATATGTTTTTGCAAATTTGGTAAATTATCCATGCTAGTGTAACGTGCTAATAAATCCGATTCGGTAGAATAAAATGAAAGCATGCAAGAATGATTTGTAGTGTTCATCCATAGATGTATGAATTAGGGAAATTTTGTATTCTCAATTCATGCATATGTTATAGCTTATGTTTAAACAGCAAGTGGCTAATTTGCAAAATGTGTTAGACCCATGTTAACTTAAGTTGTTAATAGCATGCTAATTAGGCGTTTCATTTTCTGTAAATTCTAATTACCTCAGAAAAATCTGAAAATTGAGGGTATGACCTTGAACCCGAAAACAACATGTGGTTAAAATTTCAGGTCATTTGTATCAGTAAATAAAAAGTTATGTGTTTTCATGTGAAATGTGATAATTCATACATATGATTGTAATGTGATTAGTTATGGTTTAAAACCCAACATTAGTGTGTTTACTGTGTGTTAAACTCTTGAAATTCTGTAGTACCATGTTAGGAAAAAAAAATAGAGGTATTCATGTGAGTGAGGAAGTGAATGAGATGAAGTGTTATGTGTAAAACCAAGTGTAAAACGGTAAATGTGTAAATGTGTAACTGTGCCAATGTGACACTGCTTCCGTAGAGGGCAGTGGAGCTGTATCAGGGAAAAGTCCCCCTGAGAAAGTTCATTGTGTTAAGTGACCCTAAGGGCATTAGGGGGAAATCCTGGAGGTGGACAAGTACCACTGGTTAGGGTGGAGACTTGTTCTCCCGGTCTGCGCAGTCCAAGAGTCGCCATTGGAATGCCTAGATGGCGTCTATGTGTAATGTGATGTGTATATGTCCTTCTTTGGTGGTTTGGACTATGTGTCACGGCACCTAAAATGTGTAATGTGAAATGTGTAATGCGTATGTGTCCATGTAAATGTGTAAGTGACATGTGAATGTGTATGTGTAAAGTGAACCATGTGAAAGAGAAAACTTGTGTAAATAAAAATGTGAAACTAAAGATGTGAAAATGTGTTATTGAAAACCATGTGAGACAAATATGAAATCAGTGAATTTATGTTGTCATCGTCATGTTATTATGTGCAAAGATGTTTAGAATCCATGTTAGGGATAATTGGTGAAAACGGGCAAAAGACAGCATGATTGTTTGATCACATGACATGTTTTATGCATTATTGTAGCTCTCATGCATATGTTTTCAGCCATGAAACCATATGAAATCAGCAACCTAAAGCATGTGAAAAGGTTCATGTATGTGTTTAAAACATGTGAAATCCATGCTAGTTGTGTTTCCCGTCCATGTATGTAAAAGTTCATGTTGATAGCTCTCATGTTTTGATTCTTTAAAGATTAAAGTTTCATGAGTAAATTGAATAGAGACCATGTGATAGGTGAAGTTTATTTTAGAAATCTAAAAGCATGAGTTATGTATAAAATTGTAGAACTTTCATGATAGGTTGACAACTTGAAATGACTAACATGCTATGTGGCTAATTGTAATGTGCATGTAGAAACCACTAGGACTTATAAGTGTATATCATGAGTAGTGTTGCTTGCTGAGTCCTTGGACTCACTCCTTGCTTCGGCGTACAGGTATAGTTGGTGACACGACACCGCTTGAGGAGACGTGGAGACGGACTCCGAGCGCGGAGACTAGCTAGTTGTTGGAGTTCTTTGAGATTGTGTATTTCACAGTATGTAATTTTGAACATTGTACTAGAAGTATCATGAGAATGATGTATAAGTGTGGACATTTGTATTTAATTTCAGCAATTTAAATCATGTGGATTTTTAGTTCTTTATGTTAATGCGAACTGCATGTATGTTTAATGTGGATGATGAATGAATGAAGACATTGTCTTTTACTTCCGCTACTCTGTTGTATATTCGCGTGTATCTCAGCTGTATGTATCGTTGGGTAAATGTCCCACTGTGGCAGCACTCGCTATACCGACGTGGGTCGGTATGACCGTACCGGTGTATCGAGGGCCGTCACAGAGATTGGTATCAGAGAGACCGGTTGAGATTGCACATGAATATACCTAAGTCATCATCCCCATTGCATGCTAAGTATGTCCACATGTGTAGAAAACACTAATAGGAAATGAAAGATAGATAAGAAAATGGTTAGAGAACTTAGTAACCTAGCTCTAATGGTGGCTGAAATTTTATTACAGCCATGGCTTCCCGTGGACGACGTGGAGGTGTGCCAGCTCGCGACGACGAGCAGAGGCGTGAGGAGCGGGCGGAGCAGCAGGCCCCGGCCCCACACTGTCCTGTGCTTCCCCCACCACCGCCAGTGGACTATGGAGTATTTATGCAAGGTCTGGTGCAAGCCATGCAGACACAGGCCCACACCCAGGCAGCACTCCAGGCCCAGTTGGAGGCCCAGGTAGAATAATAAAACAACCTAGTAGTTTGCTATTTAAATTGCATGATATATTGTGTTTATTGTATATTATTATTGTTTAATGTAGCAGGCTCAGGCCCCAGCTCAGGACCATGGTGGACCTTCCATCATGGAGCGATTCAAGAGGATGGCCCCACCCTCTTTTAAGGGGGGGAGTGATCCGCTAATGGCAGAAGCTGGATGAGGGAGACGGAGAAAACTTCCGAGCTATCAGGTGTCTTGATGAGGACAAGGTGACCTTAGCCACCTACATGCTACAGGTATGCTTAGTTTATGCTTGAATGTTGTTGTTAAAGTTAGAATTGTTAGTTGGTGCTTATGAAGGTGTATTGCAGGAGAGAGGATGTATGGTGGTCCTCCCTACTGCGTACGCGCTTCGAGGACGGAGCAGTAGATGTGGCGTGGGACGCGTTCGTGAGGCTCTTCCGAGCCAAGTTCGTCCCAAGCATATCCAGGACAAGATGGAGCAAGAATTCCTTTCCCTGACGCAAGGATCAATGACCGTCCTGGAATACGAGGCAAGGTTTTCTGAACTTTCTAAATATGCACCGCATATAGTAGAGGATGAGCGCAGGAAGACCAAGAAGTTCGTGATGGGTCTCAAACCATCACTGAGGACGAGGCTCGTGGCGTTCGACCACCGCACGCTAGACGAGGTCCTCAGCGCAGCAGCCTGCAGAAGGAGGAGAAATGGAGCAGATCTGGAAGAGAAGAAGGCTTCGCAGAAGAGGCCGGCAGCGACATTCCCGGCAGGATAAGAAGAAAACGGTGTACCAGACACCGCAGAAACCAATGACAGTCAGCAACTCTCAGGTACCTTCTGTACGTTCCCCCGGTGCGAAGAAGAGTGTCCCCATTGTGGGAAGACCCATGGAGGTTCCGAGTGCTGGTTAGTAGCGGGTAGATGCTTAAAGTGTGGGAGCAGCGACCACAAGATCAAGATTGCCCAAGACTTCAGCAGGGAGCTCAGCGTGGAGCGCCAGTACCAGCAGTAGCGGCAGCCGCGCCAGCTACAGGACGACCAGGAAGGCCTCGAGCCCCAGCTCGATTGTTTGCGTTAGCTCGTGAGGACGCCGAGCAGGCGGAGCATGTCACCGAAGGTACAGTTTTACTTTTCGGTGTGCACGCTCGGTTTTGTTTGATACGGGTGCTACTCACTCGTTCATTTCCGAGCGGTTCGCTAGGCAGTTAGCCCTAGAGTCAGGCATAGAGTCTGAGGAGTTAGAGGTCCCTTTGTCTGTGCACACCCCTGCGGGTACGGTATCGACTAGAAGTGCATTCCGTCGTTACCTGTGTGCATTGAGGATAGATTCCTAGATGGGTGTTCTTCTTGCTAAAGATGAAGGACTATGATTGTATCCTTGGTCTGGATTGGCTAGAGGAGCACTATGCGTTAGTGGATTGTCGTAGGAAGAAGATTGTTTTCCGCATTCCTGGTGAGGATGAGTTCTCTCATCCCTTGCCAAAGAACTTAGCGGGAAAGTTAGTTATCTCTGCCATGAAGGCGATGCGCATGGTGAACAAGGGTTGTGACGCATTTCTTGCCAGCGTTATGCTAGTACCCGATGCTAGTTCGTCACTGACTCTTGCAGAGATCGATGTGGTGCAGGACTTTCCAGATGTCTTTCCCGACGACTTGTCTGGATTGCCACCGGATAGGGAGATAGAGTTCACTATAGAGTTGCTTCCAGGCACCTCTCCTATCTCGAAGGCCCCATATCGGATGGCCCCTGCAGAATTAGCCGAGTTGAGGAAGCAATTGCAAGAATTGCTTGATAAGGGATTTATTCGCCCTAGTGTTTCCCCTTGGGGCGCACCTGTATTATTCGTCAAGAAGAAAGACGGGTCACTTCGGTTGTGCATTGATTATAGGAAGCTAAACCAGGTGACTGTGAAGAACAGGTATCCCTTACCTCGGATTGATGATCTGTTTGACCAGTTGCGAGAGGCATCAGTCTTTTCCAAGATTGACTTGCGATCTGGTTATCATCAGTTGAGGATTAGGAGTGAGGATGTGTCCAAGACGGCATTTAGAACCCGTTATGGACATTATGAGTTTTTGGTCCTTCCTTTCGGATTGACTAACGCCCCTGCAGCGTTCATGGATCTCATGAACCGGGTGTTTAGTCCGTATCTAGATAGCTTTGTTGTTGTTTTATTGATGACGTGTTGGTCTATTCTCCGGATGAGGCACACACTGTCAGCATTTGAGGTTAGTCTTAGAGGTTCTCCGTGAGCACAAGCTGTATGCGAAGTTCAGCAAGTGCGAGTTCTGGTTGCGCGAGGTTCATTTTCTCGGGCATGTTATCTCCGGCGCTGGTGTTGCAGTTGATCCAGCAAAAGTCCAGGCAGTTATGGATTGGGAGATTCCCAGGACCCCTTCGGAGATTCGTAGTTTCCTTGGTTAGCTGGTTACTATCGGCGATTCATTGAGGGTTTCTCATCCATCGCCGCCCCTTTGACAAAGCTGACCAGAAAGGGTGAGAAGTTCGTATGGTCTGAGGCATGTGAGCGCAGCTTTCAGCTATTGAAGGCTAAGCTTACTTCTGCTCCGGTATTGGTATTGCCTAGTGGTCTAGAGGGCTTTGCCATTTATACGGATGCATCTCAGATTGGTTTAGGCTGTGTGCTCATGCAGCAAGAGAGGGTAGTGGCTTATGCTTCTCGTCAGTTGAAGGAGCATGAGAGGAACTATCCGACTCATGATTTAGAGCTCGCAGCTGTGGTTCATGCACTAAAGATCTGGAGGCACTATCTTTATGGTGTCAGATTTGAGGTGTTTACCGACCACAAGAGCTTGAAGTATCTTTTCTCCCAAAAGGAATTAAACCTGAGGCAGAGAAGATGGATTGAGTTCTTGAAGGACTATGACTTCGACCTTCAGTATCATCCTGGAAAGGCGAACGTCGTAGCGGATGCTCTTAGTAGAAAGAGGTCTTCGCTCCAGCAGGATTGGAATTGTTGGAGGATGCAGCGTGCTCTATGACCGAGTTAGAGCCATCGTTGTGTCAGGCTTTTGTAGCTCAGCTATCCCTTAGATCCTCAGTCTTGGATGAGGTGATTGAGCAGCAGAAAGCCGATCCTAGATTGTTAGAGTTAGTGGGTAAGGCGGGCATTGCTCGTGATGAGGACGGTTGATTAGATTTCAGCACCGTGTTTGTGTCCCCGATGTGGTAGATGTCCGTGAGCATGTGTTAGCGGAGGCTCATAGATCGCGATTCTCTATTCATCCGGGTAACACTAAGATGTATCAAGACCTGAAGAGATCATTTTGGTGGTCCGCATGAAGAAGGATGTTGCGGATTATGTGTCTAGATGTCTAGTATGTCAGCAGGTGAAAGCCGAGCGGCAGCGACCATCCGGCCTTATGCAGAGGATGGATATCCCTGTATGGAAGTGGGAAGCTGTCACTATGGATTTCGTATCGGGTTTGCCTCGATCTAGAAGGGGCAATGACTCGATTTTGGTAGTTGTAGATAGATTCTCGAAGACTGCTCATTTCTTGCCTATGAAGAAGAAGTAGTCAGTAGAGAGTTTAGCTAGATTGTATGTTAGCGGTATCATTAGATTGCATGTGTGCCGAAGTCGATCATTTCGGATCGAGATCCGAGATTTACTTTGAGATTGTGGAAGGGTCTTCAGGATGCGTTAGGTTCGGAGCTTAAGCTCAGTTCGGCGTTTCATCCCCAGACCGATGGACAGTCCGAGAGGACTATCCAGACGCTCGAGGATATGTTGAGAGCGTGTGTTCTGGATTGGAAGGATGATTGGGAGCGTCATTTACCTCTTGTGGAGTTCGCATACAACAACAACTTTCATGCTAGTATCGGTATGGCTCCATTCGAGGCGTTGTATGGTAGGCCCTGCAGATCTCCTTTATGTTGGGAGGAGACTGGTGATAGGCAGTTGATCGGACCGGAGTTAGTTCAGGAAACTTCGGATAAGATTCAGCTTATCAGGAAAAGCTTGTTGCGGCACAGGATAGGCAGAAGAGTTATGCCGGCAACAGAAGAAAGGATTTGGAGTTCGAGGTTGGCGATCATGTCTTCTTGAAGATATCGCCTACTCGTGGAGTTGTCAGATTTGGCAGGCATAGCAAGCTAAGCCCTAGATTCATTAGCCCATATGAGATTCTCAGACGTTTGGGCAGCGTGGCGTATGAGCTAGCATTACCCCCCAGCTTTGGCTAGCGTTCACCCGGTATTCCACGTATCTATGCTCAGGAAGTATGTCCAAGATCCGTCTCATGTGATTAGTCATGAGCCAGTGGAGATCCAGCCAGATCTTTCGTATGTCGAGCGACCAGTAGCCATTCTTGACCGGAAGGTTCAGCATCTCCGGAACAAGAGTATCGCGTCGGTGAAAGTTCTATGCGGAACTTCTCACGTGAGGAGGCTACGTGGGAGCTTGAGGATGCGATGAAGAAGAAATATCCCCTTTTGTTTGAGTAGTGTCGTTCTAACTTCGAGGACGAAGTTTCTTTAAGGGGGAGAGGGTGTAAGACCCTCGAATTTCCGTCGCATTATTTGTATTTATGTGTGTATGTTTGTACTTGTGTATGTATGTACATACGTATTAAATTAGTATAATTACGTGTGCATGTGTTTATATTAAACATAAATAATGTATGTATTGCATGATGATAGTATGGATACAATACCGTATACATATTGCATGTATATGTGCATAGGGTGCATGGTTTTCTGCATAACTTAGGGTTCTGGCCGAAGGTCACCTTGGCGTCAACCCTAGGCCGTTTAGCAGGTGTCAGCGTCCAGACATGGACACCAACACTTATCCTGGCGTCCAGCGATGTGGACGCCAATTTCTCTGACCTGCATGCGCAGCAGAGCTGCAAGCTTCTGAAACAAGGTATGGCCACCATTGGGGGATGTCCCCCAACGGCTGTGGGGTGTCCCATCACCCTAGTGAGTGGGAGAGAGACCCTCCTAAATCCTGAACCCGAATTGGACTCTCCCACTCTTCCCTTCACCCTTGCAAGAGGAGAAAGGAGAAGAAAAAAACCCTAGGAGCAAGTCTGTGAGGAAACCCCATCTTGCACCCTCAAATCCGACCCCTGGAGCTTGATCTGAAGATCTTCCACGACAAGGAGGAAGTTGGAGCAAAGGAGAAGGCTTCCCCATCGACCCCTTGCTGTGGAGCTCATCCAAGAACCTGGAGGAGTGATCTTTGGAGGGAGTTCTGCAACTTCTTGGGACTGCCCAAGGAGGTCTTCACCGAGCCCTAGATCCCTTGGAGAAATTTTAAAGGCAAGTGACCTATCCATGGTGTTCCCTTATGAGTCTAGGTTGGTTTTGTGATTTTTATGGAATTTTCCTCGAGTCCTAGACCCTCCAATTCACCCAAGATTCAGAGCTCGGTCTGTGTTTCTGCACAGACCTGATTCGACGGCAAGGTCCCTGGACGCCCAGATCATGCTTGGCGTCCATCGACCATGCCGCAGACCCTGAGTCAGCGGCCAGAGACCGCCGCCGAGTTCTTCTGGACAGAACAGTGAGCTGTTCTGTCCCTCTTATACACTAATTTCGGTATGTTTCGTGATGAGGATATATGGTAAACCTTATACTCTATGTATATTGTGCATTGTGGTGTGTGGATGAATGGGTGTGATGGTGAATGTGGAAATGGTATTCCTTAAACTTGTGAGCATGAATTGTTGATTCTTGCAAAATTAGTTTTTATGATTAGAATTGTATGAAGGCCTTGGTTTTGGTCTGATCATGAAAGTCAGTGGTCAATATATGTGTTTTGCAAATTTGGTAAATTATCCATGCTAGTGTAACGTGCTAATAAATCCGATTCGGTAGAATAAAATGAAAGCATGCAAGAATGATTTGTAGTGTTCAATCCATAGATGTATGAATTAGGGAATTTTGTATTCTCAATTCATGCATATGTTAATAGCTTATGTTTAAACAGCAAGTGGCTAATTTGCAAAATGTGTTAGACCCATGTTAACTTAAGTTGTTAATAGCATGCTAATTAGGCGTTTCATTTTCTGTAAATTCTAATTACCTCAGAAAAATCTGAAAATTTGAGGGTATGACCTTGAACCCGAAAACAACATGTGGTTAAAATTTCAGGTCATTTGTATCAGTAAATAAAAAGTTATGTGTTTTCATGTGAATGTGATAATTCATACATATGATTGTAATGTGATTAGTTATGGTTTAAACCAACATGATTAGTGTGTTTACTGTGTGTTAAACTCTTGAAATTCTGTAGTACCATGTTAGGAAAAAAAATAGAGGTATTCATGTGAGTGAGGAAGTGAATGAGATGAAGTGTTATGTGTAAAACCAAGTGTAAAACGGTAAATGTGTAAATGTGTAACTGTGCCAATGTGACACTGCTTCCGTAGAGGGCAGTGGAGCTGTATCAGGGAAAAGTCCCCCTGAGAAAGTTCATTGTGTTAAGTGACCCTAAGGGCATTAGGGGGAAATCCTGGAGGTGGACAAGTACCACTGGTTAGGGTGGAGACTTGTTCTCCCGGTCTGCGCAGTCCAAGAGTCGCCATTGGAATGCCTAGATGGCGTCTATGTGTAATGTGATGTGTATATGTCCTTCTTTGGTGGTTTGGACTATGTGTCACGGCACCTAAAATGTGTAATGTGAAATGTGTAATGCGTATGTGTCCATGTAAATGTGTAAGTGACATGTGAATGTGTATGTGTAAAGTGAACCATGTGAAAGAGAAAACTTGTGTAAATAAAATGTGAAACTAAAGATGTGAAATGTGTTATTGAAACCATGTGAGACAAATATGAAATCAGTGAATTTATGTTGTCATCGTCATGTTATTATGTGCAAAGATGTTTAGAATCCATGTTAGGGATAATTGGTGAAAACGGGCAAAAGACAGCATGATTGTTTGATCACATGACATGTTTTATGCATTATTGTAGCTCTCATGCATATGTTTTCAGCCATGAAACCATATGAAATCAGCAACCTAAAGCATGTGAAAAGGTTCATGTATGTGTTTAAAACATGTGAAATCCATGCTAGTTGTGTTTCCCGTCCATGTATGTAAAAGTTCATGTTGATAGCTCTCATGTTTTGATTCTTTAAAGATTAAAGTTTCATGAGTAAATTGAATAGAGACCATGTGATAGGTGAAGTTTATTTTAGAAATCTAAAAGCATGAGTTATGTATAAAATTGTAGAACTTTCATGATAGGTTGACAACTTGAAATGACTAACATGCTATGTGGCTAATTGTAATGTGCATGTAGAAACCACTAGGACTTATAAGTGTATATCATGAGTAGTGTTGCTTGCTGAGTCCTTGGACTCACTCCTTGCTTCGGCGTACAGGTATAGTTGGTGACACGACACCGCTTGAGGAGACGTGGAGACGGACTCCGAGCGCGGAGACTAGCTAGTTGTTGGAGTTCTTTGAGATTGTGTATTTCACAGTATGTAATTTTGAACATTGTACTAGAAGTATCATGAGAATGATGTATAAGTGTGGACATTTGTATTTAATTTCAGCAATTTAAATCATGTGGATTTTTAGTTCTTTTATGTTAATGCGAACTGCATGTATGTTTAATGTGGATGATGAATGAATGAAGACATTGTCTTTTACTTCCGCTACTCTGTTGTATATTCGCGTGTATCTCAGCTGTATGTATCGTTGGGTAAATGTCCCACTGTGGCAGCACTCGCTATACCGACGTGGGTCGGTATGACCGTACCGGTGTATCGAGGGCCGTCACAGAGATTGGTATCAGAGAGACCGGTTGAGATTGCACATGAATATACCTAAGTCATCATCCCCATTGCATGCTAAGTATGTCCACATGTGTAGAAAACACTAATAGGAAATGAAAGATAGATAAGAAAATGGTTAGAGAACTTAGTAACCTAGCTCTAATGGTGGCTGAAATTTTATTACAGCCATGGCTTCCCGTGGACGACGTGGAGGTGTGCCAGCTCGCGACGACGAGCAGAGGCGTGAGGAGCGGGCGGAGCAGCAGGCCCCGGCCCCACACTGTCCTGTGCTTCCCCCACCACCGCCAGTGGACTATGGAGTATTTATGCAAGGTCTGGTGCAAGCCATGCAGACACAGGCCCACACCCAGGCAGCACTCCAGGCCCAGTTGGAGGCCCAGGTAGAATAATAAAACAACCTAGTAGTTTGCTATTTAAATTGCATGATATTGTGTTTATTGTATATTATTATTGTTTAATGTAGCAGGCTCAGGCCCCAGCTCAGGACCATGGTGGACCTTCCATCATGGAGCGATTCAAGAGGATGGCCCCACCCTCTTTTAAGGGGGGGAGTGATCCGCTAATGGCAGAAAGCTGGATGAGGGAGACGGAGAAAACCTTCCGAGCTATCAGGTGTCTTGATGAGGACAAGGTGACCTTAGCCACCTACATGCTACAGGTATGCTTAGTTTATGCTTGAATGTTGGTTGTTAAAGTTAGAATTGTTAGTTGGTGCTTATGAAGGTGTATTGCAGGAGAGAGCTGATGTATGGTGGTCCTCCCTACTGCGTACGCGCTTCGAGGACGGAGTAGTAGATGTGGCGTGGGACGCGTTCGTGAGGCTCTTCCGAGCCAAGTTCGTCCCAAAGCATATCCAGGACAAGATGGAGCAAGAATTCCTTTCCCTGACGCAAGGATCAATGACCGTCCTGGAATACGAGGCAAGGTTTTCTGAACTTTCTAAATATGCACCGCATATAGTAGAGGATGAGCACAGGAAGACCAAGAAGTTCGTGATGGGTCTCAAACCATCACTGAGGACGAGGCTCGTGGCGTTCGACCACCGCACGCTAGACGAGGTCCTCAGCGCAGCCTGCAGACAGGAGGGAGAAATGGAGCAGTATCTAGAAGAGAAGAAGGCTTCGCAGAAGAGGCCGGCAGCGACATTCCACCGGCAGGATAAGAAGAAAACGGTGTACCAGACACCGCAGAAACCAATGACAGTCAGCAACTCTCAGGTACCTTCTGTACGTTCCCCCGGTGCGAAGAAGGAGTGTCCCCATTGTGGGAAGACCCATGGAGGTTCCGAGTGCTGGTTAGTAGCGGGTAGATGCTTAAAGTGTGGGAGCAGCGACCACAAGATCAAAGATAGCCCAAGACTTCAGCAGGGAGCTCAGCGTGGAGCGCCAGTACCAGCAGTAGCGGCAGCCGCGCCAGCTACAGGACGACCAGGAAGGCCTTGAGCCCCAGCTCGATTGTTTGCGTTAGCTCGTGAGGACGCCGAGCAGGCGGAGCATGTCACCGAAGGTACAGTTTTACTTTTCGGTGTGCACGCTCGGGTTTTGTTTGATACGGGTGCTACTCACTCGTTCATTTCCGAGCGGTTCGCTAGGCAGTTAGCCCTAGAGTCAGGCATAGAGTCTGAGGAGTTAGAGGTCCCTTTGTCTGTGCACACCCCTGCGGGTACGGTATCGACTAAGAAGTGCATTCCGTCGTTACCTGTGTGCATTGAGGATAGATTCCTAGATGGGGTTTCTTCTTGCTAAAGATGAAGGACTATGATTGTATCCTGGTCTGGATTGGCTAGAGGAGCACTATGCGTTAGTGGATTGTCGTAGGAAGAAGATTGTTATCCGCATTCCTGGTGAGGATGAGTTCTCTCATCCCTTGCCAAAGAACTTAGCGGGAAAGTTAGTTATCTCTGCCATGAAGGCGATGCGCATGGTGAACAAGGGTTGTGACGCGTTTCTTGCCAGCGTTATGCTAGTACCCGATGCTAGTTCGTCACTGACTCTTGCAGAGATCGAGGTGGTGCAGGACTTTCCAGATGTCTTTCTCGACGACTTGTCTGGATTGCCACCGGATAGGGAGATAGAGTTCACTATAGAGTTGCTTCCAGGCACCTCTCCTATCTCGAAGGCCCCATATCGGATGGCCCCTGCAGAATTAGCCGAGTTGAGGAAGCAATTGCAAGAATTGCTTGATAAGGGATTTATTCGCCCTAGTGTTTCTCCTTGGGGCGCACCTGTATTATTCGTCAAGAAGAAAGACGGGTCACTTCGGTTGTGCATTGATTATAGGAAGCTAAACCAGGTGACTGTGAAGAACAGGTATCCCTTACCTCGGATTGATGATCTGTTTGACCAGTTGCGAGAGGCATCAGTCTTTTCCAAGATTGACTTGCGATCTGGTTATCATCAGTTGAGGATTAGGAGTGAGGATGTGTCCAAAACGGCATTTAGAACCCGTTATGGACATTATGAGTTTTTGGTCCTTCCTTTCGGATTGACCAACGCCCCTGTAGTGTTCATGGATCTCATGAACTGGGTGTTTAGTCCGTATCTAGATAGCTTTGTTGTTGTGTTTATTGATGATGTGTTGGTCTATTCTCCGGATGAGGCCACACACTGTCAGCATTTGAGGTTAGTCTTAGAGGTTCTCCGTGAGCACAAGCTGAATGCGAAGTTCAGCAAGTGCGAGTTCTGGTTGCGCGAGGTTCATTTTCTCGGGCATGTTATCTCCGGCGCTGGTGTTGCAGTTGATCCAGCAAAAGTCCAGGCAGTTATGGATTGGGAGATTCCCAGGACCCCTTCGGAGATTCGTAGTTTCCTTGGGTTAGCTGGTTACTATCGGCGATTCATTGAGGGTTTCTCATCCATCGCCGCCCCTTTGACAAAGCTGACCAGAAAGGGTGAAAAGTTCGTATGGTCTGAGGCATGTGAGCGCAACTTTCAGCTATTGAAGGCTAAGCTTACATCTGCTCCGGTATTGGTATTGCCTAGTGGTCTAGAGGGCTTTGCCATTTATACGGATGCATCTCAGATTGGTTTAGGCTGTTTGCTCATGCAGCAAGAGAGGGTAGTGGCTTATGCTTCTCGTCAGTTGAAGGAGCATGAGAGGAACTATCCGACTCATGATTTAGAGCTCGCAGCTGTGGTTCATGCACTAAAGATCTGGAGGCACTATCTTTATGGTGTCAGATTTGAGGTGTTTACCGACCACAAGAGCTTGAAGTATCTTTTCTCCCAAAAGGAATTAAACCTGAGGCAGAGAAGATGGATTGAGTTCTTGAAGGACTATGACTTCGACCTTCAGTATCATCCTCGAAAGGCGAACGTCGTAGCGGATGCTCTTAGTAGAAAGAGGTCTTCGCTCCAGCAGGATTGGAAGATGTTGGAGGATGCAGCGTGCTCTATGACCGAGTTAGAGCCATCGTTGTGTCAGGCTTTTGTAGCTCAGCTATCCCTTAGATCTTCAGTCTTGGATGAGGTGATTGAGTAGCAGAAAGCCGATCCTAGATTGTTAGAGTTAGTGGGTAAGGCGGACATTGCTCGTGATGAGGACGGTATGATTAGATTTCAGCACCGTGTTTGTGTCCCCGATGTGGTAGATGTCCGTGAGCATGTGTTAGCGGAGGCTCATAGATCGCAATTCTCTATTCATCCGGGTAACACTAAGATGTATGAAGACCTGAAGAGATCATTTTGGTGGTCCGACATGAAGAAGGATGTTGCGGATTATGTGTCTAGATGTCTAGTATGTCAGCAGGTGAAAGCCGAGCGGCAGCGACCATCCGGCCTTATGCAGAGGATGGATATCCCTGTATGGAAATGGGAAGCTGTCACTATGGATTTCGTATCGGGTTTGCCTCGATTTAGAAGGGGCAATGACTCGATTTGGGTAGTTGTAGATAGATTCTCGAAGACTGCTCATTTCTTGCCTATGAAGAAGAAGCAGTCAGTAGAGAGTTTAGCTAGATTGTATGTTAGCGGTATCATTAGATTGCATAGTGTGCCGAAGTCGATCATTTCGGATCGAGATCCGAGATTTACTTCGAGATTGTGGAATGGTCTTCAGGATGCGTTAGGTTCGGAGCTTAAGCTCAGTTCGGCGTTTCATCCCCAGACCGATGGACAGTCCGAAAGGACTATCCAGACGCTCGAGGATATGTTGAGAGCGTGTGTTCTGGATTGGAAGGATGATTGGGAGCGTCATTTACCTCTTGTGGAGTTCGCATACAACAACAACTTTCATGCTAGTATCGGTATGGCTCCATTCGAGGCGTTGTATGGTAGGCCCTGTAGATCTCCTTTATGTTGGGAGGAGACTGGTGATAGGCAGTTGATCGGACCGGAGTTAGTTCAGGAAACTTCGGATAAGATTCAGCTTATCAGGAAAATGCTTGTTGCGGCACAGGATAGGCAGAAGAGTTATGCCGACAACAGAAGAAAGGATTTGGAGTTTGAGGTTGGCGATCATGTCTTCTTGAAGATATCGCCTACTCGTGGAGTTGTCAGATTTGGCAGGCATAGCAAGCTAAGCCCTAGATTCAATGGCCCATATGAGATTCTCAGTCGTTTGGGCAGCGTGGCGTATGAGCTAGCATTACCCCCAGCTTTGGCTAGCGTTCACCCGGTATTCCACGTATCTATGCTCAGGAAGTATGTCCAAGATCCGTCTCATGTGATTCGTCATGAGCCAATGGAGATCCAGCCAGATCTTTCGTATGTCGAGCGACCAGTAGCCATTCTTGACCGGAAGGTTCAGCATCTTCGGAACAAGAGTATCGCGTCGGTGTAAGTTCTATGCGGAACTTCTCACGTGAGGAGGCTACGTGGGAGCTTGAGGATGCGATGAAGAAGAAATATCCCCTTTTGTTTGAGTAGTGTCGTTCTAACTTCGAGGACGAAGTTTCTTTAAGGGGGAGAGGGTGTAAGACCCTCGAATTTCCGTCGCATTATTTGTATTTATGTGTGTATGTTTGTACTTGTGTATGTATGTACATACGTATTAAATTAGTATAATTACGTGTGCATGTGTTTATATTAAACATAAATAATGTATGTATTGCATGATGATAGTATGGATACAATACCGTATACATATTGCATGTATATGTGCATGGGTGCATGGTTTTCTGCATAACTTAGGGTTCTGGCCGAAGGTCACCTTGGCGTCAACCCTAGGCCGTTTAGCAGGTGTCAGCGTCCAGACATGGACGCCAACACTTATCCTGGCGTCCAGCGATGTGGACGCCAACACTTACCTGACCTCCAGCGATGTGTCCCATCACCCTAGTGAGTGGGAGAGAGACCCTCCTAAATCCTGAACCCGAATTGGACTCTCCCACTCTTCCCTTCACCCTTGCAAGAGGAGAAAGGAGAAAGAAAAAAACCCTAGGAGCAAGTCTGTGAGGAAACCCCATCTTGGCACCCTCAAATCCGACCCCTTGGAGCTTGATCTGAAGATCTTCCACGACAAGGAGGAAGTTGGAGCAAAGGAGAAGGCTTCCCCATCGACCCCTTGCTGTGGAGCTCATCCAAGAACCCGGAGGGAGTGATCTTTGGAGGGAGTTCTGCAACTTCTTGGGACTGCCCAAGGAGGTCTTCACCAAGCCCTAGATCCCTTGGAGAAATTTTATAAAGGCAAGTGACCTATCCATGGTGTTCCCTTATGAGTCTAGGTTGGTTTTGTGATTTTTATGGAATTTTCCTCGAGTCCTAGACCCTCCAATTCACCCAAGATTCAGAGCTCGGGTCTGTGTTTCTGCACAGACCTGATTCGACGGCAAGGTCCCTGGACGCCCAGATCATGCTTGGCGTCCATCGACCATGCCGCAGACCCTGAGTCAGCGGCCAGAGACCGCCGCCGAGTTCTTCTGGACAGAACAGTGAGCTGTTCTGTCCCTCTTATACACTAATTTCGGTATGTTTTACGTGATGAGGATATATGGTAAACCTTATACTCTATGTATATTGTGCATTGTGGTGTGTGGATGAATGTGGTGTGATGGTGAATGTGGAAATGGTATTCCTTAAACTTGTGAGCATGAATTGTTGATTCTTGCAAAATTAGTTTTCATGATTAGAATGTATGAAGGCCTTGGTTTGGTCTGATCATGAAAGTCAGTGGGTCAATATATGTGTTTGAAAATTTGGTAAATTATCCATGCTAGTGTAACGTGCTAATAAATCCGATTCGGTAGAATAAATGAAAGCATGCAAGAATGATTTGTAGTGTTCAATCCATAGATGTATGAATTAGGGAAATTTTGTATTATCAATTCATGCATATGTTAATAGCTTATGTTTAAACAACAAGTGGCTAATTTGCAAAATGTGTTAGACCCATATTAACTTAAGTTGTTAATAGCATGCTAATTAGGCGTTTCATTTTTTGTAAATTCTAATTAGCTCCAAAAAATCTGAAAATTTGAGGGTATAAACCTTGAACCTGAAAACAACATGTGGTTAAAATTTCAGGTCATTTGGATCAGTAAATAAAACGTTATGTGTTTTCATGTGAAATGTGATAATTCATGCATATGATTGTAATGTGATTAGTTATGGTTTAAAACCAACATGATTAGTGTGTTTACTGTGTGTTAAACTCTTGAAATTCTGTAGTACCATGTTAGGAAAAAAAAAAAACAGAGGTATTCATGTGAGTAAGGAGTGAATGAGATGAAGTGTCATGTGTAAAACCAATGTAAAACGGTAAATGTGTAAATGTGTAACTGTGCCAATGTGACACTGCTTCCGTAGAGGGCAGTGGAGCTGTATCAGGAAAAGTCCCCTGAGAAAGTTCATTGTGTTAAGTGACCCTAAGGGCATTAGGGGGAAATCCTGGAGGTGGACAAGTACCACTGGTTAGGGTGGAGACTTGTTCTCTCGGTCTGCGCAGTCCAAGAGTCGCCATTGGAATGCCTAGATGGCGTCTATGTGTAATGTGATGTGTATATGTCCTTCTTTGGTGATTTGGACTATGTGTCACGGCACCTAAAATGTGTAATGTGAAATGTGTAATGCGTATGTGTCCATGTGTAAATGTGTAAGTGACATGTGAATGTGTATGTGTAAAGTGGACCATGTGAAAGAGAAAACTTGTGTAAATAAAAATGTGAAACTAAAGATGTGAAAATGTGTTATTGAAAACATGTGAGACAAATATGAAATCAGTGAATTTATGTTGTCATCGTCATGTTATTATGTGCAAAGATGTTTAGAATCCATGTTAGGGATAATTGGTGAAAACGGGCAAAAGATAGCATGATTGTCTGATCACATGACATGTTTTATGTATTATTGTAGCTCTCATGCATAGGTTTTCAGCCATGAAACCATATGAAATTAGCAACCTAAAGCATGTGAAAAGGTTCATGTATGTGTTTAAACATGTGTAAAATCCATGCTAGTTGTGTTTCCCGTCCATGTATGTAAAAGTTCATGTTGATAGCTCTCATGTTTTGATTCTTTAAAGATTAAAGTTTCATGAGTAAATTGAATAGAGACCATGTGATAGGTGAAGTTTATTTTAGAAATCTAAAAGCATGAGTTATGTATAAAATTGTAGAACTTTCATGATAGGTTGACAACTTGAAATGACTAACATGCTATGTGTGGCTAATTGTAATGTGCATGTAGAAACCACTAGGACTTATAAGTGTATATCATGAGTAGTGTTGCTTGCTGAGTCCTTGGACTCACTCCTTGCTTCGGCGTACAGGTATAGTTGGTGACACGACACCGCTTGAGGAGACGGTGGAGACGGACTCCGAGCGCGGAGACTAGCTAGTTGTTGGAGTTCTTTGAGATTGTGTATTTCACAGTATGTAATTTTGAACATTGTACTAGAAGTATCATGAGAATGATGTATAAGTGTGGACATTTGTATTTAATTTCAGCAATTTAAATCATGTGGATTTTTAGTTCTTTTATGTTAAATGCGAACTACATGTATGTTTAATGTGGATGATGAATGAATGAAGACATTGGTCTTTTACTTCCGCTACTCTGTTGTATATTCGTGTGTATCTCAACTCTATGTATCGTTGGGTAAATGTCCCACTGTGGCAGCACTCGCTATACCGACGTGGGTCGGTATGACCGTACCGGTGTATCGAGGGCCGTCACAGGACTGCTCCACTAGAAAAGTGCGCCTGAGCATGGGTGGACTAGTACCCATGCGCTCAGCCAAGCCAACATGTTCGCGCAACGCCATGCCTGCACCCTCACGAACCGTCACGCCTGCATGCATGGGACCACCCATGCGCACTCCAAACTAGCCTGCATGGCTGCGAGGACCTCCGTGAACACCTCCGCATGCGCCAGGGCCGCTGTCATACCATGCCCGCCTGCATGACGGCCAGTGTCGCGGGCTGCACGTCCGTGCCAGCGCGTGTGGCCACGCGTCGCGCGTCTGCGCCATCGGCGCCAGCCTGCCTGGTCGCGGGTGATGTACTCGCCCGTGGGCTCCCGGCTGCGGCGCCCAGCCGCATGGGCCTACGCCACGCGCCCGCCTGGGCCGTGTTCTGCATGGCCGAGGCCGTGGTCTGTGCGGAGGCCCGCCTGGCCACGGGCCGTGTGGCCATCGCCCGCTAGGCCGTGGGCGACGCGATGCCCGCCCGCGCCCGCGTGGCGGCGGGCGACGTGGCGCTCGTCTGCGCCCGCGAGGCCGCGGGCGACGCGGCCCCCGCCCGCGCCCGCGTGGCAGCAGGCGATGCTGCACTCGCCTGCTCTCGCGTGGCCGCGGGCGCCCACGCTCGCGTGGCTGCGAGTGATGCCGCGCCCGCCCACGTTCGCCAAGTCGCGGGCAAAGCGGCTCCCGCCCGCATGCTTGCCTCCGTGCTGTTCCGCCTCGCCGCTGCCGCTGCCGTCACCGCGCGAAGTAGTGCGCGTTGCAGGGTCATGCCATCGTGGGATGCACGCCTTCGCGCATCGCCGCCACCCGCGTCGTCTGCAGACGGGCGAACCGTGCCTCCGCGTCGAACGTCATCCGGACGTGACGAGGGAGAACCGTGCAGTGCAAGAACTTAACTCTGTGCAGTCATCTTCTTTCATTGCAGCAAGCACTTCCGCATGGAGATCGTTCGACGACATCATGGAGAGAGGAACACGAGGGCTCTGATACCAATGTAGGATCTTGTACGGGGTGTGTACCTCGTGTGTTGCAGAATGTCGTAGGATCGGGAAGAAGTCTACAAGAGTCTTCTTCGTAGTTCCTCGCTCCAAACGTCCTCGGGATGCGATGGTGATGTCCCATGAGAGAAGCCTTGCACTGTGTGAGAGAGAGAGAGAGAGAGAGGGAGAGAGTTGCGCAGGATTCTTTCTCAAGAGAGAGAATCCTCCTCAGTTTAAAACCAAAACCGGTTAATACTCTCATTTGGTTCGTGGAGGCTTCACATTTGAAAACAACCTTTTGCAAGGCAAAATTAATGGTGGTGCAGATATCTTTACAAATCCTGCTATGATAGTGATAGGACTGATGTTTTAGATAACTATAATATTTATTTAACTTTATCTTGCACATTTAATTTAATGGATAATGGGCATTCTAAATTAAATAATAATTTTCTATTATTCTAATTGCTATTTTGTGTTGGCCCCCTTAGTTAAGACAGAAAAGATGTACCTAGAGGGGGGGGTGTGTGAATAGGTACTTACAGAAATCTAAAACTAAAATTAAACACTTGAAATTTTGGTTAGTGAAAGTAAACATGTGCGCTAAAGAGTAATAGTGCGGAAGCAAAAACAATCACACACATGAACACAAGTAATTTATCCTAATTCGGTACTTCCTCAATAGAAGAACTATGTCTAGTCCCCAAGTAAATATTGAGATTTCACTAATCGAGATACAATCTCCTCAAAGATATACAACCCCCAGCTCCCCTATAAGACCCTAGATTTTATGCTCTTTTGTTTACTATTTATGTGTTTAAAATTTCTGTCTGAAACTCATCTTGACGGCAACATATTGTGCCGCCAACTACTTTTGACGGTAGACTGGTGTGTCATTAACCAGAAGTTAACGACCACTATGATGCCATCTACCATGATGCTTTGAGAAGTTAACGACGTAATCGATTGCCGTCAACTTAATATTGACGGCAACTACATTGACGTTAACCTCTCCGTGTGTATGTGGGTTTCTAGCTCTGATCCAACTCCTATCTCTTCGGGGATAACCATGGAAGCCCTATTTGGGTTGAGTTTCTCTTTCCTACCATGAAAATGACCCAAACCCCCATAAATATTGGTCGTTTCCATGGAGAGAGGACTTTTTACTCAGCTAGAGTTTTGGGAGTTCAAAGAGAGAAAATAGAGTGTCTTTGAGATGTGAGATCCAGCAAACCAGAGGCTGCATCAATGTTCTTTGGCAAGAGGAAGGTTCTTTAGAACATGGAGAGGCTCCTGTACCGTGGGGAGGTCACCTTCTAAGGCATGGAGGTTGAATCAAGCCAGAGAAGGTCGTCTCTTTGGCTTGGCCAAGGAGGGCTTCATCACCTGAATTCGATCATCAGAGTGTTTTTCAGAGGCAAGTAACTTAGGGATTTCATCCCTGTACCTATCACTTAGAGTTTTATGATTTTAATCGAATTTTGTATCGTGTCCTGGACCCCACAAATTCTCCTTTTATTTGTTTCGGTATGCACTTTCTACAGACAGGAGATTGACGGCAACACCCTTGCCGTTAAGTTCCTGGTTAGACGGTAGTCGACATTGTCATCAACAGTATTGATGGCAATGGCCTTACCGTTAAGTTCTTCAATTTTTCAGAAAGATTGTTTTAAGACTATATGATGTGATTTTCAGGATTTTTGGGTGTAAAGTGGATTTTAGGGTTTCTATCATAACCTGTACATACTGTGGAGTAGTTGATGAAGTTTTGGTATTCTTTGATGATTTCTATAAATTATTAGAATTTATGTTAAGATTGGATATACATGTTATGACAGATTTAATTCGATAAAAATAGGTATGATATGAATTTCTATCTTAGTATTTTTCCATGGATTTAGGGTACCTGGGAACATGTTTCCAGACTACTAGATTCAGCAATTTTGTGTTAAACTTATTTTTAGTGAGCCATTATGTTAATTCTCTGAAAACTATTTTAAATGTTAAAAATAGGTATACTATGCTGAAAAATCTGAAAAATTAGTCATCTGATATGTTCCATATACATAACATGTGGTTAAAATTTCAGCATGTTCTGACATCCTTGACTACTATTTCTAGATATAGGCTCTTAATGACCATGTTAAGCATGATTAGTTAAAAGTGGTAATTTTTTGATGATTAGTGCCATGATTATGTTCTATTACTTATGTATTAGTACTATTAGATAGTAATGATGATATATGTAACCTGAGATATGTGATTATGTTATAAGCATGTGAATACGTCATTAAATGCATGAGAATTATGTGCTAAATAAGTGATTAATGTGATAATGTGATTAATGTGCCGAATTGACACTACTATCATAGAAGGTTGTGGAGCTGTATTGTAGAAAAGTCCCTATGGGACGGCTCAATATGTATGTGATATCCTGTGGGCATCAAGATGAAATCCTAGAAGTGGACAAGTACCACTGATTAGGGTGGAGAGTGCTTCTCCCGATTCTACGCAGTTTACCAAGATTCCTCACTATGTTGCCTAAGTGACGGTTATGTAATGTGTGTGATAGTGTCCTTGTTTATGGTGGTTCGGACTATGTGTCACGACGAAAGTATGTGAAATAAGTGTGAAAAAGTGTGAATGTGCAATGTGATCATGTGAAGTGATGTGTTAATGTGATCCTGTGTGAAATAATGTGAAACCATGTGAATCTAAAATAGCAAGCAAAGAGTAAGTAATTGTGGTATATGGATGTATTTAATGAGATAAATATCATGTTAGTATCATGAGTAGGTATGTGCTTGATTTGATTATGGAAATATGTGAGAATGTATCATATTTATGAATTATGCTAATCACTATATGTTATGTCAGATCTAGTATGCTAAAACATGTTCATTTAGTACTTGCTAATAGCCATGTGAATCATGAGATAGTTTAATTAATGCATTGTACTTGTGTAGACTCGTATGTGATAAGTGTATAGATGTGATCAATGGATTGCTTGTTGAGTCTCTTCCGTAGACTCATACATGCTTAAATATACAAGTGAGGCTAGTATTCCAGAGATTGAGGAGGAGATAGTGAGGAGCGACTCCGAGCATGCAGAGTAGTTGTTGCTGAGAGAGCTATTCTTATAGCTTGTACTTTCCTATTCTTAGTACATGAGACATGATTGTATTATGGTCTTATAGACTTGGTTATTTGTGGACTTGTCATTATTACACTACAAGAAAATGCGGGTTTTTCGACGGAAAGAATCCATCGAAAATCCGACGGCATTCCGTCGAAAACTGATCCTTCCGATAGATTTCCGTCCGAAGCTCGTCGAAAATGGTCCGTCGGAAATTGTTGGTCAGAAATTACCGACATAAGAGAATTCCGTCGGCAATCCTTCGGAAAACGCTGACAGATCTTTCCGTCGGCAATCGGTCGGAAAACCCCGACAGACTAATCCGTCGGCAATACCGTCAGAAATACTATCAGTATTTACCGACAGACAATCCGTCGGTAAATCAATAAACCCGTCGAAAACTGCCGTCAGAACCATAGACGGAATTACCGACCGATATTTTCCGTCGGTAATTTAGAATTTCCGACGAAAATTGATCCGTCGGAAAATCCGTCGGAATGTGCTGTATATATATATATTTTAAATTGATAAATAAAAAAGATTTTTCAAACCTGCTAAAATATTCATAAATTTCACAAATACTCATGATCAACATAAATACAATAAATATAAAACCATACAAAATAATAAATATAAAAAGTCAAGACAGATCTGCTAGATCGTCTGCTGTCCCTGCCTCGTCATTGTCAGGTGCCGGAGGTGGATCCTATATTAAAAAAAATTAATATGAGAAACATTAATAATAATTAAAAGACATATATTATTTTCAAAAATTAAATTTAAAATATGTGATTATTTCTCAAGTTTAATTAGATACTATTTTTAGATCCATCGTTTCTTGGGTGTTTTTTAGATCCGTCATTTCAATGCCCAACCCAATCCGGAGATCCAAATTGGATTCCGTCAGTTCCCACACGTCACTTTAACCCACTCGGTCGTGTTGGAGAAAACGGCATGCCGATCCGATCCCTATTTGGGATTTTGGACTCCTGGGTTGTGTGTTTTGACCCTTTATATATACTTGGCTGTTTTTTAGATCCGTCATTTCAATGCCCAACCCAATCCGGAGATCCAAATTGGATTCCGTCAGTTCCTACATGTCACTTTTGTAAGGAAGCGATCAGGGCGCAGCGGAAAATGCGAATCCCTCTAGTGTGTATCGTTTCCGGCCATTGGAATCGAACTAAAGCGGTAAACCCGCGGATAGGCAGATCTCATCTTTACCATTGCGGGGTTGCGTAACTCCCGAATCCGGGGAGGAGGTGGTGCAGGAGGCGCCGGTGCTTCAAGCCGTTCAAGTGTCCGGCCTCTAGACGTATCCACGCGAGCTCCGGACACAGACAGGATCTCCTTGTTCTCCACGCGTCTCCCGGATCTCAGCTCTACCATGTGCCGGAGAGAGGAGAGAGAGGGTGGGGGGTGCCCTGGGAGAGAGAGAGGAGGGGGGCGGCCAGGGTTAAGCCTGGAGCTTGGCCCAGGGTTTAACTCTCAGCGTATATTTATAGACACCGTGGTTTTTCATAAAAACCCAGTCATTGTCTATAAAGAACACCTTGCCCAGTCTGCTCGGAACTCTTATGCGTGTGACCCTCTAGGCCCAACTGCTAGTCCAGTTTTCAGCCCATTAAGCTCAATAACTCTTTATTGACTTATGGTAATTAATTAACATCTCATATTAAGTAATTACACAATCAATTATCGTCTCACGATAGTTGACCGGGCTTCCAATCAAGTTGGGTGCCAAGCAACACCACTTGATCCTGGAAAGCATTGGGGTTCAGCAACCCATTCAAGGAACCTTTTGTATCATCAGTTACCAGGTGACTATAATCCTTCGCTCGTACAATGCTCCCGAGTGCACTTAGGGTATGGTCAACTATCAAACCCTAAATTGCACACTCACTCGGTTTAGATGCCGCATAACTATATCAGAAAACTCCTTTTCTGTTAAGTAGTCTTGCTCTGGCCAGGGACTATCAGGCATCCTTCTGTAGAGCATTCACTCTCCTATTACCGAGAGCGAGCGATCCCATATTGACCACACAATCACCTTCGAAGGTATTCCGCTAGATCCGAACACTTAACTGATTAAGACCTCATGGCTAGAGATCTGTAAGTCAAGGTCAAAACCCAGAAGTCCACCAACAAGGTGTCCTTGGTGTCTCAGGTCTAAGGACCAATCACGCCACTGTGACAATGAATCTAGCTAGTTGACAGTTAGGTAACATTACCATCCAGCGATTCATAACGGATCAGTTCAGTGAACTCATTCTCTAATGAGCACCTACAGATTCACCTTAGTGTCCCCACACAAGTGACTATGAGACCAGCCACCCTCATCATATGAGCAGGTGCAACCTATACTAGCCTAACCAGATATCCGATGTCCTTCTCGGATATCCTCCGACTAGGAACAATTAAGAATATACGTTTAAAGGATATTAATCTCATTGTTATGATCTCATCATAATTAATATCCATTGCGCATATTCATGGACTTCATAATGAAACGATAAACGAATTACACATAACGAATATAAAAACCTTATTATTATTATCAAAGAACAAGATTGTACAAGTTATGATTGGCTTGAGGACATCCATAACTAACAATCTCCCACTTGGACTAAAGCCAATCACCTTTAAGCCTTAAACCCATGGACTCAAGGTGGCGCTCAAACACAATTTGAGACAGAGGCTTCGTCAATGGATCTGCAATGTTGTCGACTGAAGGAACTCTTTCCACCAATACATCTCCTCTAGTGATTATCTCCCTGATCAGGTGAAATCGCCTCAAAATGTGCTTCGACTTCTGATGAGACCACGGCTCTTTCGCTTGTGTAATGGCCCCATTGTTGTCACACAGCAATGGGATTGGATCAGAGTCACCTGGCACCACACCAAGGTCGATGATGAACTTCTTCATCCACACTGCCTCCTTGGCGGCTTCAGCTGCAGCATTGTACTCAGCTTCTGTCGTCGAGTCTGCAGTGGTTTCTTGCTTGGAACTCTTCCAGCTCACTGCACCCCCGTTCAAAGTGAACACAAACCCAAATATAGACTTGCTATCATCTGGGTCTGACTGGAAAATCGAGTCAGTATATGCCCGAAGTTTCAAGTCCCCTCCTCCATAGACCAAAAATATATCCTTAGTCCTTCTCAAGTACTTAAAGATACATTTCACAGCCATCCAGTGTGTTTCACCTGGATTTGCCTGATATCTGCTCGTAACACTTAGAGCAAATGCCACATCAGGTCTTGTACATAGCATGGCATACATGATAGACCCTATAGCCGAGGCATAGGGGACTCTATCCATGGCTGCCCTCTCTTCATGAGTCTTAGGAGACTGCTCCTTAGAGAGAATAATCCCATGTCTCATAGGTATGAGACCTCTCTTGGAATTTTCCATGCCAAACCTTTTGACAATGGTATCTATGTACATGGATTGGGTCAAGCCAAGCATCCTCTTAGATCTATCTCTATAGATACGTATTCCTAATACGTAGGATGCTTCTCCCAAATCCTTCATGGAGAAGTTCTTTGACAACTAAACCTTTACTGATGATAGCATCCCTACATCATTCCCAATGAGTAAGATGTCATCAACGTAAAGTACGAGAAAAGTGATGGCACTCCCACTGATTTTCTTATACACACATGGTTCATCTTCATTCTTAATGAAGTCATAAGATTTGATAGTCTCATCAAACCTTATGTTCCAACTACGAGAAGCTTGCTTCAATCCATAGATGGATCCTTGAAGCTTGCATACTTTGTCTGGACACTCTTTGGATGTAAAACCCTCAGGTTGTATCATATACACTTCCTCCTCAATGTTTCCATTAAGGAAAGCGGTTTTTACATCCATCTGCCAGATCTCGTAATCAAAGTATGCAGCAATGGCAAGAAGAATTCTGATCGACTTTATCATAGCAACTGGTGAGAAAGTTTCGTCATAGTCAATTCCTTGCCTTTGACGATACCCCTTTGCCACCAACCTTGCCTTATAAGTGTCGATCTGTCCATCTGCACCGATCTTTCTCTTAAAGATCCACTTGCACCCAATAGGTACAATACCTTCGGGCAAGTCTACCAAATTCCAAACTTGGTTGGTGTACATGGACTGCATCTCAGAATTCATGGCATCTCGCCATTTCCCTGACTGAGGACAATCAATAGCCTCTTGGTAGGTCTTTGGATCATCATCCTCATCATAAGACATGCCTTCACTGATATGTCCAACATATCTTTCAGGCTGTCTAGTACTCTACCAGACCTACGCTGAATGTGTGTATATTCCTGAACAGGTTCCGGAACCGATGTTTCACCTGGTGGACTTTGCATATTTGTGGATCTAGAACCTCTTCTAGATCTACCTTACTCCCACTGTCCTCTTGGGTAAGGTACTCCTCTTCCAAGAAGACAGCTCTCCTGGCGACAAACACTCTTTTTTCACCAAGATGGTAAAAGTAGTACCCAAACGTTTCTTTTGGGTATCCAACAAACCTACACTTATCAGTTCTGGATTCCAGTTTATCTGGGTCATGTCTCCTCACGTGGGCAGGATAGCCCCAGATTTTAACATGTTTAAAATCAGGCTTTCTACCCTTCCATATCTCATATGGAGTGGAAGACACAGATTTACTGAGAACCCTGTTCAGTAGATATGCCGCTGACTCTAGCGCATATCCCCATAGGGAAATTGGTAACTGCGAACGGCTCATCATGGATCGCACCATGTCCAACAAGGTACGATTTCTCCTTTCCGATACACCATTCATCTGTGGTGTATAGGGAGGAGTCCATTGAGAAAGGATACCATTGTCCTTTAAGAATTGTGTAAACTATGTACTTAAGTATTCACCTCCTCGGTCTGACCGTAGGATTTTAATACTCTTTCTAGTTTGTTTCTCAACTTCATTATTAAATTCTTGGAATTTCCCAAAGGCTTCAGATTTGTACTTCATTAAGTAAACAAATCCGAACCTTGAGTAGTCATCCATGAATGTAATGAAGTATGAGTAGCCACCCTTGGCTTGGGTAGACATTGGACCACATACATCTGAATGTATTAGTTCCAATATGTCCTTGGCCCTATCTCCATGTCCACTAAATGGAGATTTGGTCAACTTACCCATTAAACAGGATTCACAAGTTGCATATGATTCATAATCAAATGGATCTAAGTATCCATTCTTATGCAACTTTTGAAGCCTATTCTCGCCAATGTGACCAAGCCTACAATGCCATAAGTAGGCAGTGTTCACACTATTCTTACTTCTCTTAGGAGAAACATCAACATGGCGATTTTCATAAGAGACATCAAGCAGATACAAACCATTCACCAAACTTTCTAAAGCAACTAGTTTATTTCTTAAATAAACTGAACAACTATTGTTCTCAATGGTAAACATGTATCCAATTTTGTCTAAACAAGAAATAGAAATAATGTTCTTAATGATACTAGGCACATAGTAGCAATCATCTAATAAAAGTAAATCTCCAGAAGGTAACTTGAGCTTCACTGTCCGCACAGTGTGTGCACCAACACTTGTGCCGTTTCCAAGCCTCAAGTTCACCTCGCCCTTGCTCAGCTTCCTTCTACTTGTCAGCACCTGCGCATCATTGCAGATATGAGAAGCACATCCAGTGTCTAAAACCCAAGATGTAGAATCTCTAATAGACAAGTGAAGATCTATCATATAGATACCTGAAGCTTTGCCAAGCTTCTGCTTCTCCTGAGCCTTCATTGCAAGATAGTCCTTGCAATTTCTTTTCCAGTGCCCCTTTTTCTTGCAGTGGAAGCACTCGCCCTTTTCTTCTCCTTTTCTTATGTCCTTCTTTTGTTTCTGCTTAGACTGCTTCTTTGCATTGCCTTTCTTAAAGGCTTGCCCTGCTCTCCTCTTCTTGTTGGACTTTCCAATCATGAGAACAGTGGGCTTTTCCTTCTTAAGGTTGCCCTCAGCAGTCTTCAGCATGTTGAGCATCTCAGCTAAACTCACCTCAATCTTGTTCATTGTGAAGTTCACAATGAACTGGGAATATGAATCTGGAAGTGACTAGAGAATGAGGTCCGTGCTTAGTTCCTTATCAAGAGGAAAACCAAGCCCCTCGAGCCTCTCAATCCACTCTATCATCTTCAGCACATGAGTCTGTACTGAAGACCCCTCTGCCATGCGAGCTCTGAACAGGGCCTTGGATATCTCATATCTCTCACCCTGCTCTGCTCTTCAAAGAGCTCTTGCAAGTGCTGCATGATGGATCTAGCATCCATGTTCTCATGCTGCCTTTGCAACTCATTGCTCATTGAGGCAAGCATGTAGCATTGGGCCAGAGTGTAATCCTCCTTCCACTTCGCAAGCTCAAGCGTTTCCCGTTCAGGTGCATCAAGGGGTGGTTCAGCTAGGATCTCACCCTCCAGGACATAGGCAATGCGCTCAGACTGAGGACAATCTTCAGGTTTCTGAGCCAATCCGAGTAGTTCGGGCCTGCAATCTGTTGGCATCCAGTATGCCACGGAGTGGTTACCTGACGACATTTTTGCCTATAAAGGAAATGTAAACACAATTAGCAGATGTTCATAATAATAATTAAATCTAGATTAGGACTTTAATCAAGATTAGCTCCCACTATTTTTCGGCAGACTGTTTAACCCTCATATATACAGAATGGGGACACCGACAGTCTCCTAATAGTGATCGGAATCTCACAGACTCATAGCATGATCTTGTGGATAGCACAACAAACCATACTATGATCTGAAGCGGTCAACCCTTGACACTTGCAACTCTGCAATACCGTCTTATTTTGGCCCCTGAATTTTAAGACCTTGTGTGATAGCACAACAAGTCATTAAATCCAGTCTAAGCAGAACCATCATTACGTAACGAGCATAGATTTGGATGTAGCCCTTGTGGATAGCCACAAAAGCACCCGGTTCCCTATCCCTTTAAGACCAAACACTATGCCATAGTTTTAGTCTGTCATCAGATTTGGCAAGCGCGTGTGGATAGCACAACAAACTTGCCCGATCCTAATGGCAATCCTAAAACTATAAGGATGGAGGCCACGTAATTCATTCTAAATGATTACACACGGTTAGAAGTTTAAACGAGAGGATTTTGACGATATTTTATCTTGGTCTCTATATCTTTTGCTATCGATATATAGCGATTTGAAATATCATAATGTTAAATTATATATACACAACAATTCCACCTATCATAATACATGAAGAAATATGCTGGATGATCCATGACTTTAACCTAGAGGTGGCATTACCATAGCCAGTTGGTAAGCCACAAATAGGGGTGAACAATTGCAACCCCTCATCTGATGCGTTGCTTGCTATGTACATATCTTTATCTCCACAAGGTCTTGCAGGTACCTCCTCCTGATGACCAACTGTCCCCATAATAAATATTTCCATTTATTTATATATTAATTTTGATGATTAACAAAATATACTAATGATTTCTTGAGCTTAAGACAGGAAGCAAAGAAAAATGAAAGTTCAAGACAATCTGGTAAGTCCCATCATTCTATCCAAGTCCCTGTATCGACTTCTTTGATAAGCAGAACGATTTCCTCCTTGACCGGAAAACTCAATCAAATCGTTACCGTAACGATTTCTTTAGAACTCGCAACGACTCTCTAGCCGTAACGACTTTCTTTAGAACTCGTAACGATTTCTTTAGAACTCGCAACGACTCTCTAGCCGTAACGATTTCTTTAGACCTCGTAACGATTTCTTTAGAACTCGCAACGACTCTCTAGCCGTAACGATTTCTTTAGACCTCGTAACGATTTCTTTAGAACTCGCAACGACTCTCTAGCCGTAACGATTTCTTTAGCCTCGTAACGATTTCTTTAGAACTCGCAACGACTCTCTAGCCGTAACGATTTCTTTAGACCTTGTAACGATTCTTTAGAACTCGCAACGACTCTCTAGCCGTAACGATTTCTTTAGACCTCGTAACGATTTCTCAGAACTCGCAACGACTCTTTAGTCATAACGATTTCTTTAGAATTCATAACGATTTCGTGTAACGATTTCTTTACACTTGATAGTCAAAGATTTTGTCTTTTCTACAACTCAATAGTCATAACGATTTCGTGTAACGACTTCTTTTTAGTCATAACGATTTCGCGTAACGACTTCTTGTTAGTCATAACGATTTCGCGTACGACTTCTTTATTAGTCATAACGATTTCGCGTAACGACTTCTTTATTAGTCTAACGATTTCGCGTAACGACTTCTTTATTAGTCATAACGATTTCGCGTAACGACTTCTTTTAGTCTAACGATTTCTTGCAACGATTTCTTTAGAACTCGCAACGACTTGCCTGTTGTAACGGCTTCATAAGTTATCACAACGATTTCTTTACAGTTCATAACGACTTGCTATAATTCATAACGATTTCATAAGTTATGAAGTCAGCAAGATTCTTTTTATCGAATTTCTTGATGCATCAGTATAATGCTTTTTATAGCGTTGAAAAGTCAAAGTCATATCTTGTCCGTTGACTGCTATGCATTAAATGCTCTCCGATCGTATCTCCCATGCATGCAGACAATATCTTCCATTTCTATGCTACTCTGTCTACGTACTTTTTCTTGGACAGAAAGGAGCTTTGCTATATACTGCAATATCTGTTCCATCTCAACTAACAATAGACAGCAGTCCTAGCTGTCTTCTATTTATTGATGATATGCTTACAGATATCTGACAAGACTCATCTGGACAACGTTGGACACAAGATACAAAGTTCTATGACATCTCTTTGGCGTGTACACCAGGATAAAAGACTGACGATCAGAAGCTTCCTCAGTGACCAGTCTAACGTACACAAGGATAAGAGACAACGGACACTTCAACGTTCAAATTTGAATCAGCAGTTTAAATAGAAGAATCAAGACGAAAAGAAATATAGTGACAGAGGGCGTAACATCGCTTGATTTCAGAAGAAGAAAGAAATCCATCTCTCACAATCTTTAGAACTTTGAAGAAGAGCGAAGCCTCCACTCCAAACCTGGTTCTAAGCTCTTAGCTCTCTGTGCTCAAAGGAATCTCTCATTTGTAAGAGCCTGTGTGGTCCTTGAGAGAAAAACCTTGTTAAATCTCTTTCTCTCTCGGGGCTTAGGAGCTTCAGGTTGTAGCTGGTCAAGCTAGAATCTGAAGCCTGTTTTCACAACCTTTTTCTGATTAGTTTGTGTTCCCTTCTGGACGAAGGAAGACCTGGTGGTATCCAGGGTGGTTGTTGTTCCCTTCTGGACGAAGGAAGACCTGGTGGTATCCAGGGGTTGTTGTTCCCTTCAGGCTGAAGGAAGACCAGTTGAGGCTGGGTGTAAGGATCCTTAAGGGGGATTGTACCCTTGATAGTAAAATCCTGAGGTATTGCTCAGGGACTGGACGTAGGTCTCCTGTGGAGAGGAGTTCCGAACCAGGATAAAATCCTTGTGTCTTGTGGATGTTTTTGTGTGATTGTTATCTTGTTTGTCTAACTCTAACCTTGTTATTAAGTTGTGCAATCTTTTCAGTAAACAGGTTTTAATCAAAGATCGAAGTTTTATTAACCCATTCACCCCCCCCTCTGGGCTAGCTAGCTGGGCAACAAGTGGTATCAGAGCCCGTCTCTTCGACAAGAAGAAGATCCAACGATCTGAAGAGCAAAGATCAATGGCAGCCCAAAGTCACTTCGAAGGTCAGTCTGTCAACAGACCTCCTTTGTTCGATGGTGAAGATTATACGTATTGGAAGACCAGGATGGAATACTTTCTACAAGGCCACGATTATCAAATCTGGTCAATAGTGGAAGAAGGTGATCTGGTCGTCACAAATGAGAAAGCACAATGGACAGATGAAGATAGAAAGAAAATCTCCTTGAACTGTAAAGCTAAGAGCATTCTATGTTGTGCTCTAAGCAAGAAAGAGTTCAACAGAGTTTCAGCATGCAAATCCTCCATGGAAATGTGGGAAAAGTTAAAGATCACATATGAAGGTACAGACAAAGTAAAGGAGACAAGAATTGACATTCTTGTCACTCAGTATGAAAGATTTCAAATGCAAACAGGTGAGTCTATTACCCAATGTTAGTAGATTTACTGACATTACTAATGGCCTAGCAAGTCTAGGAAAGTCATATGAAAATGCAGATATGGTAAGAAGATTCTCATCCCTGCCATCTTCATGGACGGCAAAGGTCACAGCTATCGAAGAAGCTAATGATCTTAAGAGAATGTCAGTAGAAAACTCATTGGGTCTCTCATGGCCCATGAAATAAACATGGAAAGACTAGGAGAATCCTCCAGTAGAAAGAAGCAGTCAAATGCGCTTAAAGCTAATGGGGACTCATCAGAAGAATCCTTAGATAACAGTGAAGATAGCAAAGATAGTGATGATGAAGAAGCCATGCTCTCAAGAAGATTGCAGAGAATCTTGGCAAAGAAAAAGAAGTTCAGTCTGGTAGGAGGTACTTCAAGAAAAACAAAGATCTCAAGAGACCAGATGGAAAAGATCAGAAGAGGAATGAGCCACTTTGCTATGAATGCAAGAAACCTGGACATATCAAGGCAGACTGTCCAATGTTAAAGAAAAATGATCACAAGAAGAAGGACAGCTCCAAGAAGTTCAGAAATTCAAAAAGAAAGCCATGGCAGCTGCATGGGACAACAGCAGCGACTCAGATAGTGAGTCAAGCTCGAGCAGTGAAGGTGAAGAAGCCAACTTGGCTCTCATGGCGAATACCGAGGATAAGGTAACATCTGATTCTTCTTTCGATTCCTGTAATGACTCAGATTCGGATAATTTGGAAAGTGCATTTAATGAACTCTACAATAAGTATAAAGAAGTGTGTAAACTACTTAAGCTAAGCAAGAAAATATCACATGTCTCGAAAATACCAACTCAGATTTAAAATCTGAAAACGAAGAACTAGAAAAACAAATAGTTGAGCTTAAGAGAAGAAATGAACTATTATGTGAAAATTTAAAAGACAAGAACAGAAAATCACTGACCTAGAAAACAGGAAAACTCAGATGATTAAGAAAAACTGTAAATGAATTAAATGAAGAAAACAATACACTAGCAAGCACCCTAGAAAAATTTACCAATGGTAAAAACTCTTTAATATTAAAAGGTGCTAGGAGATCGGGTAAAAAGAAAAATGGATTAGGATATACACCCCCAGATAATGAAGAAACCATAATATACCCTAAAACATATCCAACACCAAAATTTGTACCGAACAAGATGTAGCATACAAAGCTGATTTCAAATACATAGAAAAAGTAACTAAGTTATCCTGCTGCAGTCACTGCAACAAGTTAGGACATATTAAAATGACATGCCCAACAAGACATAAAAAATGGATATTAAAAGGTAAAGTTGATGATACTAACCATCAGGACCCAAAAAGAATTTGGGTACCTAAAGCTTGATGTTCTCATTTCAGGTTAACCCTCGAGCATCCAAATGGTATTTGGATAGTGGGTGCTCAAGGCATATGTCAGGCAACAAGAAGATATTTGTTGATCTCCAAGCTGAAGAAGGTACAGTCACCTATGGAGATAATGGAAAAGGGACTGTGATAGGAAGCGGGTCTGTGAACATCAAAGGAAATCAGTCATAAAGGATGTAATGCTGGTCAAAGGGTTAAAGCACAATCTCATCAGCATCAGCCAGTTGTGTGACAAAGGCCATCAAATTCAGTTTCAAGAATCAAAATGCAGTATCTTAAAGGATGGTGCAGTCATATTTGAAGCCTACAGAGAAAGAAATTTGTATGTTCTATATCTCGATGAACTCAAGGATCAAGATGTGTGTTTGGCAGCTAGCAAAGATAAATCAACTGAGTTGTGGCACAGAAGATTGGGCCACTGCAGCTTGGATGGGCTGAACAAGCTCAGAAAAAGAAAACTAGTTGAAGGACTGCCAAAGGTAAATTTCAGATTGGATAGCATTTGCAGACCTTGTGCAAGAGGAAAGCACACCAAGAGCTCCTTCAAATCAAAGACTGTAGTAACCACCTCAAGCCCTTAGAACTACTTCACATGGATTTATTTGGGCCAATGAGGACTACCAGTTTGGGAGGAAAGATTTTGGATTTGTAATAGTTGATGATTATTCAAGATTCACTTGGGTATCCTTTTTAGAGCACAAAGATGACACATTTGATTTTGTCAGCTTCAGTAAGAATTCAGAAAGATCAGAAATTCTCAATTGTCTCTATTCGATCAGATCATGGTGGTGAGTTTCAGAATGAAAAGTTTGCGAAGTTCTGTGATGATCAAGGAATTGAGCACAACTTCTCAGCTCCAAGGACACCTCAACAGAATGGAATTGCTAAGAAAAACAGAACTCTTTTGGATATGGCAAGATCAATGTTATCAGAATATGATCTGCCAAGATATTTCTGGGCCGAAGCTATCAACACTGCATGTTATATCATAAATAGAGTGATGATCAGGCCAATTCTGAAAAAGACTGCTTATGAACTCTACAAAGAAAAGAAGCCAAAGATTAGCCATTTCAGAATATTTGGATGTCCTTGCTTCATCCATAACAATGGAAAAAGGGACATTGGTAAGTTGGATGCCAAATCAGATGAAGGCATTTTCATGGGGTATTCCTCTAAACCTAAAGGTTATAGAGTTTTCAATAAACGTTCCTTATTAATTGAACAATCAGTACATGTTATTTTTGATGAATCTAACCCTTCCTTGAAAAAGGAAGAAATTAGTGACATTGATGATGCAGATGTCTGTCCGAAAATTAAAGAAACTTCAATTAAGGACAAAGAGGATCCAACTCTGGAAGAACTGCAGCAAACAGAAATCCAACATAAAGATCTTCCAAAGGAATGGAGACATCAGAAAGATCACCCTCCTGAAAACATCATTGGTGATCCATCTGTAGGGGTAAGAACTAGAGGTAATGTAATTCCATGCGACTATTTAGCATTTGTCTCTCAAGTAGAACCTAAGACAGTCAATGAAGCTTTATCTGATGAATCTTGGATACTAGCCATGCAAGATGAACTAAATCAGTTCAAGAGAAACCAAGTATGGTCACTTGTTCCTAGACCATCCAATCATTCAGTTATTGGCACCAAATGGGTGTTCAGAATAAACTGGATGAGTCTGGAATAATCTTAAGGAACAAAGCCAGATTGGTGGCTCAAGGCTACTCCCAAGAGGAAGGCATAGATTTCGATGAAACTTATGCACCTGTAGCTAGACTTGAGGCTATTAGGATTTTACTTGCTTATGCATCCGCACTTGATTTAAAACTTTTTCAAATGGATGTCAAATCAGCCTTTTTAAATGGTTTCATCAAGGAGGAAGTTTATGTTGAACAACCTCCAGGTTTTGACGACTCTGAATTTCCAAATCATGTATTTAAACTACATAAGGCTTTATATGGTCTAAAGCAAGCTCCTAGAGCCTGGTATGAAAGGCTCAGTAATTTCTTATTAAATCATGGTTTCACTAGAGGTAAAGTAGATAGTACATTATTTATAAAATCTAAGGTTAAACATATACTTCTGTACAAATCTATGTGGATGATATTATTTTTGGATCTACTGATGAATCTCTTTGCAAGTACTTTGAAAAGCTTATGCAGGGAGAATTCGAAATGAGCTTGATGGGGAGTTAAGCTACTTCCTTGGATTGCAAATCAAGCAAGGGAAGGATGGCACTCATATCTGTCAAGCAAAGTACACCAAAGAGCTGTTGAAGAAATTTGGATTTGAAGATGCAAAGCCATTATCAACTCCAATGAGCACATCAACCAGAATGGACAGTGATCAAAAGGTAAAGGGTAGATCAAAAGAATTATCGAGGTATGATAGGATCATTACTTTACTTAACTGCCAGTAGACCAGACATTTTGTTCAGTGTATGCATGTGTGCTAGATATCAGGCAGACCCTAGAGAGTCTCACTTAATCTCTGTAAAAAGAATATTTAGATATTTAGCTAGAACTCATGATTTAGGTCTCTGGTATCCTAGATCTTGTGAGATAAATCTATAGGATATTCAGATGCTGATTATGCTGGTTGCAAAGTAGATAGAAAGAGCACCAGTGGATGTTGTCAGTTTCTTGCAGGATGCTTAATATCATGGACATCCAGAAACAAAATTCAGTAGCTCTATCAACAGCTGAGGCGGAATATGTTGCTGCTGGAAGTTGCTGTACACAACTTCTTTGGATAAAGCAACAACTTGAAGATTTCGGCATTCACATCAAATCAATTCCTCTATTGTGTGATAATACAAGTGCCATCAACCTCACCAAAAATCCAGTTCAACACTCAAGGACGAAACACATTGAAGTAAGATATCATTTTATTCGAGACCATGTAGCTAGTGGTAATTTAGAAATTTCGTTTATAGATACAAATGGTCAATTGGCATATCTTCACAAAAGCCCTACCTGAAGAGAGATTTACATCTCTTAGAAGGGAACTAGGGATGTGCAATTTGTGAAAGAATTTCTGTGATTTTATTGACATATAAATTTTTCAGATTAAATGAAAAGTTCTCTCTCCGTTAAAGTTAAACAAAACTCAGTTATCTATATGCTTTGACCGCTTCTGTGTAGAAAGTTGTTGACTTGTCAAACCTTTTTGTCGCTTTCTACCTTTGCCGCCTTTTGGCGCTCCTCCTGTCATTAAGTAATATTATTTTACCCAAATCGCTTTGAGATCGATTCGTCTTCCACCTTTACCCTTTTTATTCTCTATCTGTTCACCAAAGCTGATGCCCTAACGTTTTGGGATCGACTCTCTGCATCTTTCGAAGCCTTCTTCTTCTTCCCGCGAAGAACTCCTTCGAGAACTTCCGTCCCTTCCATCATCCTCTCTTCCAGAATCTTTTCTTCTCTGCACCCATGGCCGCTCCGTTGATCTCCGGAAGTGTTGGGCTACAGTGCTGAGTATTTATCCCCAGGGAGCAAGAAAGATTTACTTTTGTGAAGACAAAGATTTGCGGAAATAAGGCAGTGGATGTTCAGAATCTTGAGAGAGTGGCATGGCCAGGCTAGTTGATACTATAGAAGATCGCAGTGGATGGATGTGGTCACCTTCAGTGAGGTAAGCTACCCGGACTTGGTAAAAGCCTTCTACATCTGTCTGAAGTCAGAAGCAGATGGATCCCTTGTTTCCTCTGTCAAGGGTATCCAAATCAGAATAACCCATGAGCTGTTGCGTGATCTGTTTGGAGTAAAGACCTCGGATTTAGTGGCATTCACTCTGTGAATGATGAAGTCAAAGGTCTCGGGATTATCGGTCCAGGATTAAGTTGAAGGATGGGAAGCTTGATATTAATCAGATGTCCGCGTTCAACCGTTGCTTCACTTCATAGTCTGCCAAATCTTAGTTCCCCGTAGTGCTACCTTTTCCTCATGCACTAGGGCAGATTCGGACATAATGTTCTGGGCAATCCAGAACAAAGAGATAAACCTGGCCGCAGTGATGATCGAGCGAATGATGTTGCACATGCTCAGTTATGGGAAACAAAGAGCAAGTTGAATGTTTCCCTTCCATATGCCCATCTTCTGACCAAGATTTTCAAGCACTTTGGAGTAGATCTGTCAGGTGCGGTAGCTGAAAAGATGGGCCAGTCTATAAGGTCCAGAAACCTGAAGAAAAGTGGCTTTTCAGTGCAAGAAGGTTTTGGTCGAATCCTCTGGCTGAAGGAGAAGCAGTTATTGCAGATATTCCAGAAGCAGTTGAAGTAGAGCAAGCAGCAGCAAGTCCAGCAGAGCAAGAACCAGTTGAGTCAGCTGTGGGATGCCACCGAAGCTCAATTGGAAGAGGGTGCAGCTGGTGTGGCAGACTCCTTGCCCACCACCTTAGTCGCCTCTATTTTAGAAGAAGTATTGGACTCCATTCCCTCCATCTCAGTCTCTTCTAAGGCAGGTGAACCTGATGAAGATGTTGTCTTGGAAGAAGCTCCTGCTCAGGGGGAGCAAGAAAGTATTGAAGTCCCTGCTCCCATTCAGGGGAGCATGCTGAGAGGAGAAGAAGAGAATGAAGCCTTTTCTGAGAAAGCTGCACCTACTCAGGAACTCCAGCTCCAGCCTTGGTTGATGTTAGTGAAGGCCCAAGTGCAACTATAAATCTTGAGGCCTGTCTCTCAGCCAAGTAAGCAGAAAAGAGTTGTTCACAGGAGGTCAAGGAGGGCCATAGGAAAGTAAAATTGAAGCATGTTATGGCCTTGTTAAAAGCCCAAGGAGAGATCTTGGCATCAGTTCAGTCTGGTATACAAGAAATTGTTTCAAATCAAGTTCAACCTCCTCAGACGTATCCTCAATAAGAAATGCAATGAGGTATTTCAATAAAGAATGTCTGATATGAAGAATTTGCTGGCTCATCTTTCAAAGTCTAGTGGTGTCCCTCCTGCACCTACTCAGAGCAGTCCAGCTGAAGTTCCTAGGCCACCAGGGCCTCCAGCTGAAGTTCCTAGGCCACCAGGGCCTCCAGCAGAAGTCTCAGGGCCAACAGGGCCGCCAGTTCAAGGGTCAGGGCCCCATTTGTAGGGTCACCCGGACCAGTGGCAGCCTCAGGGTCTTCAGGACCCTCTCCTGCAGTCAGAGAAAGTCAGGCCAGAGGAAAAGAGCCAGTGTCAGCTCCAAGGCCCCTGATACTTCATCTCTTGCCACTCCAACCCTCTCCACACCTTCATCTCCTCCTACTGCACCTCCTGCTCCACCAACCATAAAACATCCCATGCCTCGCACCCAACCTTCCTCATCCTCTACTTCCTCTCAACCCTCCTCTCACCTACTCCAGCTCTCATCTCAGCTTCATCCTCATTAACTCCTCAACCTTCACCCTTAACCAAACATCTCATCCTCAACCAACCTCTTCCTTTAATCCTAAACACTTTTCTATCCTCCTACTCCTCCTAATTCTATTACCTTTCCTCCAGTGAAACCTCTGCCTCTTGGTATTTTTGACACCAATGTTCAGACCTTTTGAAAGGAACACTCTCCTCACCATTCTTTCCACAGCCTCTCACATTCACACACTGACCCCTCCTAGTCCTGTCTTGAAAAGGAGAAAAACATCTTCTCTCTAAGCACTCCTTCTGCTTCTCTCTACCCTCCTTTATGTACTCTCTCTTACCCTTGATCCTAAGAGAAGACCTATCTACAAAGAATACCTCCAGAAATGCATTCTTTCTACCATTTATGGTATTCCTTTTCTCAACCTCTCCGAACACCTGGCCATTGTTCTTCCCTTTACTCAGATATCTCAAGCTTTCAAATCCAAAATCTTTGAGGGCACTGAGTTCAAGACTGAAGATCAGTGGGCAGCTATCAAAGGAAACAAGGCTCAGTACTCAAAATACCTGACTGCAAGGGCCGAATCTCCCTCTCCTCAGAGCTCACCCACTCACCTTCTCTGAGTGGTTTATTTCCAGCACAGAACTCTTGGGGATCCTTCATTTTGAAGGAAATTCGCGTTGCCAGAGCCTTTCTCAGCTGTACAGTGACTTCTGCTACTTGAACAAAATTCCAGAAGTTCAGTTTTGCCAGTTCAACTCGCAGATTACTGTGCTGCAATCAGAGACCCCTCTCACCAACCTTCCTCTTACAGTAGACTTTGTCTCCTTCAAGGTTGAGTTTCCAGTTCTTCTGCCGAAGCTGCACTCGTTAGTGTTTATTCAGATGCTAGATCTCTCGCTCTAGATATGTTTGCAAGGCTGGGCCGGATGTCAGCCAAGCAGGGCCGATCTCCCTCCTTCTTGCGGTCATCTTCAGAGAATATCACTCTGGCCGCATCTCTTCTCTGACCTTAGCTCCACTCATTTCTGAGTGTGAACGACTCACCTCATCAGAATGGGAGCTTCTCTATCGGGGCCTCTTATCAGCAATTGGAAGCTATCAATCAAGATCTAGGTCAGTCAGAGGAAGCCTGCTCTTTCTGCAGAAGCCTTTATGGATCTCATTCCATCGCACCCATACCAGAGCTCTATGCTGTATGGGCAGCTAGATATTCTGCCTTCTATGCCTTAAAGCCGGATCTGTTAAATCAACAACTTCACTATCCAATTTCCTTGGACAGATTCTCCATAGGGCCAGTTTTGGCAAGAGTACTTACTTCAGATTCATTTTGGACAAAACTCAGTATGGAGAGTTCATAGAGCAGCAAAGGCAACTCTACATTCAGAGGAACATCCCTTCCATGGGACCATCCTTCTCAGTTACCTTTGGCGTTTTTTCTGCAAATTTTTGAGGATCTTGAGATCAAGGCATGGGCTGTTATCTCACAGCATGCCTCCTTGTTATCTCCTTTGTATTATCTTTCTCCCTCTTAATAAAATCTTTCTCTCTTCTTTGTCTCACAGCTTATCTTTTTGCCTAATGACAAAATGGGGAGACAACTAACGCACATCTGAAAACATTTCATTTTTTTGTATGACGTTTAGTATTTTGTCATCATCAAAAGGGGGATTGATGACCAAACTGTCCCCATAATAATATTTCCATTTATTTATATATAATTTTGATGATTAACAAAATACTACTAATGGATTTACTTGAGCCTTAAGTACAGGAAATCAAAAAAAATGAAGTTCAAGACATCTGGTAAGTCTCATCAATTCTATCCAAGTCTTTGTATCGACTTCTTTACTTTCTTTGATAGCAGAACGATTTCCTCCTTGACCGGAAAACTCAATCAAATCGTTACCATAGACGATCGATTTCTTTAGAACTCGCAACGACTCTCTAGCCGTAACGATTTCTTTAGACCTCGTAACGATTTCTTTAGAACTCGCAACGACTCTCTAGCCGTAACGATTTCTTTAGACCTCGTAACGATTTCTTTAGAACTCGCAACGACTCTCTAGCCGTAACGATTTCTTAGACCTCGTACGATTTCTTTAGAACTCGCAACGACTCTCTACCGTAACGATTTCTTTAGACCTCGTAACGATTTCTTTAGAACTCGCAACGACTCTCTAGCCGTAACGATTTCTTTAGACCTTGTAACGATTTCTTTAGAACTCGCAACGACTCTCTACCGTAACGATTCTTTAGACCTCGTAACGATTTCTTCAGACCGCAACGACTCTTAGTCATAACGATTTCTTTAGAATTCTAACGATTTCGTGTAACGATTTCTTTACAACTTGAGTCATAACGATTTCTTTACACTCAATAGTCATAACGATTTCGTGTAACGACTTCTTTATTAGTCATAATGATTTCGCGTAACGACTTCTTTATTAGTCATAACGATTTCGCGTACGACTTCTTTATATCATAACGATTTCGATTTCGCGTAACGACTTCTTTATTAGTCATAACGATTTCGCGTAACGACTTCTTTATTAGTCATAACGATTTCGCGTAACGACTTCTTTATTAGTCATAACGATTTCTTGCAACGATTTCTTTAGAACTCGCAACGACTTGCCTATTGTAACGGCTTCATAAGTTATCACAACGATTTCTTTACAGTTCATAACGACTTGCTATAATTCATAACGATTTCATAAGTATGATCAGCAAGATTCTTTTTATCGAATTTCTTGATACATCAGTATAATGCTTTTTAAGCGTTGAAAAGTCAAAGTCATATCTTGTCCTTGACTGCTATGCATTAAATGCTCTCCGATCGTATCTCCCATGCATGCAGACAATATCTTCCATTTCTATGCTACTCTGTCTACGTACTTTTTCTTGACAGAAAGGAGCTTTGCTATATACTGCAATATCTGTTCCATCTCAACTAACAATAGACAGCAGTCCTAGCTGTCTTCTATTTATTGATGATATGCTTACAGATATCTGACAAGACTCATCTGGACAACGTTGGACACAAGATACAAAGTTCTATGATATCTCTTTGGCGTGTACACCAGGCAAAAGACTGACGATCAGAAGCTTCCTCAGTGACCAGTCTAACGTACACAAGGATAAGAGACAACGGACACTTCAACGTTCAAATTTGAATCAGCATTTTAAATAGAAGAATCAAGACGGAAAAGAAATATAGTGCACAGAGGGCGTAACATCGCTTGATTTCAGAAGAAGAAAGAAATCCATCTCTCACAATCTTTAGAACTTTGAAGAAGAGCGAAGCCTCCACTCCAAACCTGGTTCTAAGCTCTTAGCTCTCTGTGCTCAAAGGAATCCTCTCATTTGTAAGAGCCTGTGTGGTCCTTGGAGAGAAAAACCTTGTTAATCTCTTTCTCTCTCGTCGGGGGCTTAGGAGCTTCAGGTTGTAGCTGGTCAAGCTAGAATCTGAAGCCTGTTTTCACAACCTTTTTCTGATTAGTTTGTGTTCCCTCTGGACGAAGGAAGACCTGGTGGTATCCAGGGTGTGTTGTTCCCTTCTGGACGAAGGAAGACCTGGTGTGTATCCAGGGTGGTTGTTGTCCCTTCAGGCTGAAGGAAGACCAGTTGAGGCTGGGTGTAAGGATCCTTAAGGGGGATTGTACCCTTGATAGTAAAATCCTGAGGTATTGCTCAGGGACTGGACGTAGGTCTCCTGTGGAGAGGAGTTCCGAACCAGGATAAAATCCTTGTGTCTTGTGGATGTGTTTTGTGTGATTGTTATCTGTTTGTTCTAACTCTAACCTTATTATTAGTTGTGCAATCTTTTCAGTAAACAGGTTTTAATCAAAGATCGAAGTCTTGTTAACCCATTCACCCCCCCCTCTGGGCTAGCTAGCTGGGCAACACCTCCATCTCCGCCAATCCACTTCTTAAAATTACAACGTAGATATTTAAATTGGGCTCTTGCTAGCCAATAATTATCATCAGATAATAATAGAAACCTTGACAAGTCACGGTGAGTACATAACAGGAGGGAGATAGAAGGTACAACCCGATTTAATAGAGGTAGAGAGGTGATGCACGCAGTTCCTCATAAATTCATCACATCCCAAAACCAAAACATCATCACATGACATCTAAGTCCACGATCATCCAACCCACAACATCAACACATCACATGCATCTACGCAGTTCCACATAATTCTTCTGAAATACTTTTATTCAAAAATATAATAACTTATTTTGAAAACCATTTACTAAACAATGTAGCTAACAGGAAGCATCTAATCACATTAGATAAACGTCATTCACCGTTACTGCATGAATCCGCCAAATTTACGGTTAATTAATTTAATGAGAATCACATTCTCAAAGTAATTAATATGCGTTATTAGTAGAAAGGAAAAGACTAATACAACTTTAGAATTTCCTTAAAGTAATTAACATTGGGTCAACATTTGAAAATAATTTACAGAGAGCTAAACACTTTTAAAACTCTCAAAATAATTTTTAGAATTTTTTGGGATTTTTAAAATATTTTTCTAGTTTTAAAACTATTTTAAAAAACCATTTAAAACATTTAAAAAAAAAAAAATGGGGGGCCGGATCGGATCCGGGCAGGCGTATCCAGTAGCCGTCCGCCCAGAGGCGGGCCGGCGCGGGTGCCCCAGGCCCGCCCCGGGTCCTTAAGTTAACCCGTACATGGGGGCCCGCGGGGCGACCCGCGAGGGTCGCCCCTCCCGCCGGACAGGGGCTACGGCCAGGCGAAACCCTGGCCGCCGCCCCCACCGTGTGCAGCGCCGTGCGTGTCGGCCGTCCCCGCCTCCGGCGGCCGCAGAAGGCGCGTGGGGCGGCGCCGGAGACCGCCTGCCATCGCCCCACAAGCCCGAAAACCCTCCCGAAAAACCCTAAAAACCTGCAAAATTTTGCCCATCTTGGACTGTCCAAGAAGCATGGCGGCGACATCTTGCAGGGGTTCGTGTGGCCTCTACAGAGGGCCAAACGTCGCCACGAAGGGTTCTTCGCGATGTCCTTTGTACCAGGAACAACTTCCATATACAAAACGGAGAGTGCACATCCCATGTCCGACCCAAGAACGAGGAAAAAATTAGGGATTCATGTAGAATGCGAATCGATGAAAACGCATAAAATGACATTCATATGACGCCGATACTGACCGAACCAGCAACCTGGCTCTGATACCACTGTAAGGAAACGATCAGGGCGCAACGGAAAACGCGAATCCCTCTAGTGTGTATCGTTGCCGGCCGTCGGAATCGAACTAAAGCGGTAAACCCGCGGACAGGCAGATCTCATCTTTACCTTTGCGGGGTTGCGTAACTCCCGAATCCGGGGAGGAGGTGGCACAGGAGGTGCCGGTGCTTCAAGCCATTCAAGTGTCCAGCCTCTAGACGTATCCACGCGAGCTCCGGACGCAGATGGGATCTCCTTGTTCTCCACGTGTCTTCCGAATCTCAGCTCCACCATGTGCCGGAGAGAGGAGAGAGAGGGTGGGGGACGCCCTGGGAGAGAGAGAGGAGGGGGGCGGCCAGGGTTAAGCCTGGAGCTTGGCCAGGGTTTAACTCTCAGCTATATATTTATAGACACCGTGGTGTTTTTCATAAAAACCCGTCATTGTCTATAAGAACACCTGCCCAGTCTGCTCGAACTCTTATGCGTTATGACCCTCTAGGCCCACTGCTAGTCCAATTTTCAGCCCATTAAGCTCAATAACTCTTTATTGACTTATGGTAATTAATTAACATCTCATATTAATTAATTACACAATCAATTATCGTCTCACGATAATTGACCGGGCTTCCAATCAAGTTGGGTGCCAAGCAACACCACTTGATCCTGGAAAGCATTGGGGTTCAATAACCCATTCAAGGAACCTTTTGTATCATCAGTTTACCACGTGACTATAATCCTTCGCTCGTACAATGCTCCCAGTGCACTTAGGGTATGGTCACCAGTCCAACCCTAAATTGCCACTCACTTCGGTTTAGATCCGCATACTATATCAGAAAACTCCTTTTCTGATAATTAGTCTTGCCCTGGCCAGGGACTATCAGTCATCCTTCTGTAGAGCATTCACTCTCCTATTACCGAGAGCGAGCGATCCCATATTGACCACACACATCCCTTCGAAGGTATTCCGCTAGATCCGAACACTTAACTGATTAAGACCTCATGGCTAGAGATCTATAGTCAAGGTCAAAACCTAGAAGTCCACCAACAAGTGTCCTTGGTGTCTCAGGTCTAAGGACCAATCACGCCACTGTGACAATGAATCTAGCTGGTTAACAATTAGGTAACATTACCATCCAGCGATTCATACGGATCAGTTCAGTGAACTCATTCTCTAATGAGCACCTACAGATTCACCTTAGTGTCCCATACAAGTGACTATGAGACCAGCCACCCTCATCATATCCAGTGCAACCTGTACTAGCCTAACCGGAATATCCGATGTCCTTTCTTGGATATCCTCCGACTAGGAACAATTAAGAATATACGTTTAGAGGATATTAATCTCATTGTTCTGATCTCATCATAAATAACCCATTGCACATATTCATGGACTTTAAATGAAACGATAAACGAATTACACATAACAATATAAAAGCCTTATTATTATTATCAAAGAACAAGATTGTACAAGTTATGATTGGCTTGAGGACATCCATACACAACACTTTAACCCACCAAGTCGTGTCGGAGAAAATGGCACGCCGATCCGATCCCTACTTGGGAGTTTGGACCCCCGGGTTGTGTGTTTTGACCTTTTATATATACTTGGCTGTTTTTTAGATCTGTCATTTCAATGCCCACCCAATCCGGAGATCAAATTGGATTTCGTCAGTTCCCACACGTCACTTTAACCCCACCCGGTCGTGTCGGAGAAAACGGCACGCCGATCTGATCCCTAGTTGGGATTTTGGACCCCCGGGTTGTGTTTTTGACCCTTTATATATACTTGGGTGTTTTTTAGATCCGTCATTTCAATGCCCAACCCAGCCGGAGATCCAATTGGATTTCGTCAAGTCCCACACGTCATTTTAACCCACCCGGTCGTATCGGAAAAACTACACGCCGATCCGATCCCTATTTGGGAGTTTGGATCCCCAGGTTGTGTGTTTTGACCCTTTATATATACTTGGGTTTTTTTAGATCCGTCATTTCAATGCCCAACCCAATCCGGAGATCCAAATTGGATTCCGTCAGTTCCCACACGTCACTATAACCCACCCGTTGTGTCGGAGAAAACGGCACGCCGATCCGATCCCTATTTGGGATTTTGGATCCCCGGGTTGTGTGTTTTGACCCTTTATATATACTTGGGTGTTTTTTAGATCCGTCATTTCAATGTCCAACCCAAGGAGATCCAAATTGGATTCCGTCAGTTCCCACACGTCACTTTCACCCACTCGGTCGTGTCGGAGAAAGCGGCACGCCGATCCGATCCCTATTTGGGATTTTGGACCCCCGGGTTGTGTGTTTTGACCCTTTATATATACTTGGCTGTTTTTTAGATCCGTCATTTCAATGCCAACCCAATCCGGAGATCCAAATTGGATTCCGTCAGTTCCCACAAGTCACTTTAACCCACCCAGTCGTGTCGGAGAAAACGGCACGCCGATCCGATCCCTATTTGGGATTTTGGACCCCCGGGTTGTGTGTTTTGACCCTTTAGACTTAAGTTTTTTTAAGATCTATTAATTGAACGCCCTTTACACTTATGTTAGGTTAATTAATTTAGATTTCTTTTTTTTCCCTGTTGACATTCTTTAGTGGTTTCATCTCATCCAATGTATATAAAATTAATACTAATACTGACCTGAGGTGCTGGCTGTGTGGGGCGTACTCCCTGCATGGCTGAGATCAACTGCTGAACCATATCACCGAACTATGTCTGTAGCTCTGTCTGCTGTGTCTATAGATGTGCCCGTAGCTCTTCCTGAATGAGGCCTCTAATCTCCTCTACACCACTGATGTGGGGCGCAGTAGATGAACTCGCGTATGCCGGAGAAGCGATCGAACTCGCATAAGAGGACAACACTGGATGAGTGTAACGACCCAGAATCCGCATTACCAGTAACAACCAGTAACCCGAATTCTGACCCGCTAACCCACGAGACAAGCTCGGCAGGGTAGGAAGTGAAAGTCCGAGGAGACTATATGTAAGAAGATACACACCATGCAAAGCTATAAAATTCCACTATAAACATATTATATACAACTCAGAGTCTGAGACAAAGTACAGAGTACAGAAGTACAACAAAAGGTACTACTCACTGCAGCTAAGGAGCACCAACACCGGAGTGGCTAGACTCGCCTGGAACGGGAGTCGACGAAGACCCACCTAAAAGGGAAGGGAGTGAGTCTCAAGAAAAGAGACCCAGTAGGGAAAAGTAACCCCACCGGAACTAAACTAAAGTGCGGAAGTAAAAACTGAAAGTAAGTACACGTCGCACCACAACACAAAACTGTAAACCACGCGGCTCAGTAACACACACTCACACACACAGCAAGTAGGACTCAGCTAGGGTCTGTGGCTCGGTGTCCCGTCACCACAGAGGCTCTCAACCCCAGCCACGTGTGCACACTATAGACGCTCTCTCTCGCGTCTGGTCCACGACCAGTTTTTCCCCTACGCTTGACCCTAGCGGTAGAGAAGGGGCTCCACGGAGACCGGCTCAAAACCACCACAAGGAGTACGCACAGGACAGAGTCGCACTCGACGTCCTGGCTCACTAGCGGAGGATAACCACACGCTAGTCATCTAGACGGAGTCGCACCCACGCCTAGGTAACACAACAGAAACGGGTACAAGGTAACGCAACGCGCGTACAACAGACGGAACACGCTCAACGTCTGAAACCCCGTACAGTAAGTAAACATCTCGAGTCACAACAACTACTCAAATGCACAGGCGGAGTCACACTCTAAGCTTGGCCCACTGGTGCTATTAGGGCGGACATCACATGTCAATCACCTCTAAACACACAACTCAAGTCTGTTGGGAGACAGGAGATTAACGGCCACATCGATTGCTGCCAATGTGAGGTAAACGGCACTCACCATGTCGTTTATCCTGATTAAACGGCAATCGACCTTGTCGTTTAAATCACCCCTGAAGATCTCAACGTCAACAGATGTGGACGTTGATATCTTCAGTCCCCTAAACCCAGAACTGAACCGAATCAGTTCAAATGGGCATAAACACTCAACCAGATTTCGACTGACGGAAGGAAACACTCCCTCTCATCAATCCAGACTACCAGAACATTAAAATTAAACAGTCTAACGCCTAGATTGTCTAATTTACCCAAATTCCGGCATAATACAACCCAAACCCTAAACCATAAATTGCACTCCAATTCACTTAATTGGGCATGCTGGTTTGCTGGGGAGGGTTATAGAGGTTAAGTCCCTACCTCAGAAAGCCTTAAGAATCCCCAAACATCCACTAATCGCGCCGGTTTCCCCCGAAGACTCCGCGCGAATCACACCAAAATCTCGTGTTTCCCGCCCGATCAAGCAACGCCACACGATCCAGGGCTTCCCACAAGCTTAAATCAACCAACAGAGTTGCGAAATCAAGAAAAGCAAAGGTGGAGGGAAGGAGAGGAAAGAGAAAGATAGGTTCTGCTCTCGGGCTGCCCTATTTCAACAGGACTGGTTAGTCAACGTCCACATCTCTGGTCGCCCACTGAACCGCCAACAGACTAATGTCAGATCACTGTCGTTGAGTTCAATATCAAACGTCCACATCACTGGACGCTGACTCTGACTCAACGGCAAGCCCTGGCCGTCAACCCCAAGTCAACGACAATGGTCTTGTCGTCGACCACACAGAACCACTACAGACCCAATAAGGATCCACTAAAGACCTGAGACCTTACAGCCCTCCCCCCTTAAGGAATTTTGCCCTCAAAATTCAAACAACATAAAGAAAGAAGACTCACCAAAGAGGTACGGAAACTGCTCGCGCATCTCGTCCTCCCGCTCCCATGTCGACTCACCACCGTAGTGCCGCTGCCATGCAACACGAACTAAAGGGATTGCCTTGTTCCTCAACCTCTGAACTCGGCGATCCTCAATGAGCAACGGAAACTCTGGTACAGTCAACACTGGAGTCACCTCAGACCACTTTGCACTCTGCAGAACGTGAGACTCGTCAGAAAGGTACCTCCGAAGCATCGACACGTGGAACATGTCGTGCACTGCTGCCAACTCTGACGGAAGCTCAAGTCTATATGCCAAACCTCTGACACGCTCAGAAATGGTAAAAGGCCCAATAAAGCGAGGACTCAACTTTCCATGCTTACCGAACCTCACCACTCCCTTCATAGGAGACACACGAACAAACACCTGGTCTCCTACTTGCAACTCGAGCGGTCGCCTACGCTGATCTGCATAACTCTTCTGCCGACTCTGAGCTGACTGAAGCCTCTGTCTCACAAGCTGAACTACCTCAACTGACTGCTGAACCAACTCCGGCCTCGTGACAACTCGCTTACCAACCTCGAACCAGTCAAGAGGAGTGCGACACGGTCGTCCGTACAAAGCCTCATATGGTGCCAAACCGATACTGGAGTGATAACTATTATTATATGCAAACTCGACCAACGGCAAGTGAACTGTCCACGACCCCTGCCACTCCAGGCAACAAGCTCTAAGCATGTCCTCCAAAGTCTGGATAGTCCTCTCTGACTGACCGTCTGACTGAGGGTGGTAGGCGGAACTAAAAGCCAACTCTGTCCCCAAAGCTCTCTAGAAACTGCGTCAGAACCCAGAAGTGAAGCGAGGATCCCTGTCTGACACAATAGAGATCGGCACTCCATGCAAAGGAACAATCCGCTCTACGTACAACGCGGCCAACCTACTCACACCCCAACTAGTCCTGACAGGCAAGATCTAGCAGTCTTCGTCAATCTGTCCACAAGAACCCAAATGCTATCAAAACCTCCAGCTATCCTCGGCAAACCACAAACAAAGTCAGTCGTCACGTGGTCCCACTTCCACATCGGAATATCTAACGGCTGCACAAGTCCTCCTGGACGCTGATGTTCGGCCTTCACCTGCTGACAGACCAAACACCTAGCAACAAAAGCCGCTATATCTCTCTTCATCCCAGGCCACCAAAACTGACGTCTCAACCTGGGTAATCTTGGTCACCCCTGGATGAATAGAGTACCTGGAACCATGTGCCTCCTGCAACACGACTCTCCTGATAGACTCCTCAACAGGAACATAGAGTTATCTCGGAACCTAACAGTCCCGTCCTCACAAAGCTCAACCTCTGGAGAAGCAACACACTGTGCAACTCAGGGATCTGCCTGCTGAGCCTCAGCAACCTATCTCACAACTGCGGAGCTGCTAACAAACTGCCTAACACACACTGACGACGACTGGACGAAACTCTGAAAGATCCCTCTGTCGCAGACTGCCACAACTGCCACTCTCTAAGCATCAGATGACTCATCTGTGCTTTCCTACTCAAGGCATCTGCAACTACATTCGCCTTTCCAGGCTTATACTCAATGCTGAAATCATAGTCCTTCAGATATTCCATCCATCGACGCTGCCTCATATTCAGATCCCTCTGAGAAAACACATATCTCAACTCTGGTGGTCGGTACGGACTACAAAACTCACTCCGTACAGGTAAAGACGCCAAATCCGCAAAGCAAACACCACAGCTGCAAGCTCTAGGTCGTGGGTCGGGTAACTCTCCTCGTGGGGCTTAAGCTGGCGAGACGCATAAGCCACCACTCGGCCTTGCTGCATCAAGACAGCACCCAAACCAGCACCTGAAGCATCTGTGCAAACCTCAAAACCCTCCTCACCTGAAGGAAGGCAAGAACTGGCGCCGACGTAAGCAGTCGCTTCAACTCTATGAAGCTCTGCTCACACTGCTCCGACCACTCAAACGAACTCCCTTTCTCGTCAACCGAGTCAAGGGTGCAGCACCTGAGAAAAATCTCGAACAACCTGCAGTAGTAACCTGCCAAACCCAGAAAGCTACGAATCTCAGACACAGATCTGGCTCTCCCACTGCAAAACTGCCTCAACCTTCGCTGGATCCACTGAAACTCCCTCACCTGAGATCACGTGCCCCAAAAAGTGAACCTGTTGTAGCCAAAACTCACACTTACTAAGTTTGGCATACAACTGGTGCTCTCGCAGGTCTGCAACACGATCCTCAGGTGCTCGGCGTGCTCCTCCTCCGAAGTGGAGTACACCAGAATGTCGTCAACAAACACTACGACAAACCGGTCCAAGAACTGGTGGAACACCCTGTGCATCAGATCCATGAAGGCCGCTGGAGCATTGGTGAGCCCAAACGGCATCACCAAAAACTCAAAGTGTCCATATCTGGTCTGAAAAGCAGTCCTCTCATGTCCGAATCTCTAATCCGCAACTGATAGTAGCCCGACCTCAAGTCAATCTTCGAGAAGACACGAGCAGACTGAAGCTGATCAAAGAGATCATCAATCCTAGGCAAAGGATACCTATTCTTGATGGTCACTTGATTTAGCTTCCTATAATCGATACACACCTCAGGCTACCATCCTTCTTCCGACAAACAAAACACAGTGACCCCCAGAGAAAAGCTAGGACGAATATAGCCCTTCTCCAACAACTCCTCAAGCTGCCTCTTCAACTCCCTCAACTCTGCTGGTGCCATACGGTACGGTGCCTGCGCAAAAGGTAAAGTGCCAGGAACCAACTCTACAGTAAACTCAATCTCTCTCTCTGGTGGTAGACCAGGCAACTCTTCCGGAAAAACATCCGGAAACCACACACTACGGGAATGTCCCCCACTCCCGAGGCAATCTGGTCAAGAGTCACTGCAGAAACTAGGAAACCCTGACAACCAGAAGCAAGTAACTCCCTGCCCTCAAAGCAGAAACTAAAAAGCGAGAAGAAGAGGTACGATACCCTGGAAGTAGAACGCCGCTTCCCCAGGTATTCGCAAGTGCACCCTCTTCTTCTGGCAATCCATCACTGCACCATACCGCTCTAACCAGTCCATACCCAAAATCACATCATAATCATGTAACTGCAAGGCAAACAGACGGGCTGACAACAACTGATCCTGCAACTGCACAGGTACCTCCTCGAGACAGTAGGACGTAAGGACAAAGTCCCCTGTCGGCAACTCTACTGCCAACTCAACAGACTCTCCCGAACTCAACTCCCAAGGGAGTCTAAAAAGTCCTCAGACACAAAAGAGGAGAGGCACCGGAATCAAACAAGACTCTAGCTGCACAACTAAAAACTGAAACAGTACCTTCCACCAGGTGAGCTGCCTCCGCGTCTGCACGAGTCAAGTGGTTACACGACCTCTACCTCTCGACCCACCAGAACCTCCGGTCTGCTGACGCTGCTGCACAGGTGCCTGCTGCTGCTGCTACTGCACTCGGGGCTGTGACTGGTCTGCTGCTGCGGCACACGAGGTAGCAAAGGACAATCTCGCGCCATATGACCCATCTGGTCACACCGGTAACACTGACCAGCAAAAGTACGTTGTACCTGCTGCGAAGGCTGACTGTCGGCTGCTGAACACTCCCAACTGACTGCTGCCTCTGCTCTGCCTGCCTCCTATCACGCCGAAACTTCCTCCGAGATCCTGACTTCGCCGTCGTCCCAGTAGAAGTGGACGCGTAGGAAGTCACAGTCCTCAGGGTCGTCTGCACACTACCCTGCTGCTGGTGAGGCTGAGAAGGAACTACTTGTGTCTGAACCTCTACGCTCCGAGCACGAGTCCGCAAGGTGTCTGCCTCCAATGCTGCCGCTGTCTGATAGGCCGCATCCAAGTCTGTGACACGAGCAACTATCAGCGCCTGCCTGAGCTCTGGCCTCAAGCCTCTCACAAACTGCTGAGTCCTCAGACCCTCATCTCCCATAATCTGTGGAGCATAACGCCCTAGCTCCACAAATCTAGCCCTATACTGCACTACAGTAGAGTCCCTCTGCTGCAAGTCCAGGAACTGGTACAACCTCTCCGTCCGGACATAAGTAGGACAGAAGGCTCTCTCAAAAGAAACAACAAACTCCTGCCACGGAATCTGTCTCAGTGGGCGAGACTGAAAGTAGTCTCCCACTCAGCGGACCACCAAGTCAATGCCTGCGCCTGCAACTGGTACTGGCTAGCAGCACTCGCTCCTCTGGAACACACTCCATGGAACGAAAAGTCCGCTCCACTCCACCTGCATCTAACCATGCCCCGCTACATCTGGATCAGGCTGGCCCAAAAACTGAGGAGGCTGAAACTGCAAGAACTCCCTCAACACCCTCCCAGTACCACCCTGGGGTACCGCGCGTCACGGTGCTGAGCAACAAACTGAGCCATCCCCTCAAGAAATCGAGTCATGTCTAATCTCCCTGAGCTACCTGAGGTGGAGGTGGCGGCAGCGGAACAATACCACTATGTGCGTCCTGTGGCAGAGGCTGTGTCTGCTGAGGTGGCGGAGCATCTCCAACCTCCTGACGAGTCGCCTGCTCGGCTACTCCCTCTCTAAGACGTCGCCTAGGCGCCATAGAACTATACACAGAGCAAAAATACACACATAAATACACTAACTAACTCCGGGCTACATAGCTGCAACTGTACTCTTTATACTCTGAGTTAACATGATGGGTATTTCCTTATATATATCTCATCAGACCAGGCTCTGATACCAAACTATAACGACCCAGAATCCGCATTACCAGTAACAACCAGTAACCCGAATTCTGACCCGCTAACCCACGAGACAAGCTCGGTAGGGTAGGAAGTGAAAGTCCGAGGAGACTATATGTAAGAAGATACACACCATGCAAAGCTGTAAAATTCCACTATAAACATATCATATACAACTCAGAGTCTGAAACAAAGTAAAAAATACAGAAGTACAACAAAAAGGTACTACTCACTGCAGCTAAGGAGCACCACACTGGAGTGGCTAGACTCGCCTGGAACGGGAGTCGATGAAGACCCCCCTGAAAGGGAAGGGAGTGAGTCTCAAGAAAAGAGACCCAGTAGGGAAAAGTACCCCACGGCAACTAAACTAAAGTGCGGAAAGTAAAAACTGAAAGTAATACACGTCGCACCACAACACAAAACTGTAAACCATGCGGCTCAGTAAACACACTCACACACACAGCAAGTAGGACTCAGCTAGGGTCTGTGGCTCGTGTCCCCGTCACCACAGAGGCTCTCAACCCCAGCAACGTGTGCACACTACAGACGCTCTCTCTCACGTCTGGTCCACGACCGTTTTTTCCCCTACGCTTGAACCTAGCGGTAGAGAAGGGGCTCCACGGAGACCGGCTCAAAACCACCACAAGGAATACGCACAGGACAGAGTCGCACTCGACGTCCTGGCTCACTAGCGGAGGATAACCACACGCTAGTCATCTAGACGGAGTCGCACCCACGCCTAGGTAACACAACAGAAACGGGTACACGGTAACGCAACGCGCGTACAACAGACGGAACACGCTCAACGTCTGAAACCCCGTACAGTAAGTAACATCTCGAGTCACAACAACTACTCAATGCACAGGCGGAGTCACACTCTAAGCTTGGCCCACTGGTGCTATTAGGGCGGACATCACATGTCAATCACCTCTAACACACAACTCAAGTCTGTTGGGAGACAGGAGATTAACGGCCACATCGATTGCTGCCAGTGAGGTAAACGGCAACACCATGTCGTTATCCTGATTAAACGGCAATCGACCTTGTCGTTTAAATCACCCCTGAAGATCTCAACGTCAATAGATGTGGACGTTGATATCTTCAGTCCCCTAACCCAGAACTGAACCGAATCAGTTCAAATGGGCAGAAACCTCAACCAGATTTCGACTGACGGAAGGAACACTCCCTCTCATCAATCCCTACCAGACATTAAAATAAACAGCCTAACGCCTAGATTGTCTAATTTACCCAAATTCCGACATAATACAACCCAAACCCTAAACATAAATTGCACTCCAATTCACTTAATTGGCATGCTGGTTTGCTGGGAGGGTTATAGAGGTTAAGTCCCTACCTCAGAAAGCCTTAAGAATCCCAAACAACCACTATCGCGCCGTTTTCCCCCGAAGACCTCCGCGCGAATCACACCAGAATCTCGCTTTTCCCACCCGATCAAGCAACGCCACACGATCCAGGGGCTTCCCACGAGCTTAAATCAACCAACAGGAGCTGCGGAAATCAAGAAAGCAAAGGTGGAGGGAAGGAGAGGAAAGGAGAAAGATAGGTTCTGCTCTCGGGCTGCCCTATTTCAACAGGACTGGTTAGTCGACGTCCACATCTTTGGTCGCCTACTGAACCGCCAACGGACTAACGTCCAGATCACATGTCGTTGAGTTCAATATCAACGTCCCCATCGCTGGACGCTGACTCTGACTCACGGCAAGCCCTGGCCGTCAACCCCAAGTCAACGACAATGGTCTTGTCGTCGACCACACAGAACCACTACAGACCCAATAAGGATCCACTAAAGACCCGAGACCTTACAATGAGTATCCAGGCTGTCCCCAAGCCGTACCTCGCCCTTCCCTCTCGGCCCTCCCATTGCGTCGACCAAGCCTCTAGATCCAAGTCTGGCTGGGAGCCCTCTACATAGCGCTCCGCCATCGTCCTGTCATAGGTCTTCTGCAGAACAAATTAAAATTAAATTATTGTCCATAAATTATTTGAATATTTGAATTGAATTCATAATTTATAGCTTGACTTACAGCGATCGTATGGGCACTCTCGCTAACATAGTCATCCGTCCCCTTCCGCTTATGAGTTCGATCAATAACTCACAAATGTAGGGGCACGCTCGAACTCGTGATGCTTACAATTCAAAAAATTAGTTAGTTCACAATAATATCAATGTATTAGCAATTGAACAATATATGCTTACCAATTTTGACTATGGGTCGCATAAGATACGGACCCACTAGTATGTACATTCTTCTCCGGATGAGTTGATCGGTTGCGTGTTGCCGCCTGTGACCGCTGCTGCCATGGTCTAGCAGCCCAACGCTCACAAAGGGACACCCAATAGTCCCTCCTCAGCCAAACAGGGCCGTAATCTAGCCAGCCATAGGATCTCGATTGCCTGCAGTCTTCATTGCCTTGTCCCGGGCCTCCCACATCGACTTTCTTAAATTAGTCTGGCAGTAGACTCCCAGACGGTGCGAGCTCGAGGGAGATCCTTGGTCTCGTGCAACGCGAACATCCGCTGTAAAAATAAATTACTCAACTTTCTGCACTAACAGAGATAGTAATTAAATAAATGATTTAACTCATGTAAACATTAAAATACCGTGAACATGTCAAATAACAAATCCGGACGGGCACCGGAACTCTCTCCATGCATCCATTGGTCCTGGAATATGTGCGTGGACCAACGTCGTAATATAACGGAAGTAGAACCGGGATCTATCTCCCCCTGCAATTGCACATTAATGTGTACATGAAATGTATAACATAAATAACAATACAGTAACTTTGAAGTGATCACTTTACCCTGAGATCCAGCATGGCTGCCGTCCCCGTAGCTTAGGCCCCTCCTCAGCTACTGGATGCTGGCTCTCCACCTCTGTTGAAAATAATTAGTACACTATTATTGTATAAATTACAAGAAAACAAACATACTAATCTATGGAAACATACATGTACCTGGTGGTGAGGAAGAAGGGAAGGTGGCACTGCTCGCGTGCTCGGCGGGGAGGCGGTCCCTGCAAATTATATACACATTAGAAAATATGAATTTACATTGAACAACAATATATATGTATACCTGTCGGATGGACGACCGTGTGGACGGGGAGGCAGTCCCTGCAAATTTTATGTACGTTAGATCTCATGAAAAAATGCTATACATGCATGATCAAATTTAAAACCCAAATTAATATGAAGGAATATGAAAACAAAATCATACATGTGAACAGTGCAATAATAAACCAAATTCATACATACATTTACATGAATTACATATAAACATGTGCAATACTAAACAAATAGATTAAAATAAGATGTGTAATACTAATCATTAAACTGAAAGTGAACAATTCGTAAAAGAAACTAATATCTAGAAGGAAGAGTTTGTACTAATTTTTTTCCCCTAAATTGGGATGTATACCTCATTGTGTTTGTATTTGGCTTCTTTACAATGCATATCCCATGCCTAATAAGTCCGAGGCATGCAGCGGGAAACCATGCGTACATCACTCTGAAATTAATCGGTATTACATGTACACATACATAATTATAATTTTCGTACGTATGCAGAATCTCTTTCATAAAACCCGATGACAAAATGATCAGCAACTCGTGCAAGGTGCCAGTCATGATATACTAGCTAGCAGATGACCTTTCTCCTCCTCGTGACCACGGCTTAATTAAGATTCCTACCTCAAGCTAATGTCTTATCACTGTCCGTTAGTATGTATGTATGTAGTTTCTCTTACTTACCTAATCCTTCCACACAAAAATTAACCGAAAATATATACTATGTAAACGTACTTTTATGGGAAGTAGAAGGGGTTTCAAAACACAACAAGCAGACTGCCCTAGCTGAGCAACTAGATGGATCAACCACCAAATTTAAATATTGTAGTAAGTAGGTGCGTCTTTCTAATGTCTGAGTTGTACTCTTCACTGTGACAAAAATCCCCAAGCGGAAAAAAGAAAGGCTTCAGACCGACCAAACCACATACTTGTCCTCCAGGCTACAGCTCAACATTGATGGGTCAAATGGCATTAACCATTCCGATATTATCAGAACTGAAACTATATTTCGATTATCAAATCAGAATCTATGTTTCTGATTCTGAACCCCACCCGTTTACAGTCCTAATATTATTCGGTGCTTTTTAGGGATACTTCTCCTAAGACAGATTGATAAAATTCGAAAAGAAGATATGTGTCTAGGGTTTAGTTTTTTTTTTATGTATAAATATGAGGACGAATATTTAATCTTGTAAGACCTAAGATGTACAATAGAAGATCTTAACCACTGATGACAAACTTATATATTACCTTGTGAACCGATTTGATAACCGATTAAAATAGACTCATCTTAAATAGGACAAATAAATTTAGCAAGACGGACAGTCTATCCCCCTCTAAACTAATACTAATGACTTTAACCACAGTGCAGGGGTGGGGTCGTGGAGGGGGAGGGGGCTGGAAGTGGGAGGGAGGCTGGCAGGGGTGGGGTCGTGGAGGGGGAGGGGACGGAAGTGGGAGGGGGGCGGAAGGGGAGGGGGGCTGGCAGGGGTGGGGGTCGTGGAGGGGGAGGGGGCCGAAAGTGGGAGGGGGGCTAGCAGGGGTGGGGTCGTGGAGGGGGAGGGGGCGGAAGTGGGAGGGGGCTACAGGCAGGGGTCGGGGTCGTGGAAGGGGGAGGGGGTCGAAAGGGGAGGGGGCCGGAAGTGGAGGGGGGCTGGCAGGGGTGGGGGTCGTGGAGGGGGAGGGTCGAAGTGTGGAGGGGCTAGCAGGGGTGGGGGTCGTGTGGAAGGGGAGGGGGCCGTGTGGGAGGGGAGGGGGGACCGGTGGAAGGGGAGGGGGGCCCGGGTGGAAGGGGAGGGTGGCATCCCGCAGGGTGGAGGGGGCCGAGTGGGAAGGGGAAGGGGGCGTGTGCAGGCAGGTTGGGGGGGGGATGTGGGAGGGGGGTGGGTGGGGGGGGGGTCGAAAGCGAGGTGGGCTGATGAAGTTGCAGGGCTGGGTAGAGAGGGGGAGGTAGAACTCACCGGGAGAGGGGCGCCGGCGGCGAGCGGCGCGGCGAAGGCACAGCGGCGACCAGCGACCGGCGGCGAGAGAGAGAGAGAGAGAGAGAGAGAGAGAAGAGAGAGAGAGAAGAGAGAGAAAAAGAGGAGAGAGAGAGAGAGAGAGAGAGAGAGAGAGAGAGAGATAGAGAGAGAGAGGGAGAAGAGAGAGAGAGAGAGAGAAGAGAGAGAGAGAGAGAGAGAGAGAGAGAGAGAGAAGAGAGAGAGATAGAGGAGAGAGAGGGAGAGAGAGGGAAAGATGGGTGTTTTCGGGTGTGAAGGCATAGGAAATTTACCGAACGGATATTCCGACGGCAACATGTTCGTCGGAAGATTCGTCGTTATTATTTAATTACCGACGGATATTGCCGATGGACATATTTCCGTCGGAACTTCCGACTTATTATCCGACGGACATATAGCCGTCGGAATATCCGTCGGAATTACCGACGGAAAAATCCGTCGGAAATATCCGTCGGTAAGCCCGCTTTCTCTTGTAGTGTTACTTTATTACTATATAGGTTGTGGCATGTGCGTGGTGATGGAATAAGAACTACTTTTATTTCTGCTATACTTTCTTTCTATATTTGTGTACATCTCTACCTACTGTATTGTGTTGGGTACATGTCCCACTGTGACGACATGCTTTGTATCGATGTAGATTGGTATAATCGTACCGATATAAAGAGGGTCATTATAGAGATTGGTATTAGAGCAACAGGTTGAGATTATATATAAATAAGCCATCACCTATGCAATATTCCAATGCCTTTATAGAACCAGTCAATGTATGTAGAAAATATCTAATAATGAATTAAAAATAGATAAGAAAATGAATTAAAAATATCTAATAATGAACCAGTCAATGTATTCCAATGCCTTTATAGAACCAGTGCACTAGGCTTCCCATATACCACCACCACCACCACCTGTGGACTATGGCACGTTCATGCAAGGTTTAGTCTAGGCGATGCAAACACAAGCGTAGACTCAGGCGACACAACAGGCTCAGTTACAGGCATAGGCACAGGTTCCAGCTCCAGTCCCTCAAGAGCTTGGACATGGTGGTCCGTCCATCATAGAGCATTTCAAGAGGATGGCTCCTACTTCTTTTAAGGGGGAGAGTCAGCCCATTTTAGCAGAGAGTTGGTTAAGGGAGGTAGAGAAGATCTTCCGTGCTATTAGGTGTGAGGAGGAAGATAAAGTGAGCTTGGAGACGTATATGCTATAGGAGAGAGCCTATGTTTCGTGGGACTCTGTACTACATACCAGATTTGAGGATGGGGCGATAGCGGTGACATGGGCCGAGTTCACCAGACTCTTCAAGGCCAAGTTCATTCTAGACACATTCAGGACAAGATGGAATAGGAGTTCCTGCTCTTACTCAGGGTTCCATGGTTGTTACGGAGTACGAGGCGAGATTTGCTGAGCTTTCCAAGTACACTCCCCACATCATTGCAGATGAGTGTAGGAAGGCCAAGAAGTTCGTGATGGCTCAGACCATCACTTAGGACCAGACTGGTGGCTTTCGATTACCGAACCATGGAAGAGGCTCCAGCGCGCGTGCAGACTGGAGAGCGAGATGGAGTATACATCGAGGAGAAGAAAGAACTAGAAGAGGTCGGCTGCACAGTTCTAGAGGCAGGACATGAAGAGGGCAGCTGTGTACCATCAGCAACCACAACGTATGGCAGTTCCGAACTAATTAGTGGCTGTACCCCTGATGACCAACTTTAGACCCAGTGACAGAAGGAGTGTCCCCACTGTGGAAGGACACACGGAGGTTCACAGTGCTGGAAGCTAGCAGGAAAGTGCTTGAAATGCGGTTGTATAAAGCATCAGATTAGGGACTATCCGAGACTTCAGCAATTCGCGTCGAGAGGAGCTCCAGCCCTAGCGCAGCGTCGACAACGGCACCAGAGACACAGGAAGCCGGGAAGGCCTTGAGCCCCAGCCCTAGTGTACACGCTAGCACGTGAGGACACATAGTAAACAAAGAATGTCATAGAAGGTATTGTTTTAGTTATGGGTGGGTGGGTCGAGTGTTGTTTGATACAGGTGCTACACACTCGTTTATTTCTGAGCGGTTTGCTAAGCAGTTAGCAGAGGAGTCAGGAGTTGAGGCAGAAGACCTAGAGGTTCCCTTGTCGGTACATACCATAGTAGGTACCGTAGCGACAAGAAAATGCAGCCTATCTCTATCTGTGTGCATTGAAGACCAGGTTTGTTTGGATGCTTCTACTTGCTCAAGATGAAGGACTATGTGTTGGAAATCGACTTAGGGCATCACATGCACAGCGGAGGTAAAAACAAAAAAAAAAAAAATTGATTTTCATCCAAGTACTTGATCGGGCTATGATGTACGGTGCATGTAAACATACATACAAACAAGGCGTAAGACCATCTTACCTAGGGGAGATCGTATATCCTCTGAAGTGCAGAACTAGTCCTTGGATTGAAAGAGCTATCGCGAGACTCTCTCTAGCGGTATCTACACAGTGGATGATTGGCAATGATGATGACTCCTCCTTCTCCGGTGGTGCCACTCCTCCACGTCGTGCAACACCACATAGTGGCCAACAACCATAAGTAGCAGCAACAACAAGAGAGGGTGTCTCTCCTAGTTCTCCTCTTTCCTAGGGAGAGCACTGGAGGGAGAGATGGGAAGGAGGATGAAGAATGGTGGCTTCTCCTCTTAAGATCTATCCTATGAACTTTAAGAAGAACCCCTTATACTTATAGAGAGCCTAAAGGACACCTCATAATGTCATGATTACAAGGACACCTCATCAAGTCATGATTACAGGGACACCTCATCAGGGACACCTCGTCATGTCATGATTACAGGGACACCTCATCAGGGAAACCTCATCATGTCATGATTATAAGGACACCTCATCAGAGACACATCGTCATGCCATCATAACTAAGGACACCTCGCAGGACACGTAGTAATGTCATCATGGCTAATAATGATGAGGTGTCTTCCTTCTAGAAGGGGTGACACTTGTCAACATACAAGATGATGAGGTGTCCTCCTTCTAGAAGGGGCAAGGTGGCATGATCCTAGTATTCTCCCCTTAATGAATCCTTTCACTATAGATCCAATAACCCATGGATCTCTATCCATTAGGTTTAGGCTTATTGGGTCTCACCCAATAGATCTATAATGGGTTAAAGAAGGCTTATTGGATAACTTTTATCCAATCCTCTATTCATCGCGTTATCAACCTTATGTGTGTGACCCTCTAGGCCCAATATCGAGCTGACCATGAGTTGCACGCATCAGAACTTCTTATAACTTAGTGAATTATTATCTTTAAATTAATTCACTAAATTCATCGATTATGAACATACTAGGCCACTATGCCATAATCTCCAGACGATACGAGTGATCAAATACATTGGACCTGTCTGCCCACAATTACCATGTACCTGTAGTCCCTCATCCATCTATTATCCCAGAGACTGTATATTAGGCATGGCGTTGTCATACCTATACGAAATCTGTTAAATATAAACTCTTATCGGATTCTCTCGAAGAACTCCTTCTTTCTAAATCCGATTGACCCTGGCCAGGGATTTGCCTATGTAAGACAATATGGGATATTCCTCTCACGATACCAAGAGTGGATGATCCTCTATTGACACACAATTGTATTCTTAGGGTAGGCTACCATTAGTAATGACTATCGATACTAGACCTGGAACATCCAGACCTATAAATCTAGAATCAAAGAATGGAGTACTCAACCAAGACATCTTTGGTGTCTCAAGTCTAAGGACCAGTAACACAGTTGAGACTGCGGAATCGCTATCTGACAATCAGGTATCATTAACCATACAACATTCCAAGAGTGGATCATTCAGTGAACTCATTCTCCAATGAGCACCTGCACCATATCACTAGTGTCTCCACACAAGCAGCTATGAGACCAGTTGCCTTCTTCACATGGATGGGTATATGGTACACCAGTCTATCCGGTCATCTCAATGTCCATCTTGAATAACCTATGACTAGGAATATTTAGGATTTGTGTTTAAAGAGGATCGACCTCATTATCATACACATGGAATATACAGTGAGAAAATACTTTTAATATTATTATCAAAAAGAATTGTACATAATTACAAGTACCATCACTCACGTGAATTGGCTTGCAGGTCACTTATAACTAGCAATCTCCTACTTGACCTAAAACTAATCACCTACATGTCTGATCGCTATGAGACATCGGGGTTGCTAAAAACAATTTGAGTTAGTGGCTTTGTCAGTGGATCTGCAATGTTATCTTCGGATGAAGATCTTTTTACAGCTACATCACCATGAGTCACAATCTCACTTATCAAGTGAACTCCTTAGAACATGCTTCGATTTCTGGTGAGACATGGGTTCCCTTGCTTGAGCAATCGCCCTGCTATTGTCACAAAACAATGAAATTGGCTCTCTATGGCCAGACACCACTCCTAAATCTGCGATGAACTTTTTCATCTAGATAGCTTCCTTTGCTACTTCTAAAGCAACAATGTACTCCGCCTCAGTAGTTGAGTCAACAGTAGTTTCTTGCTTGAAACTCTTCCAGCTTACTGCTGCTCCATTCAGGGTAAAAACATATCCTGAGTTAGACTTGCTATCATCGATATCATATTGGAAACTTGAGTTTGGTAGCCTTGAACCTTGAGGCTACCTCCTCCATATATTAGTAAAGATCCTTAGTCCTTCTCAAGTACTTAAGGATACACTTTATTGTCTTCCAGTGTCCTAACCTAGATCTGCCTGATACCTGCTGTAACACTTAGAGCATGCGCTATATCAGGTCTAGTACATAACATTGCATACATGATAGATCCTATAGCGAACGTATAGGGTATTCTATCCATGTATGCCCTTTCTTCTAGAGTCTTTGGGGACATACTTTTAGAAAGAGAAATTTCATGTCTCAGTGGTATGAGACCTCTTTTGAATTTTCATGCCAATCTTTTGACTTGGTGTCTATGTACATGGACTGGGACAAGCCAAGCATCCTCTTAGATCTATCTCTATAGATCTGAATCCCCCAAATGTAGGATGCTTCCCTAAGTCCTTCATGGAGAAGTTCTTTGAACCAAGTCTTAACTGTGGATAGCATTCCAACATCATTACCAATGATGAGGATGTCATCCACAAGAACACCAAGAAAATGACAACACTCCCACTTACCTTCCTGTATACATAAGGCTCATCTTCGTTCTTAACAAAGTCATAAGATCTGATTACCTCATCAAACCTTATGTTCCAACTTCGGGAAGCTTGATTTAGTCCATAAATGGACTTAAGCAATCTACACATCTTATCTGCACTTTTCTCGGAAATGAATCCCTCAGGTTGTATCATATACACCTCTTCCTCAAGGTTGCCATTGAGGAATGCAGTTTTTACATGCATTTGCTAGATCACATAGTCATGGTATGCTGCAATGGACAATAAATTGTAATAGATTTCAGCATGGCGACAGGTGAGAAGGTTTCATCATAGTCAACACCTTTCCTTTGACGATATCCTTTTGCCACAAGCCTTGCCTTAAAGATCTCTACCTTTCCATCTACTTCAATCTTCTTCTTGAAGATCCATTTGCACCCAATGGGTACAATGCCCTCAAGTGCATCAACTCGGTTCCAAACCTTGTTGGAGGACATGGAATCCATCTCAAAACTCATGGCCTCTTGCCATTTCCTAGAGTCTATGCTTGTAATATCCTCCTCGTAGGTTTGAGTGTAAGACCCGGCTTCCCGACTTTCCATCTGGTGTCTTGGATGACTGGCCACTAACGCGTCTAGGCTGGGCGACGCGTAAGTGTCGCATCGGGGGTGCCTGACGCGACAGTCATCCGTGTCACGGCGAGTCTGTGCGTCGCATTCTTGTCACGCCCGGTTACCCATCGCGTTCTTGTATCACTCGGTCAATGGGTCGCGATATGTTTTTCGTGTTGCACTGTACGATCGCCTGACGCTTGTCGTGTTACGGACCTTGTCGTGTTGCCGTCCGATCGCGTTACGGACCTTAACACACCTGCCACCCTGACAGCGCATTCTTGTCGTGGTCTGTTGATCGGTCGCGTTAAGGTCCT